>VWZD01013320.1:0-153058 GCA_013396695.1 Sakesphorus luctuosus | reverse complement strand
AATTCCAAACTACAACAATTGCTCAAATTGAGTCTTGAGAAATGTGCATATGTGCTAATTCTTGCGAGGAATTAAAGTTCTGTGCATTAAAACAATTCAGGCAACCAATTTTGTTCATTTCCCCAGCTAAACTAAATGATTTTTAAACATTTCAGTAGTATTTTTGTGGGCTTAGTACTACCAATTTGAACTTTTGCTACAAAGCAAACTCTTTAAAGGACCATCTATTATAAACTTCTTAGTGGAAAAATTCTTTTAGTCATACACTGACATGAAACCTGCTCTCACTGGATAAATATGTTGAAGTCACTGGACCAGATGGAGTATAAAATGTGAAAAAGATAAAAATTTTATATAATATTTAAATTTCTTAGTGTGTATCACATATCCATAGTTATGTATATACATATTAAAATTGACACGAAATGTTTTCCGTTATTTGAAGATCTGTCTCTGTTCTTAGGCACTGTCACCAGTGATATTATATGTTAATTTTGGGATCCTGTTTTAGGTAATTGCCATGACAGACATCCTGAAGGATGTAATCCTCTCTTACTAAAGTAAATCTTGTCTGCCTTAAAGCATTAACTAACCATTTTGTCCTATGTGAAATCTCATTACTGCCTTCTCATTCTCATCATCCTCATGAACAATGGCTTTCATGCTGAGTTGTGTCTCATTCTGCTCTTCTTGGTTTCTTGTCTATCTCCTCTCTGACATCCGACTCTTAAGGGGATAAAAGCACCCAAGATTTTTAAATGCTCACAGCTGAAAGACAAAAGTCAGAGAGTCCACAAAAAAATCAAAGTTTTACTAATAAGTTACACACTTGGCATGGAAAATGGTGTGTTAGTCCCTGACCTACTACATAAACACACAGCAGTGGGTTTTAAATAAAGGATTAGGGTGAAAAGGAAGAGAGAAGAGATGAATTAAAGAGAGGGAGAGAAAGAGAAAGGAAGAAGGAGGAAAAGATATTATCGGCCCAGCCGATGGGATGTGCAGCATCCTGGGGATGCACATCCAGGCTTGGTAGGAGTACCTTTTTATATGGAAGTTTTCCGTGCCCTGGAGACAGGTTTCCCACTTTCTATGCAAATTAGTTATATGCTGTCTGTTCTTTCAGACCTTTCTGGAAATGGATCTTGAGGGGATTTGGGGATATTTGGTGGCCTTGTGTCTCTCCCAGTTGGATTGGCCTTTGGTTAACAGTTCATGCTTCCTCCTGTGCTGATGCTGCCTTCTGTTTGTTGTTTCTCCAGAGACAAGAGCAAGTACGTTTGTCCCTGCCCTACCTCTGCACAGTCCTCTTCTCCAGTCACATCTTGTTCCTTCAGTGATCCTGGGTTGGCTTCAAGTGTATCTGGTCATTGGTGTTTGAGATAGACACATTAGCCCCTTTTCTTCTGGGCCTCTACATGCTCTTGTTCTCATTTAAACATTACTTGAGATGATTTTAGACCAAGTAGTGTTTTGAATTCTTTTTAAAAACAATATGACACTGACTTTAAAATTTTGTTTTAACCCAAATTTTTTCTCCTCTGCAGATCCACTAGAAGACAGACCTTACTACACAACTCTTATTTTAATTAGTGAATCAGTAGCTGTTTTCCTCAGATATTTTACACAAACCAGAATGTCATAAATTACGATTATTGATGTCATATATTAAAGTAGGAATATTTTATGATGTTGCTGAACACAAATGAAATTTGAACAGAAAGGCATCAATTACCCATATTTGTAAAGAATTAAGACATACTTTGTCACCAGACAAAGTTTTGTTTTTAGAAACAAGCAAATCCTGCATTTCATGAACCCGTGAAAGGATAAGTCTTTGGCAGGATATTAAAAAGAATCCAATAGGTGGTGCACAAGGCATAAGAAAGAGCTAAATCCCACCTAGAAACTGCTTTCAGTTAAAGAAGTTATCAAAAAGAATTAAAAGTAATGCCAAAATTGAAGTTTAGAATTATTGCTGCTAAATCTCAGTGAAAAGTCCAGCGTACTAGCAGATTTCACCTCACTTTGCCAGTGGAAGTCTTCTTGCACTTCTGTGCATATTCAATTACTACATCTGGAAGAAACCCNCCCCCCCCCCCGAAAACTACACTGTATGATCTTGCTAGAGGAGGACAGGGCGAGTGTGAACTCCCCGAGACCGGGTGTGTGACACTGAGCTGGACTCCAAAGGCCACATCCATTCTTCCTGTCACACAGGAGGAAGGAAGCACAGAGGCTGGTGCAGCAATTCCATGTCATTTCCACCACGGGATGTGTGTTATTCAGCAATCTCAACAGAACTGTGAGTCAGTGTCTAGCAGTATGGATGGCACCTTATCCTTATGGGTCTGTCATATGTTCCTTTTATTTATGCATCCAACACCCAGTATTAGCTCAAGATTCTCTTTTGTGCAGCCCACATACATCTCTTCCTCCACAATGCTACCTCCAGTTATTAGCCAAATTCCCTTTTTTTTCCCTAAGCCATTATCTCCCTGTGCTCCTGCAGTACTCTCACACACACTACTTGCTAAGCAAAAGGCAAATTTTGGCCAGCCTGCACAAAACTCAGAGCCAGCCACCACAGGCATATGTAAGGACTAAAGACTGAAGCATTTTCTTTAGCAAAGACACAAAAGAGAAAGCTCGAAAATTCCTTCTACTTGAAGACTGAATTTGATATTTCATTACAGAGATTGAGCGTCTCTCAGAGATGCTGATGGTCGCAAAATAATAAACACAGTAGAAAACATAAACACACACTTGTTACATAGAAGATAAAGTAAATAATTTGCACCATGGTAAACCAGAAGCTTGAACGCAGCAGGGAAAAGAATTAAGTGCTAAAATCAATACATGGATGAGTTGTAAAGTTAGCCCAGACAGTAATTTTGTTACAAGCTTTAGCTTTATCGTGAAGTTTTAGATTTGGGTCTTTTTTAGACAAATCCTTAGTCTTACTTTCTGAAAATCAAACTTCGCTACTTCTTTTTCAAGTCCTCTGTTCAGATGTTTAGTTGGGGAAACAGATAAATATTTATACTGTAGCAAAGGAAAAAAATCAGGTTTGCTATCAAATAACTACAGATAATTTAACATATGGATATACACTAGTATATGCAAGAGAAAAGGGTGCTAATGGATCACCTAGGCAATCTTAATTTTTCATGTCAGACAAAACAAAATATGATGGTTTTTGAACAGAACTGAAATGCAGCTTTTTTTTAATTGAGCCACTGACCAGATACTCCACACTTAGATTGTTTGGGATTGTAAGAAAACTAGGTGAGGACAGACTGATCATTTTCTAATTTTATGCTACAGCGTATTTTTGCTTTTTTCCATAGACTGCTGACAAAGTATGCTGCATTATTTTCTTACACTATATAGTGTTAACACTACCATGGTTAAAATTGCTTTTGTTGATTCAGAGCATAAGTACACTGAACTCATGGTTGCAGGCAAAACACTATTACGATCTTCAGCAGTTTCCACTACACTGAAATTTCAGACTCCTAAGCATAGAGATTTAATGTGAAATTCCAAACAAGTCCCAAGTATGGGTGATTGAATACAATGTAAATGTCTCATGTCATCTGGTTAATTTTTTTTTGTAAAGCACCAAGAACTGTTCCATAGCCCACAGAAGAATCCTGCTGTAATCAAAGAGTAGGGTGAAGGAAGGGTGGAAAGGCAGTTGCAGAAGCAATGAGAACGAGATGGTGTCCTTGGAACCTGAAATACCATCAAATTCCTGTATTTCCTAGTACCACTTCCCATTTGGATCAAAAGAAGAGTTGAAAGGGAAATTAGTAAGAGCAGTTTCCTGTCTGATATGTAAGGCTAGGCCTAAGTTTGCATTATGACAAACAATCCTTCATATTCTAATAAAAGTTTAGAGTAAGATATGAAGATACCAGTCCTTTTCTGCAGATGCTTTCTGGTTTTGGTTAATTCATGGGATTTTTCAAAGCTTCTAAAAAGGACATGCTACATGTTCACAGGATTGTAGTAGGATATTCTTGCAGTTATAGCAGAAACAGTTGAGTTTTAATTAGAGATCTGCCAGACATTTCTATGAGTGTTCTTGTTTTGTTTATCTCCTCTCTGTTCCAATTTGTGTTTTGTAAAATTATTTTTTCCAACTTATTGTCTGTGTCATTTTTCACTGCAGTTCTGCATGTGACTCCACTAATCTAAATTACAGCTTCAGAATAGGGTTTAAATGAAAGACAGTAATATACCGGAAGATTTTCCAACACCATCTTGAGAGTAAAAATCAAATTTAACATACAGAGTTGTATGTAACTAGTTTGTATCTTAATTAGAATAATAAAATAACTTGGGCTTGTAAGGAACCTCTGTGTGTCCTCAATTGTCCAACCTTCTGCTCAAATGACCTCTTAACTTCAGTGTCAGACAAAGCTGCTGCCCAGTGATCTGTTCAGTCATCTTTCAAGAGTCGTCCCTAGGTGCTTGACCAGTGGAAAAAATTCTTCTGTTACATTCAGCTGGAATTGTCTTTGTTGCCATGGAAACACTAGCTGCCTCTTGTCATTTTACTGTGCATATTTGTAAAAATCTGGCTTCATCTTTCTCCATATGCCCCCATGTGGAAAACAGCAAGTAGACTCACCTCCTCCTCCCTTTCACCCAACTCACCTCCAGGGTACACAAAACCACAGCTCTTAGCCTATTCCTTGTATATGTTCCAGCTCATCCCATCTTAGAGGATCTTCTCTGGACTCTTCAGTTTTGTGACCTCTCTTTTACTGGGGAATCCAAAGGGGAACACAGTGCTGCTTCTCAGGTGCTGAGTAGAGGGATATAATTTCTTCTTTCAATCTGCTCTTGTTAATGAAGCCCAACATGCATTGCAGTGATGTTCAGATCATTATCCAGGAAAAGCCCAGATTTTCTGCAGAGCTGGTACCTAACCAGTCAGATCCTGTACCTGCTGTAGGGGCTTATTGTACCCAAAGTACTGGACTTTGCATTTATCTTTGCTGAAGGCAGTGATATCTGCCAACTCTTCAGACTTGCGAAGGTTTCTTTTCTAGCATGAAGCCAAGTGCAGATTGTTCTTTGTTATACCTTTGTAAATACCAAACTCCTTGTAATCTAGAAATTATCTTGTTGCTTTGGGATGGGAATAGGAAGAGTAATGTAAGTTTACCCAGAACACATTTATTCAGAATAACTTGCACCATTGACTCACCTCTTTGAAGATGTGTACAGAATCACATGAAAAAACAGTTGTAAGTGAAGGTGAAAACCCTGAACATAAGTTGATGGATCTGCTTTAGATGCCTAAGTTTGAACATGCTGAGGAATGTATGTAAGTTCAGTAAATGACAGTGGTTTTTCTCTTGTTCAACAATTTTCTGGCTGCATGTCCATAAAAGCAAGTTTTTTAGAGAAGCGAGAATAGAGATCTTACAGTCTATGGATTCTGCACATGAGCAAGTTCTACATAGAGCACATGCTGAGGAGTCATTTCAGCTGAATAGAAACAAGACATCTCAACTTCTTTGAAGGCTTACATTGCTAAATTTTCTATCTGCTCCCCCTAGCCTTACAGCATGGAGACTGGGAAAAGCATTTCAAGCAGGAACAGGTCTGGTAGAAAGATGCAGATCTTTTATTTACCAGTAAATCATTGTGAGAGAGCTTTTAAAATGGGAGACTAAAGCCAGATGAGTTAACCATCTCCACAATTAAAATCAGATGGGTAAAATAAGTCTACTAATTTAGGTCAATAAATGGCAGGATAGTCCTCCTGAGAACAGCTCAGAAAGCAGCAATAATCTGCTAAGGAAGAAGGAAACAACAAAGAACTGCTGAACTGAAAAACACCAAGAAAGCTAACAAATATATCTGTGTTTATGTGAGCCATACATGAACAGGAAGATACAGTGATTAAAAAAAAATCACAGTAATGTGTAAAAAACCAAAATATTAAAATTACTGTAATTGTTATTACTATATTCTAATCCTGTATGTTGATATAACTAAACGATAGTACCAAAAATAACATTCAAAACAGAATACAGTTTTTTTACTGCCAGAGGGGTGCTTAAGGGCACAATATGCAGCTGCATAAACACGAAGAACCAACACAATGAAAATTTAGATGCAACCAAACACCACTCAAACCAGGTATTTCAAAACAGCAAACCCGTTCTGAATATATCAGAAATCCTTTTCCCCCTGTCCTAACTAGTGATACTCAGTTCCTAAAATGTTTGCAAACCCATTCCAGGTTTAGCAACAAGCTAACAGGAACACAGGATAAGTGTTGAAAACTAATGAGTCCAAAAAGGATACATAAACGTCAAGACACTAACTGGTGACATGTGATGCCATCTGAAAAGGCAACACCAAGAGTAAATTAATGCACAAGAAGTGACAATACTTATTAGATGTCTCTGACATCTCTGTGCTGCTGAGTGTGCTGCAAGACAGCTATTTTTAAATGAGACATGTGATGTACCAGAAACATTCCAGGCACTGAAGCGTGAGGCTGTATGTAACCAGGCCAGCACAGTGTGAGGTTACTGTGCTATAGTTACATGGATCTTTCTAAAATACTCGAGAAAAATTGAAATATAGTGAATGAAGTCTTGTAGATTTTTCTAAGTGTTTGACTACAATTTTTTCCTGAACTCACCTAACTATACTATTCGCTTTTCAAGGAAGCTCAAAGTTCTGTGATGGTGTTGCAATATCACTGTTTCAGTTAATGCATTTGTACCTTCTAATTTCATCTGTTCAATTCTGTTGCTGAGAAAGACTTTTAGTGCGTGATCTGTACTAAAGATGCATTTCATTTACTATCACTCACTGGACAATCATCTTCAAAAGGAATTGATTAATTTAGGATTTTTACAAGTCTTTAAGTCAGGAACTTAAAACAACACCACAAAATCTAAAGCTGCCTTTTAATTCAATAATGTCATGAATCAATACTGAGGTAGGTAATAAATGTTAACAAAAGAAATAATTGCACTCAGGATAGCATTGTAGGACGTGAAATCAATGATAACAGCAACTATACACAAAACCTTGACAATCATGTAAACCTAACCATTCTACAGAGGAAAGGAGATTTTAATTTTTTTAAAATTGTATGTCAGGAAAAGGTTACTTCTTGATGGTCATTTTGAAAAAATCTGTTACATTACATCAATTGCTGAAATTTGCTTCTCATTGACAATGTGTTAGAGCTATAAAGGAAGCAATAGGAACAAACTTGCTGATTTAATGATACTTTTAGGTTATCTAGGAATATAAGAGAGGTATGACAAACAGAACAACAACATGTAACAGCAAGGCATGTAGGAAATTTAGATTGGTATTGTACAATGAGCATTTTTGGTGAGAGAATCTGTGGTCAAAATTGATGACTAATGTCACTAGCATTGGGACTTCATATGCAGTTAGGAAAGCTTCTGAATACTTTGCTTGAAAATGATGACTATTCTTAAACTTACATCTTAAACAATGTGATATTCATAAAAAGGTTAGTGAGCAAACTGCTTTGAAATTTGGTAGCAGGGAAAGATGGAACAAATAACTTCTACTTGCAAAAAAGTAGTACAGAAATAACTACTAAAGTCACAAGAAACAAGAAGGTCTCACAGTGAACATCCACTCAAAATAAACATCTTGCTGTAGTGTTCAGTCTGTTATTAGTCATACTAGTAACTATTACGAGAAGTAGCTGTCTTCACTGTGGCCTTTGCTATCAGTGGTAAAGCAATGAACTACAATATGGATGACAGATTGAAGTTTACAAAGCAATAATAGAGCGATTTGTTTTGCAGCTCCAGAGGCAATTAAAAACAGCACAGCTTCCCAGGAGACACAATCTAGTTTTCTTCCCTGATGCTGCTGTGAGCACAAGATAAGCCTATTACCAAGACATTTCAAAGGAACACATACAAACAAAAAGGAAATAAAGCTACCTTCTCAAAACATTTGTGTATGCAGTCAGTTTGTAAATGGGGTGTGTGCATACCTGTGAATTTAATCAAGTCATATCCTTGTAGGACAGTAATATAAAGGCTTAAGTGCAGAATATAGTACTGCTTTGTATTCTCTGAGTTTTACTTAGACCCCTACTTCAAAACAACATTAGTGTGAACTAATTTTGTATGTCCAAAATGCAGTCCAGACTGATAGAATTAATGGAGTCTGATGTTTTACAGAAGCCAGAGTAGTCCAAAACAAGAGCATTTTACTTTAGATGAGCATAAAGTTAGAAGAGAAACAAGACCATTTTCCTTTAATAGTGGCATTCATCAACCTGAGACCGTGGCATGTTGAGATGACCTGATCTAAAAGCTCTTAGACCCTGAAACAGAGGGAGACAACAATCCTTTCCTCTTATTTTTAAATTCCATGCTTCCAGTCAGAAGTTGTCTATGCACATACTTTTTTACCTTGCACAGACTTGTGTGTTCTCTGGATTCCTCTGTGAGATCAAGCACTACGTCAACTTGCCAGAAAACAAGTCTATCAGGAAAAAGAAGACTCTTCAGGAAAAAGAAGACTCTCTTCTCTGCTAGATCAATGAACTGATCCGACTCAGAATTGTCTAATGAGTGCCAGAGAGATGGCAAAGGAATGTGCAGGACTGTGTGGCCAGGAGCCATGGATGAGGGAGTGCTATGAGAAGGGAACAAAGAAGGAAGTTGCAGGAACAAAAGCTGTTACTTGCTGCAGCAGCAAACCATTCATTTCACTCCATTTTTTCTTGAAAATAACCTGATTGTTGCAAACCTGGAAAAAAAATTAGCAATTTGATTTTTTTATTGCCATTGCAAAAGGTAGAATTAAAATTAGCAAATTTCATTTTAATTACAAAAAAATCTCAAGGTAAGGCATGACAATCAGCTTTTGAAGAGCATGTGAAACCTAAGTGCTGGTTATTTCTCTCTTGCCACTTCCAATCACTTGTTCTCACACCACTTTCTACATTATATCTCTATGTCAGGTGTTACATTGCTAGAGTAAACCAAACTGGAAAGCTGATCCAGTTGAGAGATACCCACCTGGGACATTTTTTTGGTATTATGATATATTTATGTATACACATACACATATATTTACTTTAGATTTCTTTCAGCACTCAGCCATACAATGTCTGTCCTAGTGTTTTTGATAGGAAAGCAGCAGATACATTTATTTCAGCAACACTACCACTCAACTTCAATTCACATATAGACAATTGCTATCTCACCTGAGTCAGAAAAACTTCAAAAGTAAAAATACACTGATTCCATTTTTCAATAAAAATACTTAAATAACTCAGGTAACTAAAACAGGAACAACTACTCAGGATCCCCATGTGAAGCACCTGGGGTCTCTAGGATGCTGCTGAGAGTTCTGTGATTTGCTGTGTTTGAGTTTTTGTGAAATCATAGTTGCTGTTAAAGAGAAGTTACTCCAAGTGTTGTCAGTTCAACATGTAGAAGCAATATGTCCTTCTCCATATTCAACTACTGGTACAACAGAATCTTTGTGAAAGACAAGAATATTGAAAGACTTATCAGAGTTTTACATCCATTTCACTCAGACTACTGCCAAAGGTTTATTTGTTATTGGTGCTCATTTTGAAATAAACTGAATCCATGCATGCTTTCTAAAGCATACTCTGAATATCTACAGGAAAATATGTTTTAGATGCTGATGATCAAGTGCAGAAGTAAAGTTACCACCTCAACACGAAACCTGCCATTTCTTACCCATCTCTTGGGATACATCTCAGGAATCAGCACCTTATTTAGAATTTCAGTGATATGTTGGAACTGGAATTAGGCACTGAAACTCCTTCATTTCACAAAGGTAATGATTGTAGTGTTGCTCTGGACAGCTGACACTTTCTTGACCTTGTCTCCCATATGTTTTCAAGACTCGGTGTTAGTTATATCTTTCTTACCCTAGTTGTTAAACCCAAACAAGCAAACATACAAAGGGCTTGCCTCCAAACTAACCAATGCCTTATAAGAGAGGTTGAGGGATTTCAGATGACTACTTTTTTTCAGAGAATTTCATAAATGAGTAAATTTCTCCTGCCAGAATGGAGCAAGGCAGGGTGGGGGCATGACGTGGGAACATGTATAATAACCTCAGCATATTACCAGCAGAAAGGCAGGTAGTTTTAATTCTTAATACAAAATGCATTAGGAAGCAGTATGTCAAGAATTCAGACAACAGTTTTAGTACTGAACAAAATTAGGAAACATCAGTTTTTTGTTGCTGCTAGAGGAGCTTTTAAGGTATTTTCTAATGGTAGATGTAGTAATATTAACTATGTGGTAACCATTGCAAAAAGATGCCAGAAAGAAGTATTACATCTTTCAAATGCCACTTAATATCAAGCCAGCACTTGCTCAAAACCCTGCATATCCATTCTCCAGGACAAAATAACCTCTGTGTTTCCAACTTTTCCTTGAAAACAAGTATCTATAGCAGATGTATTAAGCACATTAAAGCACTATGGTCTTTACATCAGCTACACAGACCTGGTTTTCACCTTCCTTGGGAAAGAATGTAAGGTACAATAAAATCTCAGTTTCTGAATATATGAGGGTTTTGACCACAAAGAACGTTTTAGATGTGTCATCTGAGCCATCAATAGTCGATTTTTTTTGTTGTTTTTTTAAAGGTAAGTGTAAAGGTAATCTATGAGAGAGGAAATGGACTGTGCCTTGCCTGGGTTCTCCAGTAGTGTTGGGCCTATCTCTGCTGAATTCTAGGAACAGGTATAAAGTAAAGGTACTTAATACAGTGCAGGAGGAATCCAGGGTAAAATCTAGCCGGGGTACAAGAAACAAAGTATGTATTTCTAAATTGACAACTGCTCTCTCTGTGTATCCAACACTGATTATAACCTTCTCATGATTTAACTCAACATGTAACATTTTCCTTTTTTGAAGAATTAATAAACCTTAATGAGCTTATTCTTCATATGTAGGAATGTTATTCCCAAGTACAATGAGTGTTGGATTATTACATCCTTTTTTAAAACTGCAGGTTTTCAAACACTGAATTGTAAAAAACACTTTGTATTAAACATATTTAAACACTGAACTATGTCATCGGCACATCTAAATTAAGTCAGCTCTTAAAGCCAACTGTATCCTGGGTTGCATCAGAAGCACTGTGGTCAGCAGGTTGAGGGAGATGGTTCTCCCCCTCTGCTCTGGCAAGACCCCACCTGCAGTGCTGCATCCAGCCCTGGCATCTTCAGCAAAGGAAAGAGCAAGTCCAGAGGAGGGCCACAAAAATTATTAGAAGGGTGGAACTCCTCTGAAGAAAGGCTGAGAGAGTTGGGGTTATGCAGTTGTAGAAGAGAAGGCTCCAGGGAGACCTCATTGTGGCCTTTCTGTACTTAAAGAGGCCTCATAAGTAAAATGGAGACAGGTTTTTTTATCAGGGCCTGTTGTGATAGGAAAGGAGGAACAGTTTTAAACTAAATCAGGGTAAATTCAGACTACATATAATCAAGAAATTTACTATGATGAGGGTGCTGAAACACTGGAACAGGTTTGCCCACAGAGATGGTAGATGCCCTATCCGTGGAAGCATTCAAGGCCAGGTTGGATATGAGGAACCTGGTCTATTTGAAGATGTTCTTGCTAATTGCAAGGGGATTGGACTAGATGACCTTTAAGGTCATCCTTTAATGGTCCAGCGCATGATTTTATGATCTACAATCTACTAATAGAGGTAAACGGTTACTAATGTCAGCTCAGCCAAAACAAATAATAACAGCTGCTGGCACTTTATTAGTGCACAGAAACAGATGGAAAAGGGATGGGAAACAATGGAAATTCCTATGCAGGATTTCCGAGCCTTCTGGTGTCTTTAATGGGGAAAGACAAGTCAGCCTGGGGGCTTTTTTACACAGCCTAAAGTTAAGAAACTTTTAAAGTTAAGTGCTGCTCCTCCCATATAGGCCTTCCTTCCAGATACGTCCTCCTGTTGCTTTATTCTGCATTGACTCTGGTAGTAATTTAATCAACTTTCATGGAATAAGAGACAGCAAAACCAGAATTATGCAACAGCCTTTCACTGAGTTACCAAGTTGGATTGGTATACTGTGTAAGTTGATAAATACCAGGGATGGTGCAAAGCAGGAAGATACAGCACTGGAAAAGGGGAAAAGAGAAAGAAAAGCAATGAGGAAAGACAAAACTGAAGACAACACACCCCCATACATCAACTATCTAATTAACCATATTAAGAATCACCTATTTTAGGGGCTGTCTCTCTCTTGCAGTACCTTTATGTAATATACATCTGAACAAGTTACACATTTTGATTTTTGTAGAGATGTACATCCCTTGAGCACACAAACAAGCTATTACCTAAAATGCAAGATGAAAAGAGACTTAAGCAACAAACTATAGCTGTTCTGGTGTAGAGTGTACACAGCAGTTAAAAATTGGTGTGCTCTTGTGATATGGATGTCTTTTTTTTCTTGGTGACTAACAAAACAGTATCTGCATTTTCTTCTGCTTGAGAGCAGGATTTACTGGCTGCATTTATAGGCAAAACCCAAAACAGTGCTTGTGATGAAGTCTTCAGAAAGAACAGTTATCTGGTGCAAAACCCCCAAAGCTGGATTAAGTGATCTGCTGACATGAACCACTGTCATTTTATTAATGCATGAATTGTTGATGGGGGTAAACAACACCAATTACACTTTTACGGTATTAAAGTAATGGTTCTCTCAGGTTTGCAGCAAGCAAGAGTAAAAGAGAGCTGTTAAATATTGTATATTGAAAAAGCAGCTAAATTGTGTACATTCCCAATTAAGCCTGGGTTTATTAGTATGGATAAGATTTATTTCTTTAAGGTTTTCATTTTTAAGTTTTTAATAAGCTAACACTTATATAGAAAAGCGTTAATAAAGAATTAATGTAGAATTATTTTAGGCCAAAATCATGTATACTTCTAATGTCATAGGAGCCTTGCATTATGACTCTTCAAACTGACAACCAATCAGCATTTGACATTCCAGGCTGGGAAGCAATTAATTCAAGGCAAAAAGGATACATCATAAAAAGTATTTTTATGGACTAGAAACAAAGGACTTACATAGCGAGGAGGTGTGGAAAGGTGGGATTTTACGTGAATGTGTAATGACCTTTGAAAATAGAAAGTTTTTGCTTTTGTAATTCCATCGGAAGTACTTATTGAGGATTATCCTCAGTACTTCTCTAGCGTTGTATAAAAAGGAATGTGACTTAACATTGATCAAATTCAATGTTGAGCGAATTTCTTTGAATCTCCTCCCTGCATCACATGTGCATGCAGCATTGTTAACTAATTCCTTTACCACCCTTTGTAAACTATTAACTTGAACTATTTTATTTATTGGTGATGAGAAAGTAATTACATTGTGATGTTAAATTACATTCCATTAGAAAATAAAATACATTTTAACTTGATGAACTTCCTGAATTTTTGTAACTGCTGTGAGAAGATTTTGAGATATGCTTATGGGCTGCGAATGCAGCCGATCAGTTTTTACCAAGTTTCAGTTTAAAATAGCAAGCTTATACTCGGATTTAGTAGACTAACCTTAGAGTCCTCTAAATTATAACCATGTTGCTGTACTAAAGAAACAGAATGCGTTACTATCTTTAGCCATGAAAGTGTCCTGACTTTGCTTGCCTGCACTGCCAGCCTTTTAAAAAAGACAAACTCTCTTGAGCATTGATTGTCTAGCTGGCTTTATTTCTGTAGGTCTTGGCAAAATATTTACGTTATATTAACTGTGAATCTGATATATTTCCTTTCAGGATCAATAGGGAGTCTTTCTTTTGGTTTAATGGGAACTGGATTAATGATAAAGAACATAAAAAGCCTGATTCTGAGTAGTAGTGAATTTCTTAAACACACACACACACACACACACATGCACACGCACAGAAACTCCTAGCAGTATCTGATCTTCTCACGTTAAAGAAATGTGCTTACAGAAGTAGCTCCTTACAAATCTATACTGTCAGAGTTAGGTAAAATGAACACAACCTGGTATGTACACTGCCTTGAGAACTGGTAAGTGTAAAATCTGTGCAGGTTCAGCAACAGATGGTCTGGATGTATGTAGTTATGTTAATGTGCCATGAGTTATGACTATTCCTATGTAACCTGAAATACAGGTTATCTTTGTATAAAGTGTATCTTTGGCTGTTTATATATTAAGGGATGTTAGGAAGAAGGAAGAAAAGATAATCAAAGAGCACAATAGCTCCAACAATAATACCTATCATTGTGTTTAACTTGTGTGCCTTTTTCTCTTAATTCCATTAAATAGCACCTTTATTTAGATTATATTTTGCCACTTGAAATACCTGTCCAAAAGCACAGAATCCTAGGATATCCTGAGTTGGAAGGAACCCAAGAGGATCAACAAGTCCAGTTCCTAACTCCACACAGAGCAGTCTAAAAGTTAAACCTGTCAAAGAGCACTGTCCAAACACTTCTTGAGCATTGACAGCCTTGGGGGCACTTCCCTGGGGAGCTGTGCCACTGCTTGACTACTCCTGCAATGACCATCTCTTACCTAATACCCAGACTGAACTTACACTGCTTTATGACACTTCCTTGCATCCTAGCTAAGCTTCCTTGTGTTATTTCTGCTTATTAGGAGATATTTTTCAAAGATTTTTTTTCCTTATTTTCATTGTTGGTAGTAAACATAATTGTTCCTTATAAGACTTTTCGTCTCTCAAGCACCTTACTTTGTTTGATCCACTTTAGATTATCTGCCATTCTTTATGTTATAGGGCCTAATTTGTCACCATTATGATTGACCATGTAAGCTTTTTTCAATTCTGGTTCAATTTGGAAATGGAATAATATTCTATTGCTAATGGAATATACTCATTAATCTATTAAAGCCATTATCATTTACTTTGAGAGTAAAATGCAATGTTTTCATTTACATTTTTTAGGGTACAAGATAGAAGCTCAAAAGTCAAATTTTAAAAGCAGTAGAGCCAAATGAATATATTTCCTTTAAAATAACTTAGAAAATTAGAGTCAGGATTTTTTTCATCTTCAAAGCAACCAATCTGACACTTTTTTGCTAGTAGGTCAAAGAGGATTTCTTCTCTTTTCTTATGGCCAAGGAAAGCTTTCAGAGATTGGCCTACACTTATAGACCACTGTCTATCCTAAATAAGCCAGGACTTCGGTACAAGTTTGTCAAAGTTTTGTCCAGATTTTAGTCTATTGCTAATCTCAAATAAAATTCTGTAAGTATTAATTTAAAGTGGATGAAATGGAGATGGTGTATTCACTATGTACATTACCCATTCACTTTAAATTGAGGTGTATTATGTTCCCATTTTGTTCTAACCATATGAATTTTGTCAGGAATAGGAGGAAAATGTTCTATAGTGTAATGGCTATAAGTGAATATGCCAGTTATGTTGGATATGGGAGTTGGCATCAAACACTTTTCTCTGCAGATCTCCTGATTTTTAGCAATACTTGTAATGTAGCCCATCTGGATTATTTTTAAGCAGTGGAAAGGCTAATTAGATAATTTTTTTAATGTTTAATGTTAATCCATATTAATGGATATGAAGATTAAGAATTTTCCAGATCATTAGTATTTTAAAAATCAATATTATTTAGTCACAGTAGTAACTTATCTCTACCATTACAGAAATTTGCAACACAAGTTTGATAAAATGAAAGCTATTCTCACAAGATTAAAATAATCTAGTTCTTAAAGTACCTTCAACTGGACATTAACCAGGGGAAAATGAAATGTTACTTTCTCCGAGTCTTTTTTACATCCAAATTCTTTACATCCCTATTAAAACCCCTCTCCATATAAAACTGCAAAGAAGTCCCTGCAATAAAACACAGTCATAATAATAGTTGTACAAATAATGCAGATTTTTAAAGAAATTAATTCTTGTTATTCTGTGAAGAAAGCACAGGAGAAAGTATTTTGATGTTCTGCCAGTGTTCAAAAATAGTTTTAAGATACAGTTTTAAGATGATAATGTCAGGGACTGTTTGTATTACCTTTAGCAGGATTTTTCCAGCAAATACATACCAGCTAAGGAGAACTCATTATGTTAAAACAGACATTGTAATACATCTGAGTACATCACTGAAATTTTTTTCATCATGGAGATGTATTTTTGCAGCCATACACTGTTTTGAACAATGTGCTAAATGTTACATTTTTCAGAGCAGTATAGACTGTTTCTGTCAGAAATTTTAAGTGCAGCCAACTTTAAACAAATTAAGGCAAAAAAGAACAAATGTTGCCAATGTAGAGACCTAAATACAGTACTTGGTACCAGAATTTTTACCATTTGAACATCTGATTCTACTGTCAGTTACCTCAGCACCAAAACAAGTGGCTGTTAATTGTGCTCATCTGTCCTTCTGCTCATGACAACTGCTGTTCATGAAGTGCTGATTTCCTCTCTGTGTGTTTAATTTTGGCTCAGCTATCGATAATGATGCATAGCCATTAGAAAGTAATCTTTCTCTGTTTTTCTAAAATTCATTTACAGCTCTCATGCAAGTGTATTCAAGGAAATTTCCAAAGGCATTGCTGGAAATTGAGACCAAATGGACAATAATTTTTTGGATGATTGATTCCTTACCTGCTGGTTTTGCCTGTGAAAAATGTGCCCTAAAGAATTTCTGTGGAAGGCACGAAAAGGGAGAATTAGAAGATATTAGGCAAGCTTTAAAAAGTCTACAAAATGTTTTCTAAAAACTCTGTGGAATTAAGATACTGGCATTAAACCAGCTACAAATATTTTACCTCAGTTTCAGACTCCTTAAAATATTTTTTGATTAGTCAGCTCATGTTCCAGAAAACAACTACCAGTATGTGTGGGAAAAAGAAAGATAGGAGGATTAAGAATACCTAAAAATATCTGACACTACATAATGATAAAATCATCCTACAAAGTGTAGCAACTTTCAGGATTGTGTAAGTTAATGGAATTCATTCTTGCCTCTGTTCCTGAAGTTCACCATACCAGACTAGGAGCCCAGTTCATGCTTTGTGTGAGGCTATTTATTTGATGTCATGGAAGGGATGTCTTGAGATCATCTGCCCAATCCCCATCCTCCCTGGTTCAATGCATGGTGACCTAAAGCAGGTTGCCTAATGTATTGTCTGGCCGTTTCAGAGTAGCTCCAAGGATGGGAGCTCCTCAGCCTCTCTTTGCAATCTCATCTAGTGTTTGACCTCACTATTAAAATGTGTGTGTGTGTGTGTAGGTTTATTGTTTCAATCGTATTTCTTGCATTTCAGTTTATGCCTATTGCCTGTTGTCCATCCACTGGTTACCTCTGAGGGGAGCCTGGCTCCATCTTTGTGTGCAGTGGGATTGGGTGCACCCTCACCAAGTTTGCAGGTGATACCAAGCTGGGTAGTGCAGCTGATGCAAGAGGGAAGGGATGCCATCCTGAGGGACCTTGACAGGCTTGAGCAATGGCCTTCTGTGAACCTCATGAAGTTCGACAAGGCTAAGTCCTGCAGCCTGGAGTGGTCAGTCCCCAATATCAGTACAGAGTGAGGAATGAAAGGATTGAGCTGCTCTGTGGAGGAGGACTTGAGGATAAATATTGGGAGGTGAAAATTTGGACATGACCCTTCAATGGGCACTTACAGCCCAGAAAGCCAGCTATATCCTGATGTGCATCAAAAGTAGCATGGCCAGCATGCTGAGGGAGCTGATTCTCCCCCTCTACTCTCCAATTCTGTTGCTCTATACACCATTCAGATACACATAAACACAAGATCTCTCTTGAGCTTTCTCTTCTAAACTAAACCCAATCTCTCTCGGTCTTTTCTCATTTCAGTAGCAACTTGTTTCCTTGACTCAACGGATATAAGCCTTTATTTCAACAAAAAGAGTTTTTTTTCAGGTCAATGATAGAATATCAGAAATAATATAGAGACTTGGGAAGTCATTTCAGAATTCTAAAATCTTCCAGTTGCAAAATCAAGTGTACAGCTTACTGTGTTGTGTATCTCGAGAAAAAATATATCTGGAATGGTGGAGACTAATTCTCATTTCAGATCTGTGTTCTCCACTGCGTGAAGAATTAGTCAAAAATCAAGACTTTTTTCCCCTGTTTTTTTTTCTCTATTCATTTTGGAGATGACATAAAAATTGGATGTTGCTACAGGCTTGAAGTTCTGGTTGAGCCCTTATGTAATAGTGGTCTGGAGTGAGTGATGTTTGGACTACTCTAGCAGGTTTAGGCCACTGAAAAGGGATTAGTTGCCCGTGATTGTATACATTAGTTACTTATCTGTTTTCTTCCACTAGCTAAAAAGACACTGTATAGATTGTAAAAATTCTATTTGGTCCTTAGAAGAAGACTGTCCTGAAAAAGTGATCTTGCCAAGGCTATTTTTACACATTTTCCATTAACTTTTGACTTTTAATTCGTACATATGTAGATATACTTTATACAGTTATGTATGTGTGTATATATATATATATATAAAAATATAAGTCAATAAAGCCATTATCTTTTCTCATTGTTATTTTCTCTCTTGAGTTCTTTGGCAATTTCAATTGCCTGCCAAAGATAATACTTTGCTTTGATAACCACTAATACTTTATTGAATATGAAGTCAGAATTGATTAAATTGATTAAAGGACTGAATACATTTTGAAGAGTGAAGTGTAAATAACCAAAAAACAGTGATATAACTGTAATATTTTAGCACATTTTTTTCTAAATATAAAAGGCTAAAGGAATTGGTCATCCAAATCAGTAGCATGCCACAGGTTTTGCCCCCTTTTTCAAGTGACTTGACAGAAGCTGTAGGCAGATTAAGGCTGTTTATAACAAATTAAAGCAGGTAATAAGACATTTTGTGCCATATTGTTTCAAGATAGAATGGGAAGGAAAATTATTTCTTACTGAAATTATGAAACAGCTTGTTAGAAACAAGTGCCACCTTAGAACCACTTACCATAAAAAAATGCTTGTATTATATAGTCCTTTTGGCAAGCATTTTCTGTTACAAAGGAGTCTTGATTGATAACCAATCTTTTTTATTTTTTTTTAAATGTGACATTTGAAAAGAACAGTCTAGTCTATTATTTTATTTTTAAATTCTCAATACTAAGCCTTTACAGGTATCCTGCTATGTGCAGCAATTGGGCAAGCCTGTGTGAATACAAATGTAGTTTAAAATACCATAATATCATAGATGTCTGCCAAGACACTTCAAAATTTCTGCAGGTAAAATTTCTGGGAGTTCAGGTAAAATATTTCATGTAGAGAAACTTCCTTGTTTTCTCTTTCTTGTTGCAAGTTTCACCATCCTCCTCTGCAGAACCTGCTGCACCTTCTAAGCAGCATTTGTGACTAGTAACTGTCTCATCTTCTATATGAGGAAAATGTTTTTCTAAAGTCTATTCCAGTGTCATGCTCACACTCCAAGCCAACCAGTCATCATATTTAGTTCAGTGTTAACATCATTACTAAGAGTATTAAAACACTTTGCCTGTCAGCACTGCTTTAACTGAAGCTGTGCAGTATTAAATCTGTAATCGGAACACTTAGAGGCATCCTGGGTTCAGTGTCTTGTTTTGCAGATGAAATGGTTTCATAACATTGCATTTAACCTTATGCTGTTTCTAGTGTTTATTAGGATAATGAATAAAGATCAGGCAGGATTGGACCTTTGTGAGGAAATCTCCAAATATCCTCAAATGTTATAGCAAGCAGTGGTGGTTGCTCATCAGATGGTGCTCTTTTGTTTCATTTAGTTAACAGTCAGTGCCATGTCAAGAAACTTGCAGGGTTTTTTTCTCAAGCAAAACCAAGGTGATGAAAAAATGGAAAGTGTCTTTTGAAAAATAATAAAAGAAAGAATAAAAAAATCAGGTTTTTATGTGTAAGATTAACAACTAGAAAATTTCCACCATAAAAGAAACCAGTTTATGAGTGTCATGCAACTAGTAAATGAAGAACTTAGTTTCCTTGGGAATACTGTATAACTGAGATACTGCAACACTTCAGTGTATAAATTTAGATTCTGAGTGTCATAGGTTGAGTGAAAACGCAGAGATGACAGGCGGCACAGCACCAGGCAGTGCAGCTGCGTGATGCAGAGTATGGCCATGAAATCTTACAATGACTTGTTAGTTTAGAAGCAAGTTTTAACAACAGTGCTGAAATGGAGATGAACAAAATTCTTTTTGTTTATAATTCTATACCTGTAATGTATCTATGTCTAAGCTAACAGTCCATGTAATATTCTTGTAACAGTTTTTGTATGTAATAACCTGTTAAGAATTTCCATAAAGGATGTTTTACTCCAGATCCCTTGCTGGCAGTATAATGTAATTTCTGTATTTTAACAATTTTTCCAGTAGATGGCAGTAGCTGCTTATTGGCTGATAAATTAACACCATCATAATGGAATATATAAACATAAAGCAGTAAAATTCAAATATGTTCCTGTGTAGGTACTTAACAAGTAACTGGTATGTAATTGCATCTGCTACAAGTGTGTCACCTCTTTTCCATATCTGAACATGAAGCCTTTTATGAATATTTTCCTTTTGAGTCTATTGGTTTGCTTAGAATTATGTGATAGTGTAAAACTAATTAATATATTATAGGGCTGTCTTGGGTTGAGCTGGCAAAATGCCAACTGCCCAAGTACAGAGAAAAGGTTCTTCCTCCCCCCCAACCAGCCAAGGGAAAAGGGAAGAAGAAGGAGAGGAGGAAAAAAAACCAGACTAGGTTTCTTCTGAAACTAACTACATGTATTTATACAGAAAAGAGAAAATTAAAAGAAAACTACAATATAACACACACACAAGTTTTAACAAGATACAACAAGAAACAGCCTCCCACTCCCCAATTAATACAAAGTGTATTACTCTAGATTCATAAATACTCCAAAACCAAAAGACACCCAGCAAGAAACAGAAAGAGTAACAACAAAATATTTCTACTTCCCTGAACTTAAACAAAAGGCAAGGAGTGGCAATAGTAGGAGCGAGGCCTAACAGGGCATCATACCGGCAGCACATCTTCCCTTCACCTCAGCCATGGTGGAACTGCCTAAGCCACACCCACACACTGGATTTTACTCCTATTGAGATGATGTAAGATGGGGTGGAATAATATACTATTGGCTAGAAGAGGTCAGCTGCTCGCTAGCTCAGCCCAGCTGAAGGCAGCTGACAATTTCAGGCCCAAATCTGAACTCCCAGGCCCAAACTTAGGCCCATCAGCCAAACCCATGACAAGGGCTACCAAGGGTTAAGGACAAATATATCTCAAAGTGTGCTTGGTTCTGAGATCATTAGGGTTTGCCTGCATTTGAAAACAATTGTGGGTTACGTTGAGTTGATTCATTTTATAATGTCTTATATTCAGATTAGAATGCTTTATTGTAAATTATCTGGCACTAAATTGTGCTTTTATGATTGGCGTTTTACCCACATTACAGGTTTTCTTGCCCCAGAACCAGTATGGATGATTCTGCATTGCGAAACATGTCATGTTGCAAGACTGTCAAAACCTACCACTATTTTTCTATTATGTTTTGACTTTCTGTCCCTCCATGTTGCCTTTTCTGTCCTGGAGGCAGGGTACAGAAATTGTTATTGTACTCTTTGAACACTGACCTATAGACTTTTACATAGTTGTGCCTATTTCATAAGGACTTCACAAACAGACTTCTTGGTGCTTCATCTGCCATGTATGATGTTGGATGGAGTCATATGCTGAGAGCTTGGAGAGGAGACTGTTCACCAGAATGATCTGCATTACCCAAACTGATCCACAGTTACACAGAGTCACCATTATACTGGTGAAGGAATACACAGGATTCAATCTAGTTTTACCAAGTGTCCTATAAGTAGATGTTGGATAAGAATTACCAAGATCTGGCATTTTTATGAAAAGTTTGATGGTAACTTGCTAACTGGGCTTTGGCAGTCTATGGATCTTGGAAACCCTGACAGAGACATGCAGAACTAGAAGACCCTGGAAAACAGTGAAGAATTAACCTGAACCACAGGCAGAGGACAAAAATCAGTGCATGGGGCCAAATCCAGTAAACAGAAATTCATATAGTGGACTGTAACTTCAGCATAGGGTAGTAGGGAGGTTTAAATACCTTAATGGCACTAAGACAGTTTTCCAGCTTGTTTTTGTTTCATGGATTAAGTGCTTTTCCTACCACCTCACCTGAATTCTGACTTCTGTTTATCTATCCTGCACACTACCTGTTACCACTTCCCTATTTCTGTAAGTACACACTAACAGAAACAGTGTCCCGCTCTGTTTCTCATGGTGCTTCATCTTTTCTGCCTAGCTGACTTTAATTCTCTGAAAAGGGTGATATCCAAGGGACTGTTTTAAGGACAGACATACAGAGAAGAGAGACTCAGTCAGTAATATATTTGAAAGGATCAAAGAACATTCTCAGGTTTTCAGTAATATACTGCAATAAGTGTCCTTACAATATTCACAGGAACTACCAGACTGTCAGTAGTCATTTATTGCTCCATCTTGGCAGGGCAACCAGATCTTACTGTGCTGCCTCATAGCTGACCTGGGGAATAGCTTTGTATGTGAGGAAGGTAACTATTTCTGCTTTTGCCCTATAGCTCTAATGCCGTGAAAAAGAATTGGTGGGGATACTAAACGATGTTGCAAAGACAAACAACTTTTTGACATACATAGCAAGGTAGTCACTTAAATGTAAATTATGCTATGAAAGCCTAGGCCAAGATTTTTATAAGATTAGTTTTCATTTTTTTGTTTTTCTATCTGTTGAATAAAAGAGTTGACTTTTTACTGTTTTGAGTCAGTGATCCTCCTTTTATTTCATCATCATAACACATTCAGTCTCTGAAATAATGTGGAAACTTCAACGTTCTTACAAGAACTGTGTTACAAACTATGCGTGAATGTGCGGCAAAAATAACATTAAATGTGATAACACTTATCAAATGTGATTAAGCTATGATAAACAGTATGCTGAGCCAAGAAGACATGTAGCATTCCTAAGACATGTCCTCTATGAAAAAAATGTATACCGATGAAAAGCTGGAATTAGTATCAGTGTATGAGTACAATACATCCCTCATTTTTGGAATTTCTGTCATTTCACTGAGTTCTCCTTTCTGACTTACCAGACTTGCTTTTCTCCTATTCCCTTGTGGAAGGTTCTCTCTTACTTGTTCTCCTGAGCTTCTGAAAGACACATCAAGCAGCAATCAAAGGGAATATGTTTTTTTTTCTTCTTCTGGAACCTCTGTCTTTCAGTCTTTGAGATGTGCCACTGTGTTAGACGTGTCACAGTCTTTCCTATATGTCTCGTTACTGTAGGTAATACACAGACCAAACACTGGCCTACTGCAGGGGAACATTTTTCTCTCTTTATAAACCTGGGCATATAGAGTAAAACAAACCCACATTTTTACAATTAATAGACTGCTTTGATTAGAGAACGCCAGCTACATGAAACTATTTGGTTTTGACTGAGCCCAAAGCCACTGTTTTCCTTTGCAGGTGATCCTGATTCACAAGTTACTTTCTGCTTTGTGTATGTTGGCAACAACTACCTGTGTTCAGCACAATTTGCTCCTGATTGAGTGACTTCACTTTGAAAAAGAAATAGAGTTATAAAACCAAGATGGTAATAAGACCAATAGAAGAGAAACTATGCCAATGACAGAGGAGCTTCAAGATTGAATGAATTTGTAACATACAGCTGGTCAGACCTGCTGGGCAGTGGGCAAGCACACAGCAAGCTCTGTACAAACCATGTCAGACAACAAAAACTGAATGGAGTCCAGCACCAGTGGTCACAGACACATCACACAGTGTCATGCTCCATCAGCTGTGATAAGCATGACAGAGGCAAGGTGGTGAGCAACATCCTGCAATAGGTCATTTCCATGTGGACACTGCAGTTTTAAAGACTGTAAAACTAACAAAATCTGTTTTGAGATGAGTTAGATACCTTTGACTCCTGGTCAGTGACCAGCTGCCCCATTCTCATAGGTATCTTCCACATCCCCAACAAACATGGATCACTCCCGGTATTTCAGGTACAATGCTGAGGATTTGCTTCTCTGAGTAGAGAGAGAGAGGAGGTAGAAAAGCTGTGCTGGCCTTGCCTCAAGCTGAGTATCTGCTCAAAACAGGCCTATGGAAAGCAAAAGTGCTTTAGGCAAGATATGGCAAGCTGCCCAAAATGTCAAGGTGATTTGCTGTGACCCGGCTCTGTGATAATTCAGTTGGTTCTAGGTGCTGTGCAACTTGCCAGTCTGGATGAATATTGCACAGTCAATGACATATTTCCAGTGATAACTGTATCTTTCAAGTTGTTGTTGGAGTTAAATATGACAGGCCTTTGGCTTCTGGACTAATCCCTCCACACAAACTCTATACAATTGCCTATGTCTGGCCTTTGGGACACTGATAGTATCAAGTTTCTGGAACACAAGCAGAACTCAAACTTTTGCAGACACCAAGAAGTTATCCACCACCACAACAGATTGACCTTCCCCGCTCTGTGTAAGCATTTCTCTCATGTGTACACATATCTTGATTTCCTGGAAGGAATATTTAGCATACATGTAAATTTTGTTTTGGGGATGATAGTGTTTCTCTAGGTTTATAAATCCATGCTTTTTGTGTAAATCACTTAACTGCTCAGATAAGCAAGTAGCTTACTATACCCAAGCAGGAGTAGTTGGCTCCTATGAGTCAGCTAGCTCCTGTTGCTAATTACAGCCTCTAAAATCTGTTTACTGAGCTGTTTGTATGAACTCTCTCTAGCCTTTTTATTCATTTTTATCTTGATCCCATCTGAGATTGTTTTGCTGTGAGCTTTACACTCAATATGGAGTCTGTGAACAAATATATTGCTCTTGGAAAGACAGAGTTTCTTATATTCCAAACATTGACTGTGTGATAAACATTACTTAGTTTGAATCAGAATTAAAACTCCTACCTCTGTGCAGGAATTCTATGAATGCAAAAATACCATAAAAAGTATTTTCTTATATAGTAATTTGAAGAATTCATTCTGTGTCTTTTTCTTTGCCAAAAAAGTCCTTTTATGACAGCTCTGTGTAGTTTGATGCTATAAAAAGTTGGGTTATCCCTAAATGTCACAAGTCAAGCAGGTGAGGCAGAAGGCTGGCTTGGCTGAGTAGGGATCTTCTCTTGAAAATAAGACAGAACAGAAAGAAGCCAGTGGAAGCCAGGTTAACTGATATGGAAAGAATACAGAAATGTTGCTGTAGGGAGAAAATCTATTTGTCAAAAGCTCAATTGCAGATGAAGCTGGCCAGAAAGGTGGAAACAATAAATTTTTTTTTTCAAATATAATAATGGAAAAAGGCAGTTACACCCCATTCCAGGATGAGGATGGTCACCTCACAAACAGGGACAGAGACCTGGCAGAGGTGTTTGACACTTTCTTTGCCTCTGTCTTCAACATGGATGATGGACCAAGGGGGGTCTCAGTGCCCTGAACTGGAGGACCATCACTATGAGAATGATCAAGTCACAGCTGACCCTGAATGTGCTGCTCCAGCTGGATCCCTACAAACCTATGGAGCCTGATGGGATTCATCCCAGAATCCTCAAGGAGCTAGTTGATGTCATTGCAAAACATTGCTTGATGATTTTTGAGCAGGCTTGGAAATCCAGAGGTTCCAACTGACTGGAAGCTGGCAGGTGTTGTCCTATTTTTCAAGAAGAGCAGGAAGGAGGACCCTGGAAACTACAGGCCTGTCAGTCTCACTTCAGTGCCTGGTAAAATCATGGAAAATATTATTCTAGGAAGTATTGAAAAATACCTAGAGCACAATGCTGTGACTGGCCACAGCCAGCATGGCTTCATGAGAGGAAAGTCCTGCTTACCAAATCTGATCTCCTTCTATGGCAAGGTAACCCAGCTGGCTGGTCAAGGGAAGCCAGTTAATGTAATCGTTCCGGAGTTCAGCAAAACTTTTGATACTGTCTCTCATGGTATCCTTCTGGACAAAATGTCCAGCACACAGCTGGATAAACACACTATGCAGAAGGTGAGCAATTGGCTTAAATCTAGCAATTGAGGTAACATCAGACTGGTGATCTGTCACTAGTGATGTTCCACAGGGCTCCATCCTTGGCCCAGTGCTCTTCAACATCCTCATCAATGACTTGAACACAGGACTCAAAGGAATACTACAAGTTTGCCAGTGACACTAAATTAGGAGGCCATGCAGAGAGACCTTGACAAATCAGAGGGCTGGGCAATCACCAACCACATTAAGTTCAACAAGGGGGTGGGGCAACCCTGGATGTTTATACAGACTGGGAAATAGGATGCTAGAGAACAGCATTGTGGAAAAGGCCCTGGGGTTTGAACACAAGTTGACACTGCCCTGGCAGCCAGGAGGACCAAACCTGTCTGGGGGGGCATCAGGGAAAGCATCACCAGCCAGGCAAGGGAAAGGATTGTCCTGCTCTGCTCTGCACTGGGGCAGCCTCAGCTTGAGTATTGTGTGCGGTTTAGGACACGACAATTAAAAAAGACACTAAGCTATTAGAGAGTGTCCAAAGGAGGGCAACGAAGATGGAGAAGGGCCTTGAGGGGAAGCCACGTGAGGAGTGGCTGAGGGCACTTGGTCTGTTCAGCTGGAGAAGAGGAGACTGAGGGGAGACCTCATTGCAGTTGCAGCTTCCCTGTGAGGGCAAGAGGAGGTGCAGGCACTGATTTCTTCTCTGTGGGGACCAGTGGCAGGACTCCAGGAAATGGCATGAAGCTGCACTGGAGGAGGTTTAGATTGGATATCAGGAAAAAGTTTTTCTGCCAGGGGGTGGTTGGGCACTGAACAGGCTCCCCAGGCGAATGGTTACAGCACCAAAACTGACGGAATTGAAGAAGCATTTGGACAACACTCTCAGGCACATGATGTGACTCTTGAGTGACCTGTGCAGGGCCAGGAGTTGGACTCAATGATCCTGATGGGTCCCTTCAACTCAGCATATTTTATGATCCTGTGTTATTTATATCATTCTGTGTATCCAGCAAGCTCTGAGGTGTGAAAATGTAGTGAACAGTCTCTAGCAGCAAAAATCTTTACACTGTTTCTGTTTTGCTATAATATTTTTTAAGATGAGGAAGACCTGCACATACCAGAGTTCTGTGAGTTGTAACTAACAAATAATTATGTTCCGTGAGTGACAGGGAGGCAGACAGGATGCCATGTTGAATTTAGATTCTCAGTATTGTCTCCTACTTCCTACTATAGCAATATTCAGCAGATGGAAGCAATCACTATTGAACAGCATATATGTGTAAATTGTGTTACTGTCACATAGTTCTTTAAAAACCCAGTCAAGCACATTGGGACCAGTGTGAAAAATAATTAAGATGATATTGTTCTTTCTTCATTGTTATGAAATCTGGAGGTGCTTGTGGTCTGGCCAGAGAAGCTGTTTTGTTCCTGTAGTCTTTGCAAAGGGAACTGAGGCCTATCTAATTTAAATTTTTCTTGACCACAGAGAATTGACTTGGGATTGTCCAGAGATTGGCATCTTCCAGGAATGTGCCATTCAGTTTGAATGCACAATTAGCAGGTGTTAAATGAAGACAGCTCAGCTGGAAACAGTTGCAAACTTAATGAAATCATAGGTGGGAAGAAGGATTATTTGCCTCAGCAAAAAAATAAATTTCACTAATCAGTTAATAGAACTGTGAGGGCATGATCTTTTGTCAGCAAAGAAACAACTGAGACAGGTTTCAGGCAAATGCTGACTCCTGAAAAAAAAAAGATGTGACAGGTATGTAGATAAGTCACTAACTTGTATCCTTTCAGGAGTAAGGAAAATTCCTGCTTTTGTTTTTTCAACAATACAAAAGGTTATTTTATTTAAAAGAAAAAAAAATTTTGAAGTAGTGTTCAACTCAACTAGTTGAGTAATTCACTTTGTGAAATCAAAAAGTAGCCAACGACTTCTGCTTGATCAATAAACTAGTGCTTTTCTTCCGTTGTAAGCCTGACATGTTCCCAATGGTGCGACACAGATTAGAACTACATTAAAGGTTTCGCCTCTCTATATCTCTATGTGGATGTGAAATGTAAGAGTTTTAATTTTGTTTAACTAGAGAGATTTGTTTAGCAAAAGATCTTTGTTTAGCAACATCATAATTCCAGAAACACTGAATGAGCCTGGCATCAGAGTTTTCCTGACAACTTGAGATTTTGATCTTTATTTCTCCATCCTTCAACAAGAGGCAAAGCGTTATGAGTGTTTCTCTGCATCAATTGTCTACTTTTGAGTCAGAACTTCTTGATTTGGTACACTAAGCGGAAGAGTCCAGCAGTCCAAACATCTCTCCTAGTAGAAACCAGGGATCCTAATGGAAACATTTCACCCACAATGGGACTTGATGAATCACAGCACTGGAAATTTGTTGGTCAGCTGCAGCTGGAAGGCATGAGATTTGGGGAGTGGGGAACTGATAAGCCATCTTTGCTAAATATGGTTCTTCCCTACTATGTTGTCTTCTCATAAAATTATGTATTTCAGGAAGTTCTCATTCCTGTAGACTAAAAGGCCTCCTAAATTATACAGTTCAGTTCCATTTTAGGATATGTTTAGCTAGCTTAAAAAATAATACATTTTTAAACTTTCACATGAACTGCATTTAGTCATTGCCAACTCTGCACAGACTGGCTTCTGCTTCTGTCTTTTCTGAGGGTTTCGTTGCAAGATGCATGAAGTGTACAGGGCCCTGTCTTGACACTACAGTATATGTTGATTAAAATATGAAAATGAGTATGTTCTTACATTCTAGCATCAGGAATATAATATACTGGTGTCCAGTAAGACAACTGATAACACATTCAGTGATTCAGATAAAACCGAGACTGTCCCTGCTGCAGAGCTTAATACCTTCAAAAAGATAACACATATATATTAGAACAGGAAACTGCTGTTGTGCAAACACTCATATCCTTTGCAACAATTAAGATGTAGGAAGCACTTACAGTTTTACTCCCATGTGCACATACAGACAGAGGCACATCCCCTTGTACAAAAGTTTTAAAGTCCTTAGAATTCTTTCATTTTTGGCTTAATTTGTTTCAGATACAAGCTTTGAATACCCCACCTAACTTGCGGGAAATCCTTTCTCTGTGTTTACAGATGAGGTTTTTTGTGTTTACTTCAGGCAAACTGAGAACAATGGTGGCACTTTTTTTTTAATACTTTTTATCCTTTGGAATCATTAGAGGTCCCACAGCTCCGTTGTCACTAGGTCACTTAGATAGTTTAGCTTTTTCCAGTTGTGTATATTGTAACAGAGCACCTCTGCTTCAATATGTAAAAGTCAGACTTCAAAGGCTTCATCCAGTTTTTAAGCTGGCTGAAGCATTGTATTTTTATAGAAAAAGTAAAAAACAATTTCCTTTTCTAGGCACAGCTTTTCAGCTGAAATAACTTTTCCTACGGTGCACAGTAATGGCAGAGGGATGTAGTTTCACTTCTTCCATCTGGTGACATGGTATCCTGTCATGTGTCCTGCATGAAGTTAAATGACAGGGACATGCTTCTGCCCTGGCAGCTCATAGCTCAAGACCAC
Organism: Sakesphorus luctuosus; assembly: GCA_013396695.1. Lineage (NCBI taxonomy): Eukaryota > Metazoa > Chordata > Aves > Passeriformes > Thamnophilidae > Sakesphorus > Sakesphorus luctuosus. Next base: position 123,408 of record VWZD01013320.1, on the reverse strand, counting down.
AGGCACACATTGATTACAGCCATCCCTCCTTAGGATCTGTAGTTTCCTAAGCAATGACCAGTATAGGGAGCAGCACTGGTCTGCTCTCAGCTCAGTTTTTGAGGTAGTCAGTGAGTTTAGCAATCCACTGTATCTTCTTGTATTCTAATTTGCAAATGATAATGATTTTGACTTCTTTCCACTGCATATTGAAAAATTCTGCATAACATCTAAGTAGGGGTATTGTTCAGCTTCTCATTTTGTAAAAACCCAGGGTCTAAGTATCCTCATCTGATCTGGCAATCACAGCTGCTCTGTATCCCAGGGACTTTCAAGTTTATGTTAGATGAAATATAGGCATAGGTAGGGACTGAAACATATCACTGAGACATCTATATTCTTTATAGATCATTTTTTTAAAATTTTGGGGTTTAATTGGATTGTAATGTGAATTTCACTAAAATATGATGATGTGATGTACAGATGATGAATGGGAAAATGTTTCTATTCAGAAAAGCTTAACATTGATACAAGTGTATTTACAAGTCCTGATATAACCTTCCAGGAAAAAATCTGTTCAATTTTTAAAAAGATAGCCATATGTATAGTGTTAGAACCTAGCTTATGAAACAGAACTTCAGATTCTTTCTCATTCTTGTGTTGATGAGCAGTATTGTGCATTTCATCTAGGAAAATGGAAAGGGATCTTGAAGACTTTCTAAACTATTAGTTCTTTACTAGAAGGTAACTCATGTACTTTCTAGAAAAATTCAAAGAAATAACTGGGAAGCAAATGTGTAAGGATGACCCATGTCTTTTACTTGTAGTTCAGTTATGAGAGAAAACCAGCCTTTTGCGATATGGTATTTAAAATATATTGAACATAATATCTTTTTTTTCTTTTACTGTATAAAACAATAACTTAGTCAATGCTGCTAGTGATTTTCTTAAAACTGAAGTACCTGGCTTATGTTTTAGCTTATGTGTTAATGCCTGGGGAACATTTTTCCTTTATTGATGCATTTCCATTTAGACAAGATATTATGGGGATTGAGTATGTCTTAGCTGATTTTCATCTTTTATTTCTGCCAGGTTATTTTTCCTTGCTTGCAGCACTTTCTGAGTGTGCTTGATAGACCCAAAATCTAGGTCTGGTGTGGGTCTGCTGGCATTTCTGTTGTCTTTTCAATTCTTCATTAGAAAGTCTGTGCTAATGCCAAACAGTAGTGAAGAGATGTAACCCTGTATCAACCTGGTCATTTCACAAAAAAATACTCTGATATCAGCTGGTTAAAACCCTACAGGTCCCTTTACATATCTGAATATGATGATACTGATGGACAAACTGGAATTCCAGAGAGCTAGAAGTCCACACTGAAGGTGTTTACAGGATAATGCCTTCTAAAAAGAAATAAAACAGGTGTGTGGGTTAGCTGCCTCTTCTGTGCATAATACTTTGAATGCTTTTAGTGTGAATGCCTGCTAATATACAAAGTGTTTAATGTGCAGTAAAACCAATAACAGTATTTCTGTTTTCTGCTTGCTATGAGTTTTGCATCCTGCACATTATGCTTTTGTGCAACAGCGATTATCAAGATTTCCCTCCAGTTGCACTCATTGAAATATCCTTTGCTAGATAGTCTATCAAAGCTTCCAAGATTTTTTTTCAGTGAGTAGTGGCCCCCTTTTCCAGATTTTACTCAACAGTTCTGCCAGCTTTAATGGTAGGGTAACTGCTTTAAAATCACTGTTCTAACTTGAATTTCTCCTTTAGCTTCTCTGTTTATCAGTTTCTTGATTATAGTCTGTATCTCTCATATTTCCATTGGACATCAGATGGTTCATGTATTTTACCAAACCCAAGTAATGTGCTAAGTTAGTGGACAGGGAGAATTCTTTTGAAATGCTGTGCCCATGCACTTATCTGCTTTATCTCAATTATGAGTAATTTGACGCTGACTGAATCATTGGATATTACCAATACATGCATGCAACCTGCCCTCTCCCATGTCTAGTAAGTCCCTGATTTCTTTAAGCCTGTTTTAAGTGGTTGGGTTTTACTGCTTAAAACAGCAGAGATGAACTTGCAAAGTTGCTTTCCATGGTGTGCTTAATAAGTGGCTCATTACATGAGCAGTAGTCTCACCCAGATAATGGTGCAATACAATGGACTCTTACATTGACTGTAAACCATATCCTTCTGTCCAAAGCCTAAAACTTTGGATGTGTCTCTGTCACAGAGTGCAGCTTTACACAGCAAAGCTGGAACTAGTTATGATTAAGCTGGTATGTCTACAGAGGGCAGCTCAGTGCCATACAAAAATATTAACATCAGCTCAGAGTCCACTCTCAATAGCATATTGTACTTCCCAATTAGAATAATTGCACAGCAACAGAGCTCTAAACTGAGCTAGCCACAATGCAAACACCTTAGCTAATTAGTTTTAAAGGAGCATAAATACCTTGATAAGTCTCTACCTTGTGCTGCATAGAGGTATTCTATACTGCAATCCTTATATGTTGTATCTTCTTAGGGTTTTGAACATATGTATCAGAGGAATATGGGATAAAAGGGTAGAACTCCTCTAAATAATCCAGGTCTGCTTGTAATGTCAGACTTCAATTCAAATATTTTCTGGAATGCAACTGGTAAGTAGCATGCTGCTTCATTTCATTGCTGATAAATAAGTAATTATTCTTCTTCTCCAGCAAAAACATTGAGTCAGCTATCACAATCCTGGAAAGGGCAGAGCCCACCTTTATTTTATTAATATTGCAACCTGCTATCTCTTCAGTGCTCGGCACAGGTCTGTTCTCTGCTCTTTGCCCTGAAAATACTGTAGTTGTGCTATACTCAGACTATAAATAGCACTTAAAAGATATCAAGGGTTGACCTTGACCTCAAGCCCTTAGAGAGAATTAAGCTTTAAGGAGTCATTTAAGGGAAGATAAAAGAAGCCTCTTAGTCCATTTGCTTCTTTTTGAAAATATTATTATTGATGTTTGGAGAGACCCACTTACCAAATACCTCTCTAACTGTCATATATTATGCATATTTATTTAAAAAGCCAAGGAAGCCAATGAGTGCTCTGATGGTTTTGTGTAACTCTCTTTCTCTGTATTGCATATTTATTTTGACAGTGTCCCCCATTAACAATAAAACCTCTTTCCCTCTGCTTTTCCCCACCTAAGCTGTTTATAATGCGCACAAATGTTTGAAAGAGTTTTCCCATTTTTTAGGAAAAATTTACCAATACAATACTGTATTGCATAAAATGTATTATAAACTGCCAGGAATTGACTTGCATGTTGTGAGCACTTGTTATAAAAGAAAACTAAAAATATTTTATCCAAATCTGGATAAGATTTTTTTATGCAAAAACTACGTAGCCATGATGTGTGATAGTAAAGTCAATAGCAACGTAGTGCCTTACTCCTGTAATGACTTTGTCTACAATAAGTTCAGTAATAGTAAGTTTTCATGGAGAGTGTGTGTGTGTGCATATGTATGTTTGTGTGTAAATGGGTGTCACCTTGCAGCCAAGATCTCTGTGTCTGTGTTCTCAATTTTGTAGCTGCCTTTTTCCAGCTTTTGTCACTACTCCTCTGATGACATTGTAAGATGACTCAATTCACTAACCAAGCAAAAATATGTGTGTGTTTAGCTTGAATAAGCTTACAGTGCAACACACAAGTACCAGAGTTAGCAGAAGGTGAAAACAGTGTTTGCTTAGAAAAGGAAGATGGAGGAATGAGGAAGTGGAATCTCTCCTTTTGCGTGGTGAAAAATGATTAATTTGGCTCTCTGTAATATAAACCCATATTTAGCTATATAAGTAGACTGCAAGTACAGTGACTGCAGAGACAAGGATTATATCAATAGCATGTTCTAAAGAAAATTTCTCATTTCTTTAAATTGTATGTTTAAGAATTTATAAAATACAGTCATTTGCAGAATGGCACGCAGTCATTAAGAACAGGTACAGTTTGAATTAAGGTTTCCTCTTTTTCTGGAGGAAAGTTACACCTAACTTCAGTTGTTATAGTTAGAGTGCTGTATTTTGATCTACATTCAATATATGCAGGTATTGCACTCACCAACATGAATTGCTAATGAAAATAGGCATGAATTAAATGACTCATTAGGCTGCATATTGCTAAGCTCTGCTTCTAAAGAGTAAATAGTTTGCCAGAAAAAAAGAAAGAATACCTGCTGAAGTTCCATTTCTAAAAATGATCTCCGGAACTTCTTTTTAAAATTTTCTTGTTGTTCACAAATCATGTGATGGCCTGAAGTAATGCAACACATAGACCTTTCTTTGAGTAGCCCTGCCTTTGACAGTAGAATAATGATCAGAAAATTCTGCCTAAGATGAGTGTGCCTGTGCACTCAAATCTTGTTGAAATTTTGGCACACCTCTGCTAAGGCCTAATGGATGCTGGGAGCAGTGCCATTAGCTCAGAGCAAGGTGGCAACACCTAGGCAGGATATGATGGCCAGAAATGCCTTAAGGTCATTGTGAAGCCACTGTCACCTATAGCTTGTGATCTCCCGCATAATCCTTGCATTAGCAATTGTCTGGTAGTTGCTTCAGACTCCACTGAAAATGGATGGAAATAGGCCAGACTTACAAACTGGGAGGTATAAATGCATCAGCTTACCCCAAAAACTTTTGGGGTGAATCCAAAAGCAACTGTACTCCCAAAGCTTTTGTGCTTCCGGTTGAATAAAGGAGATGTGTGCATCACGAGGGAGGAGAAAGGATGAGCATTCTCACCATCAGTATGAGTGGCAAGTTCTGATTTAGAGAACTTGTGAATTAGAAACCTCATGAATCAAGTGACTAACTAGTGAATTCCCGTGTTACACTATTCTATACAAAGGGGATTGAGCCCTTGTTTGTCATGTTTGTTAGTTTCATTTTATGGTGAATTCATAAAATAAAGTTTCATTTATAGAGCACATTGTCCTGTATGTGTGAGAGATCCAAACAGACAGTGACAAATGAGCTAGGAAGAGCTCTGAAACATTAGGCCTTACTTTGGAAAAATCACTAAAAAGTGGGAAAGGAGAGGCAGATGTTACAGAGGGATGTAAATTTGTGTTGACATGTGCTGGACAGATCTGTTGGAGACTGATCAAGTCCCACTGTGTACTGGTGTGATATTTGTGCCTTGTATGACAGACAGCCAGGTAAGACTAAATAGAACGCTGCTGTTTCCACCAGTGGAATTACAGGTCAAATTCCCAAACTCTTCTAGGTTAATCTCTTTAGGGACAGCATGTCTGGAAATTCAGAAATATAAATTTAGCAAAGAATTTTTTTAAGTCATCTTACCTTTACAACACTTGGGTTTTAGAGATGCATTTCATCCTAGTCTGATTTCACCCTCTGTGTGATCCCAGATGCTCAGTATCTTAGATCAGATGGTCTCTTGCCTGCAAGGCTTTACTTCCCTTATTATTGCTTTAATTTGCCATCCATTGCTTCTCAAGTATAGTCCTTCCTAGAGGCATTGAGCTTCCCTGCAGTGTGACCAACTTCAATAATACAGCATGCTGATTGTTGCAGACAACCTGGCATATACATTCAGCATAAAAAGCAAACTGATATTTATAATTTTATTCAGTCTTTTTCTCCCTCTGTCATAACCTATTCTAGACAAATCCATCTTTTATAGTGTATCTATATGTGCTTTCCCAAACCACTACATTCTGTCAATTCAGAACACTCAGTGTTCAGTTTTACTTATTATCCAAAACTATATACTTCAGTTTTCTAAACTTAAAAACAAAAACAAAAACAAAAACAAAAAACAACAAAACCAAAACCAATAAGTAGAGTGATTATTGCCTGACAATACACTTTTCCCTGTACACCTCTGTAAGTGAGAAGCTTTAAAGCAGTACAATAAAGGTTGGATTTTGACATCTGCACATCTCAAGATGATAAATAAATACAGGAAATGCTGTTTTATTGGAGTTAGAACAAGGATATAATGATTTACTGAATGGAAAAATCTTGGTTTCAAGGTTACTAATCCATTGTGTGCTATCAGATCAGGCAAAACTTAATCTACTGCTTCCTGTTATGCACCAGGTCTGGTATGGTGAAAGGACTTAGGTATTTGTAGAAAATGAAAGAACTTCCCACTCATCCAACTGTGCTTTTGGTAGCCACATTTATACCTGAAGTGAATTAGCCACCAAAATAAAGACTATTTTTCCCTTTTTTTCTGGTCACTGATATGAGCATAATGAAAATAGAGTGAGTCCAGAGGAGAGCCCTGAAGATGATCAGAGGCCTGGACCACCTGTCCTACAGAGACAGGCTCAGAGAAATGGGGTTGCTCAGCCTGGATAAGAGAAGACTCCAGAGAAACCTTGGAGCAGCTTTCCAGTACCTAGAGGGGGCCTACATGAGACCTGGAGAGGTACTTTTCCCCCGTATTAGGAAGAAATCATTTCCTATGACAGTGATGAGGCACTGGAGCAAGTTGCCCAGAATGGTTTTCAATGCCCCATACCTGGAAGCATTCAAGGCCAGGCTGGATGGGGCTCTGAACAATCTGGTCTAGTGCAAAGTGTCCCTGTCCTTGTCAGAGGGATTGGAACTAGATGATCCTTAATGTCCCTTACAACTAAAGCCATTTTATGATTCTATATTGCACATGAATCACAATAGCAATGTATTATATACATTTTGCATTCAGAAAGGTGTCATGTTCCTGTGCTTTTCTTTAGAAATTCAAAAGTTTCAGAACTGGATCAATTGAAGGCGGACTTTTGAAGAATGGACCTACTCCAGCAATGTCTAGCCTTGTAAGTTCTCCCACTTCAGCTGAAATGGTAAACTCTTGAAAATAAGTAACAAAAGGCATCCTTCCTCAATTTTTGTTAATGGAGATCAGCAGTCTATAGAAAAATGAAATAATAATAAAAAGGTTTTGGATTACCTAAATATATAGAGCCTATCCTCACCAACTGGCTACTATTCACTTTATTAACCATTGCAATACCTTAATTATACTATTTATCCAGTTGCCATGAAGTCTGTATGATAGATAAGACAGCAGTTTCAATCAGTCTAAAATACATATTGTATTGGTTCAAATATGTTCACATGTATATAACAAAACTATGCCAGATTTATTCACACCAATTAGTTCCCTTCTGCCTTTACAGATTTAGAAGGAGATTAAGTTATAATATCAGACCAAATATTTTTCCATATATTGCTAGGTCAATATTTTAACACAACCTGACACAGCGTACTTTAGATTTCATGACCCCTCTTCAATATTTAGCTCATCAACTGTTCTCAAGCTACAAAGGATAAGAACAAGATAAGGAAAATAGCAGAGAGTATCAATAAAAAGAACAAGGAAGGCATAAAGCCTTATATATAACTGTAACAGTGAGTCAACATGGTGCATCTTGAAGGGAGCCATGCCTAGATGGGACAAGATGAGTATTCCAAAATTTCACAAACTACTTGGGTTTTAAATAGAACCATAGAATCACAGAATGGTTTGGGTTGAAAGAGGCCGTAAGGATCATCTTGTTCCAACCTCCCTGACATGGGCAAGTACAGCTCCCACTAGACCAGGTCCCTCAAAGCCCATCCAACCTGTCCTTGAGCACTTCCAGGGATGGGGCAGCCATAGCTCTGGGCAACCTGTGCCAGGACCTCACCACCCTCACAGCAAAGAATTTCATCCTAATGTCCAATACAAATCTACCTTCCCTCAGTTCAAGGGTATCACCCCCTGTCCTATCACTAAATTCCCTTGTAAAAAGTCCCTCTCCAGATTTCTTGTGGACCCCCTTTAGGCACTGGAAGGTTGCCACAAGGTCTGCCCAAAGCCACCTCTTTTCCAGGCTGAACAGCCCAAATTCTCTCAATCTCTCCTCACTGGAGAGGTGTTCTGTCCCTCTGATCATCTTGGTGGCCTTCTCTGGACCTGCTCTAATAAATCCATATCTTTCCTATGCTGCAGACCCCAGAGCTGAAGGCAGTACTCCATATGGGCTACCATAGGTGTCCAGAAGCAATTATAGTTTTGAATCCCATTGTATTTGGGCCAAATTTTGCCTGGAAATACAATCTGCAAGTTTGTAAAGGAGTTGCAGTTCAGAAGAATGAGAAAATCTAAAACTCGTGGCAGATGTTGAGTTCCAACAAAACTTGCTGTAATAAGAATAAGAGAGAGAAGCAGGTTCTTTAGCTTAGTTGAACTTTGTCATTAAGCAAGAACCTGAAAATCTAAATTCAGCTTCATGTTAAAGGAAGTGGAAAATTGTTTAACTGTAAGATTTATTGCCCTAAAACTTTATCACATAGTTTTACTTTCCTTTCCTCAAATTAGTTTAATCCTTCACTTTGAAGATAATAATGCATGTAGACTGTTGCAAATTAAAAACAAAACAAACAAACAAAAGACCAAGTAATTTATGTTTAATAGAAAAAGAATGTGAAGCCCCTACAACGTGTTTTTGGTAACACTGAAGCAGATTTTTCTTCATAATATTCTTTGAGACTTTTTATGTGTTGATTAGTTTCAAAGTGAAAACCACGCAAGAAACAAACCAACCAACTAACCAAAACCTAAAGCAAATTTTCTAGGTGCTAAGGTGTCTGGCTAAGATTGGAAAAATTCTTAGTTAAATCAAGGCTTCTAGGATTCAAACTATTTCATGTGTTCTCATGGAGTTTACAACTTTTTATAAGCTTTCTCTTTTATTTTTTCTTTAATTACCTCTTCCTAAGACTTTGCAAACTATTTTGCAAACTATGTAATAAAGTCCAGGATATGAAGCCTTACTTTTGAGGTTATTTGTATGAAATAAATTAAACAAGCAGAACAAGTACACTTTTCTTCCCTCTGAGCCTTATTTGATCACCCTTTTCCATCAGTACATTCTGCCTTCTATTCCTTGGCCTACAACGAGGTAAAATAAGGAGTTAGAAAGAAGCAATAAATCTAAATCATTTAGGAAAGATGAACTAAGCACCATGAGGTATGTGCCAGGTCTTGTGGAGGCCAGTGTGCCTACAGAAATTGCACTGGAGATTCAGTTCTCTGGTGACTTATCTGGACTTGGCACTTACAAAAGTAATTGGGGAAGAGAGTGTGTGTCTCGTACACACTTTCATTCCTTTGTCTGTGCAGGATACCTACCATGACAATGTTCACAACCCTCACAGAGAATGACAGAAAACATGGAAAAGAAACAGCCCAAACCTTAACAGCAGACAGATGATGGGCAATGCAACTGACTGAGTAGTAAATTATTACCGCCTTGAAGCAATGAGGAAACGATGTATCTAAATTTGGCCCCTGAGGTGTGGCACTGGGACACATTGCCTCCTGTGACTCCCACTTGCATAATGAAGATTAAACACCAACCTTTGCTTTGGGCTGTGCCCAAAGGTATAGGCTATCTTTTGGAAGGAAAGTCAGGTTTTTATTTCTGGCCTTAGCCATATGCAGTCAACCAAGATACTGAGTGGTGGTCCTACCCTCCACTATGGGGATGCAAGGCAAAAGCTGACCAGTATTCCAATATTCCTGAATCAGTTTTGCATCATTGTACTTGGTTGTGGGTGAAATGTTGTGGCTTCTGGGGCTCATTTCATAAAGATGAAGATGACATTTAGTTTCACTGCGAATTTCTTTGGCTGTTTTGGTTTTCCTGGGGTGGGCTGAGCTTTGAATGTCAGTGAGGCAGATAACCAATGCAAAATGACAGTGGTAGCCTGGGCTGCAGAAAACTTTCAGTTTATAAGACTTATTTTCTAAAAGATTGGATATTCATTAAAGCGTTCATGATCTGGACAATGAACTTTCAATCCTGCTCTGCTTCCTGTATATATGTGGTTGTAGAGGTTATATGTAATTTAGTACCTCGACATTGCCAATATTCCCTCAGATTTTAGTTTGGCTGCTGATGTGGATGTAACAGTGTATCTTAGCACTATTATGCAGTGCTGTTACTCAGTACATCACATATGCTGTATATGCTTCTAGGAATTTTGCAGGTGACCAAATAAAGCTCAAAGATAATGTGAATATGTTCTACCTGTGCTGTTAGTTACTTTGAGTATTCAGTAATAATTAATCTGCCATCATTTTCTACAAAGTTTCTGTGGTGCACTTCTACTTTATAGGAGTTTTAATGTGTAAACTATGTCTGCCTGAAACTAGGAAGCATGTATAAGCTTCTGACTTGCTTCAGCATTCATTTCATCCTGCTTATTCTATATTTCAACGCTACTATATGGCTTGAAGCAGCCATTAGGAGGAAATCCTACTTCGCAATGTCTGCAGTATCACTAGCAATTTTCTGGATGTCCTAAGCTGATGGTCATTGGAGGCAGTACTGTGAATATTCTATATTTTTAAGTTTGCATATCTCTATCAGGCTAAGTTATTAAGGTTGGGGAAACATTGTAAGTACTCTTCTTGAGAAATAGGGCAGGGAGGATTTCACATGATGTCACATCTTCTGGTACTAGCAGTTAAGGAACTTCCAGGATACAAATAGATGTAATCAATATGAAAGTCGTTATTAAGCCTCCATATATATTGCTTCAGTCAGTTTATTCAGAGAGATTCCCAGGTAAGAGCTAAAGGTCATAAAATGGCCCTTTGATCTCCTTGGTTAATGACAGGCTATAGCTAGTAGAAATCCCTGATTCATCAACAATATCAATATTCCAGTGTCCTGAAATACAAAATGTAATGAACTGTTAAACAACTATCTATGCACAGTGCTAGGTGATAATGCAAGAGAAACATATTCCTGATGGGAATATCCATGCACTAGTGTATTACAGCAGCTGGAGAGCAATTTCCTATTTGTCTTNCTTTTTTCATCCTGATATGTCTCACTCTGATGTCAAAATAATTATTAAACAACTAAGTACCCCCATTTGGCAAAGGGACTCTACAGGAAGTCTGCCCACATATATAAAAGGGTGAGAGTGAATGACAAATAAGTATACCTTGTACCATTCATGCAGATTTGCTAAAATACCAGGCGAAGCCCCTGCTAAAAGAAACTGTAAATTGTCTTTTAATCCTATCACAAGGAAGAATGTGTATGTGTATACGAAATTGAGTAATTTTTTACAAGTGACACACTCCACAGGAGCCTTCACAACAGTTAAATGTGGTTTAACAATAAAGACACTATGGTTTGATGTCTTCCCCTAGTAAATCACCAACTATTAGTGCATACTGAGAGAACACATTGCATCTGACAATCTTTATGCAAGGGTCTGGGTACTAACTTTAAGAAGTTATGTGTTTTGTCTGGTTTAGGTAGAATTCTGTTCCTGTAGAAATAATGCGCAGAAGTATTTTTCGTCCTGGCCATAGCATAAAGACAACCATATCTGTTCTGTATGTGTATGTTCCCACTTGTTTGTTAATGAGTTGTTCACAGGATTGAGACACATGGGCACTAGAGATGAAATATAGCACAGGATCCAAATAAATAGACTCTGCTTGTGCCAGAGTGCAGTTCTGCTGTCTGCACCAAACATTGCTGGAGGCAGATGTGTGGAGCAGCACAGTGCAGGGATCCAGGGAGAGTTCTGAATGGCACAAGCTCATCCTGTTTGTTTGGTGTTGGAAGCCAGAGAGTGACAGCAGCAGAGTGAAGTGAAGGCTCAAAGTAGGAAACTGAACCCAGTGAGATGCAGAACTTTGGCAGAGGCTTTCATGTGCCACAAGCAGATTGAGAAACCACAACCCAAAACTGCGCTGGCTGTTATGTGGTGTTTTAAAGCAAGCAGTTGTATGTCTTGTTCATCTGACATTAACTAATTATTTTCTTTCTCTTTTTGCAAATGTAAAAGCACTCAGTGGTATTTCTGTGTATCGGTTCCATAGCTTGAGAAAATGCTTCTCCCTCTTAGGTGCTGATTCCCCTGTTGTAAGGATTGAGTGTACATGAATACAAAGATCAACATGTTCTAAGTCATCTAACCTTATTGGAGCAAAAAGACTTCATTTAAAGGTATCTCTGTCAAAGTCACAGTCCAATTAGAATATTTCCATAATATCCATCTAAAGTTATGTTAAAATATATATTGACTGAGATTGTGGTCATTTGAGCTCTTAATCTGTTAAAGCAACAGGGTAGAAACATTACCACTGCAAAAGGTTTAAGTGAAAGGTTCTTGGTGCTATTTCATTTCTGTTGTAGCAGATCATGTATGCACCTCTCTTTCTTCAGTTACAGTAATTTCTTTATCTTCTGTTATGGTTCAAAATTCTGACTTGACTAAGATGAAGAGGAGAGCATCAGAGTTTCAAGAGCAACAAAGTTTGCTACTGGAAAAGCAAGAACATACTACAGGCTCTGCCAAAGGAAATTTAAGCTAGTGTTAAAATGAAAAGCCATCAGATTGAAAGGAATGGGTGAATAGTGACTAGCATGTAACTGCACTTAGTATTGTTTATGCTACAAAACCCCTTTTGATTTGATAAATGAGTAATAAAAGGAAAGGTAATATTAATTTTCTAATATTATTGCTCTCATTGCAATTTTCAGTTTTAATTTTTTTAATAATCATATAAAATTCATCCTTTTGTTGCCTTGATCCCTTTATTATTGATGCTGTTCTATTGTTGAAGAAAACAGGAATGTTCTTGCTCAGAAATATTTTTTTTTCTGTTCAAAATCATCTACCTGACAAGATCAGATTGTTGGATAGCTGGGTTACTGAGGTATGCAATTTGAACTGTTCTGGGAGCGGCAGCTAAAAGGAGTTTGAACAACAGTGCCTATTAAAAATGAGTCCTCATGGCTATGAGCAAACCAGCTGAGAAATCCCAAATGCAAGTAAACCATTCACAAAATTCATTGCAGTGTGCTAATGCGATGGCTGAATTACCTTGCTTTCATTAATAGCTGCTCCGAATGGCCTTCTGAGCTACCCTAGGCATGAACAACAGCTGTAGAAGAAATAGTCAGCAGAGCCTATTTGTCTAATGCAAACAAAAGCAATTCAGTTCCAGGAGGATGTAGAACAGAGGAGAAAGACGATGGAAATGGTATCAGCTATTGCTGGTAAGAAATCAAGGAGTGGAAAACTTGTTAAGAAGAAGCCATTCTCCTGTATCATATAGCATTGTAAAACTAAGACTTCCAAACTAGTAACTGAGCCTTGTGATGCTGTATTTCATTAAAGAACCTAGAAAATACCTTCCATCACTCCCACTAAGCCTGTGACAGATTCAATTAAATAAGCTAGTAAGTCTGCTCCTTATACTCAAGATCTTATAAGCAAATTGTTTGATATAAACATGGCAAAGTGCAAACATAAAAACAAATACAAAATACTGCTCAAGGATGTGCATCCTGTGATAAGAATATAACTTCTATTTCTCCAAGCAACATAATGTCTTTACTGTAACCTCTAGTTCATATTTACAAAATAAGGTAGATTTCCTTAAAAACTCATTTTAGCTGAGCTTTTGAGTTTGTTTCGTTAACTACATTAAATGAACTGATTCCATATAGCCAACTTGGCAATTTCAAAGAATTCTTGTGATTTCTATTCATGATTTAGTAGTGTTATATCTTTCCCTTATCCTGTTCTGTGGGGTTGTTGTTTTGGTTGGCTTTTCTTTTTGGGGGGACAGTGTATTTGTTTTGATTTGTTTTGATTTTAATTTCTTTCACTAGTGGAAATAAATAACTGAAAGCAAAAGCAAACATTTCTTAACAGTTGGATTAAAATAATTATTTTTCTTCATTTTGAATATCTTATCTTAATATTTCATATATTCAGTGATCCTTATAGAATTTTCCTATGTATAACTATAATCATTGAAAAAAATAGAAGCACTGAGAAGCCCTCTCTTGAGTGTATTCAATTCCAAAAATAACCCCAAAAAACAACAACAAAAAAACCAAAGAAAGAAAGAAAGACGGAACCCTCCCTAATTTCTAGATACATTTATGATCCCAGGCAAAAGATTACCTCATTCCACAAGCAAAAACACTGCTGTCTGCCTTCCCAGAGTCTCAGATGTAGAATAGCCATTTGCTTTCCTGCCAAGAGCTATCAATCTGCTTTCAAACATATTTTCTATAAAAAGCATTTTAATGGTCATGATGAAATCTATATATATTTTAAATACACAAGTAAGCACAATAAAACAAGTTTTCTGAGGAAAAAGATGTTAACAGTAAAGTCTGGGGTTTTTTTCTTTTATATTAAAGTCTTGTTGTTTCTGCTAAGTATTTCAAATATAGTAGATAACAATATGACTAAAGGATAACATGCAGGAGGAAAAAAAGAGTTCTATCAGTAAACAGATCTTTTTGCTAAGTGTGTATTCCCCACTCCTCTGTGATATCTCTGTTGGTATAGTCACTGTATTCAATTTCCTAAAGCAATACAATTTACAAGGACCTCCAAGAGGGAGAAGAATGACCAAGATTATATTAAGCTTTGTGTTTGATATATAGGAAGTTACTCATAGCTGCAAGGAAGAACAACATGTAGAAGTGGCTTTGTTGTTGTTGCACTTGTTACATTGCCAAAATTTGAGTTTATTGAGTCCTACAGTTCAGTTTGCAAACTAAAGCGATGTCTTATTTGATCTAAAATAGGATCATACTCTCATCAGTTCAAAAGAAAATAAAGTCATTTTTACATAACTCTGAAAACGCAAAGAGATTTTAGATTTTCAAATAGTGCTTCTGAGAACTGATACCGTTTTCTTGGTATCAATTGTCTAAAAACTTTCGAATCAGTAGAAATCAAGTCTGTAGAAATCAATCACACTCTGGTTAAAAATGCTTTAAGTTCTAATGTATTTAAACTTAAGTGGTAGTAAGTAAACTTCCAATTTAATACACTTTAAATATGCAAGTGACATGCTACAGAAAGTAGGCAGGGAAAGACAGAACTGTGAGAACCTTCACTACAACTGACTTGGTAACAGTGAAGGCCAGTGCTGATTACAGCAAAGTGTTTGACTGGGGAGGATCTGAACAACTACTCAGAAAATTCTAAAGTAAATCCTATAATCTTATGGATAAGTTGTATATAATTATCTATAATTATCAAGAAAACCCCAAATAAACAACAATTAAACAACCCTGGCAAGCATGTAACAATCATAAGGAAGTTAGAATCATTACAAAAAAAAAAAAAAAAAAGGAAAAGAAAAAAATGACAATCCTATTCATAATATTTTATTCAGTATCTTTAACTTCAGTCCACATTCTTCTCACCCAAGAGCACCATTGAGATGGCTAAATTATGAAAATAAGACTCCTTAACTCTGCTTTCAACATGAAGATGCCAGCTTCAGAAAGTAAGTAGTTTTTATTTTGGAATATCCTGAGTTTCCCTATTGGCAGCTCATGTCTTTCCATTGAATACAGAATGCTGAAGTGAATACGGTCCTAACTTCAGTGAGGTAAATAATGTAAAGTTAAATTTACTTGTATCCAAATCTAAAATATCACAGTTGCAGTTCAGAATTAGGCAACACTGAGGACACTGGGAAGCATGGGAAAAAATCTTGCATCTGAAGAACAGTTGGAAGGATTATATAGATTAGGAGAAAAGCAAGTAAGAGGGTTTATGGAAAATGCACATGGTAAAGTAACACAGGAAACAAGACAGAATCTTTTGTTCTTCCTATCAATAACAGGAACAAGGAAATATTCTGTGAAATTGTAAAATAATAAACTCAAAACACGTGAACAGGGGAAAAAAATCACTCAGTCCATAATTACAGTCCTAGAAATTAGAGGTGGGAACTAAAAAGATATTAGCCAATTCTGATGGGCACCAGCCATGTTATTTCCAGTAAATAATAAAATCATTGAACACTCTGCTCTGTAAATATGAACCCTGTCTTTTTATTTTTTAAAGAACTCTCCAGGATTAAATGCTTCCTAATTTTATGAAAATGTGTCTTGCTTATATAGAGCCTAATTAATCCAAAATATTGTCTAAACACCTGCTGCTGATTTTAAATCTTTTTATAAACTATTGCTCACACACTACTGCATTCTATCTCAGAAACTTTCTGACCTTTAAGAAGCCTCCCCTATAATGAGAAGCTGACACTGATTATCTTCTTTTTCCTTTGTTAGATTATTTTCTAGGTCATGAAGCTTCATGTTAAATGTTAGTGATGAGCACCACTGCTAGAGCTAAATGTGCTATGATCTTAAGAATATAAGAAAGGTCACCCTCATTCAAACCAATCATCCAATTATCTTACAGTGGTAAATACCTGTTGCTTAGTAAGGAATTCAAGAACAGGATAAGTATGCCTCTGGTATTTTTTCCTGGAAGGAAACTGTGTGTTTATTCCTGGAGTTTTGTTTGAACATTGGTTTCCAATTCCTATTACAATTTTGAGCAGCCTGCAGGTTTTGAACGTACGTTGGAAGTAGTTAACTGGGATTAACTTCTTTCTCCATAGTTTTTATAATCCAGACAATATCAAAAGAATCTAAATTACTTCCTTACAGTGATACACCTTTGGGCCTCTTCCTCCTTCCTGTCTCACACAGCCCACAAACCATTATAAACATATAAATATAATTGAAAAATAAATACGATTTTATGAATAGTGCCCCATATTAATATTATCCGCTAAATTATAATAAATCTATTTAGACATAGAGAGAGCTAAATTTAATCCGCCATTAATGTATTATGTGAGAGAAAGAAAATGCATTTGCTCAAGAGAAAAATAACTCAGATGTCTACTAACATTTCTTGTAGCTCTATTACTATTGATAATCATGAGTATTCAATCTTATCTAAAGATTATCAATACCAGTATAAACAAGGAGATGATATTACAAGCAATTTGATTCATCCTTAGATTTGGTGATCAACCTAGAGTATTCAAGGATGCAGTACCCTTAGGCACTGTGTAGATCCAAATTAATTAATTAGTTAGATCATCTGATGTAGAACAGAGATATGTTTTTATCTCACAATATTTACATTTTGATGTCTGCTTTTTAATGCCACTAAGGTTATATATGGTGGCTCTACCAAAGTGACACAACATACACATTGGGATATTATAATTTCTCTTAGCAATTGAAGACCTCTCTGCAAGTAGGGCCAGAAAGTCAAATTTTGTCCTTTGAATCACAAATACGTCATTCTTGTGGCTCCAGAAGATCTCTGATTTAGCTGAAGAATGAGAAGTGTAATATGTAGCTTGTATTCCCATCTGCATAGGACACCAGTTCACAGTACATTATATAGCCTGAGCTTTCTTACTTCACTGCTTTTGAAGGTACTTGTTCCCTTAACATGGCCGTGGTTATTTTCACCCTTGATGTACCCTGGAGGAGTGGGATAAAGACAGTTGTCACACGGTCACTAGCACAGAACATGAAAGTGCAAGGTGATGCTAACTGATTTAGAACAAACCAAGACTCTATTGCCTGATCCAATAAATGGACTGTCATAGTTGTTGTACAACAGAATAGAGAAGTTAAAACTTGTAGCTTGTGTGGTTTCTTTCAGATACACTGTTGAAGTAGCATTCTCTCTGTCTCTCTGACTCTTTTAGACAATGAGTTAAAAAAGGAAGTAAAAATGAACATGTAAAATACATTAAGCAACATTTAAATTTGTTAAGAGGAGAAAGAAGTAAAGCATGTGGAATGCTGAGATCACAGTTTAAAATGTTTTAAAATTATTTTACTGAATCTAAATAAGGAACATATTAATTGTACTTCTCAGTGATTCTGCTTTTGAAAATCAGAGTTAAATGAATGTGCTGGTTTAGAGGTAAACCAGCAGGAGAAATGAACTCAACACAAGAGAGATTATGAGTCAGAGCCACAATTTAATAATAATAATACAGTAAATACCCTGACGAAAAGGGGAATTGCTGTCAACTCCCAAAACCCAGCAGTGTAACCCAGTGCCCTGGGGTACAAACCCAAAGGGGTTTGTTAGCCCTTGTGTGAGACCTGTGTGGTTCCCCCAAGTCCAAAGCAAAAAGAAGTGAAAAAACCTGTTGGTACAGGTGATGGCTGTGGTCTGGTCCGGAGTGGTGGTCTCCTCCTGTCAAGGTCCTGCTGCTCCTCTGGGTCCAACAAAAGGGTTCCCCAGGTCTTCTTACCCACCCCCTTTTGTACCTTCAGGGAGCACCCAGTCCCTCCCGTGGGGCGGGGACTCACACAATGGGTGATTAACTCTGTGAGTCATGGGCTATTTTTGGACTGTTGATGGCCCATTAGCACCTACGCCCCCTCAGGCTGGGAGTGGAGGTGCTAACGACTCCCTGGGAAGCTGCTGCAAGTGGGCCATTGACCTTGGGAATGAATAGATGGGGGTAGAATACATAGCTTTGGCCACTCCCACACAGTGACAACTGGTCCCACTTGCTGAACTAGGACAATGAAGTATAAATAAGAAGCAGAAATAAAAATGAAAAGTTTAATTATGCAGTTTCCTACTCGATATTGATATTAATATCAAACCCAGGAACTCTATAAATTTATCTGGATCCCTAGAATAATGTTTAATGCTTGCTTTGATAAACATCTAATTACTCTAGGACTCACAGAAGGAAAAGTTAAAGCAAGACATGAGGTAAGGGGCACAGGGAAAAGTAGAATTTTGTTGATGCCCAAGTGTGATGCTGGTTTCACACTTGTGGCATAAGAAAACCCACTCTTGCAGGGAAAACTTTGGAGAATATGTTTAGGATATGTAAAAGTTTACCACAACTTCATGCAGGAACACCACATTTTCAGTGATAAGTTTGTCAAGGTGCCAAGGTATTTTTTGCAGACTGCAAGGGGCTGTGGAGACAAATATTATTGTAAAAGCGGGGAGAGAAGGAGACCAAAAGAGAACTACCTAAAGGTTACACTTTGCGGTTTAACATTTTCATCAGTGCTTTTGGCATCCACAACTGATTTGCTGATGATGCAAAGTTTGGAGTCGTCATCTATACAGAGGAAGATTATATTGAAAGGACATGGACTCAAGTAATATTAACATAATGAAATTCCACCCTATGAAACGAAAGATCATGCAACAGCAACATAAAAATCAGTAAGCTAGAAGTTCATTCATTGGAATCAGTGGAAAAGGGTAGGACTTAGGTATATTACTTGATTTCAGCGTGAGTACTGTGATAGGTTCTGGGATGTAGCCATTGAAAACAGATGTCATTCTAGTGTGCTTCAGACCATATGTTTGTGATGAGGAAGTATTGCTGCCAGCCTAAAAAGCTTAGTAAAACATCACTTGTGTGTGTCCTGGTTGGCTCTGTTGAAGAAGGATTAGTTCAAACTTCTTTTCAATTGTATGATTGTTTAAAGGTAAACTGGCAGGAGAAATTAACCCAACTCAAGGGAGATTACAAGTCAGAGTTACAATTTACTAAAAAGATTACAGTAAATACAATGATACAGAGTAAAACTGGTTTTAACCCCAAAAAAACAGATGTATAAGCCAGTACCCTGGGGCACGAACAGAATGGTGTTTGTTAGCCTCTGTGCTGAGCCCCACGTGGTCCCCCTAAGTACAAAGTAAAAGGAAAAGAAGCCTGTTGGTGAAAATGATGGTCACAGTCTGGTCAAAAGTGACAGTTGCAGTCCTGTCAAGACTGGTCCTTCTCTGGATCCAATGAATGGCACCAGAAGTCCCCGGTCCCAAAGATTACATATGCTCAGGTTCAGGAGGGAATGCCCAGTACCTCCTGAAGGGCAGGGAGTTTCATAATGGGCGATTTATTCTGTGAATCATGGGATATTTTTGGAATCTTTGATGGTCTAGGTGGTTGCAGCTGCCTATTGTGCAGGTCCGTAGATGCCCATTAGCAGACATCTCCCCTCAGACTGGGCGTGAAGGTGCTAATGCCTCCCCGAGGGGAGTTATCACACCTGAGTCATTGGTTTCCCAGGGTTCTTTAACACCCAGCTTGTAGCCTGAGGTGTCCTATGTGCCCTGAGCAGCTGCTGCAAACAATCGATTATTAACAGTCCATCAGAAATTACATAGGGGTGTAGAACACACAGTTGTGGTTACATCCACATAGTAAAAAACTGGTCCTGGCCCCTGTAACTAGGCCAACGATTTCTTTCATGGGGTAAAAAACAACAATGGTAAAGGACAATGATCACAGAAGAATAAATCAGTTGTGAACTTTCTGATTAAATTTAGGCTAGAAATTATATGCATATGCCTAAGCAGAAGAAAGTATTTGAGATAACATTTTCAAAACAATGTGTGGTAAATTTATGCAGGAAATATACAACGTGATGCCTGTAACTGCAGAAGACTGGGATAGTCTCATCTTTCTATACCTCTCTTCAGTATTATCTGCATTCCCACTCGTTTTTCTTCACTTTTTAAGACTATGGTACAGTCTGTAAAGCTGGATGATGTCCTGAACTGAGATTAAGCCAGAGAGGGCCTTTCAGACCAAGTACATCTGATTTTAGTACTACCTCACTTCAAGGCTGCAGTGGACCGAAAGCAGAAGTGGCCTATCAAAAGGTCCACCCAGCAAGGAAATAGCAGGAAAACAGTAAGAATGTACATCCAGGGTCCAAGTGATAGAACTTAATTCTAAGTTCCTGGAACAAATCTCCTAAAACTGGATGCACCCCTTGGTCATCATATCATACAGTGCCTACAAGGTGGCTACAACAGTTAAAATTTAGAAAGGTTTCCCAAATCATGTGTTTACAATGTTGATTCTTAATTTTCATGTAGCAGATAAAATTTGTACCTCTTCTCTACAACTGTGCAGCTTGTTTTTCTGTATTTCTAAGAGTATGACTTTCTAGGAAGCAGCAGTTTAAAACATATTTGTCTGACAAAACGTGAATCCACTGCATAGTTTTATTTGTACAGCTTCATGATAGTAATGTTCTCATAATTTCCTTCCTTGTTTTTGATTTAAAGTTATCATGATTTTATTTTAAATAATATTCTTGAAAATTCAAGGATGATGATGATGATGATAATAATAATAATAATTCTGATCAAGGCTTCCAAATGCCAAAAATTTCTCATAGCACATTGATGTAGTTAAATGTCAAATATATTAGTGTCAAATTATTTTCCATATTTACACAACATCACTCTTCCTGTTTGTTTACTTACTCATTTACTGCCCTTAGTCAGGGAGTTTATGGCTGCTATTTTGGCAATGTGGAAGTGCATGCCATGTATAGGCTGCACCTTGTGGCCTTTGGAACTTCGATGAGATAAGCAGCAATCCAGTTCAGATTCCCTCAATTCAAAGTGGAGTGCCCTTCTACTTCAAAGAATCTCTGTCACTTTTTACATCAGTAGCAATGAACTGTGTCTTCCCATTCCACTCCACTACTGTCCAACTGACTACAAAACATGTACTGCATTCTTTTTAAACTGATATTGGAAATAACACATGTAAAATTCTCCAAATTGATTGTAACTGCTAGTACAGATTTGTGTATTAATATAATAAATGTTTTTAATAGCTCAAATTTGTTGTCAACTAGTGGTTTGGGTTTTTTCCCTCAAAATTTGAAGTTTCAACAATTGCTTCCGTTTCAGTGCAGAAAAAAATTAAACCAGAACCATGTTAAAATCTTCCAAAGAATGATTACGGCATTCACCTGAAATATGTGAAATTCAAGGTTATGTCTTTGCACTGAATTAGGCAGATTATTGATATTATCAGCTCTGAAGTTTTCCTTTCCTCTCTAGCTTTGGCCAGCAATCGCATTCTCATTACGTGAAAATTTGCTAAAGAAATACTCACAAAAAATATGTATATTCTGCTTAAATGTTTTGATTTTTATAAACTGAGATTTACCTAACAAAACTCTCCACTACATCTAAGACATCATTTTTAAATAGGAGGAGGTTTTAAACTGCATCAAGGAAGAACCGCCTGCTATTTATGGGGGGTTTTGTTGATAAAATTGCCATAATCAGTACCCTAAGCAATAAACTGTGCTGGCAGATTTTGTTTGTACCGTAATTAATTATTTGACTGTTTTGTTTACATGTTTTAAGTTCAAAGTAATTGCTAATTATTATGTGATTATTGCTGTACGTCAACCAAGGTTCACTCTTTACCACAATTTAGATAAAGAAAAAAGCACAAAATTTTGCTCTCAAGAAATCTCCACTGCCTTCTAGAAATATTTCAGAGGAAAATTCCTTTATGTGCAATGACAGAAGAAAGACTTAGGCTGGGCCCTTCAACATTGAGAAGCATCCTGAAGGTAGGAACAGCTTTAAACTATCATCCAATCCAAGATACTCTGAGAAGCACTGTCCCCACAGGTTACTGAGTGCCCTTAAGCCCAGGCATTCCAGTGTCACTCCTTCTGTTGGAATAAGCTTTGGATTGGACCAGGTAGGTAAATTTACTCATGTTTCTTAGTTTTCACATACTGTTTAAACCATCCACATCCACTCCATGGACTACCAATAGAAACAAGTATGAATCATTCTAGGGCAGTGGCTGCTGCCAGCTGTGCAGAACTCAGCACGTAATTCATGGAGGGCAGGGCGAACAGGAGAGTTTGGGGAGGCTGGGGGTTGTCTCCACTTGCAGGTATCACAGCTGATTTTGAATAATCAATATATGTGCCGGCCAAAGTAGGAGTGCTGAGGATGGTGTAGCTGCTTTAGCTGAAACCAATAGAACTTTCTCCTGTGAATGTGCACAGGTTAAGCTAAGGCAGGGAAGGCACGAACTATGGATCTCACAAAAGAGTGATCTATGGAGAATTTAGAAAAAGGAAAGATTCCCTCTGCATAGGTCAGCAAAAAATTAAGATAAAGAAGCATCTGAATCTAGATACAAACCTAAAAAATAAATGTACACGTATGTTAGCAATAAAAATTACTCTATTTGGCTGCCTTTCTTATTTAAGGGTTATTTGGTTTTTTGTTTGGTTTGGGTTTTTTTATTACCCCCTAAGAAATTTCTCTATTTTGCTCTTCCTCACAGGTTAAGCTACAGAAAGCTGAATATCTGTACAGAGAAACAATTCTGAGATGCAACTTTGTTTTCTTTTTTTAGTCCACTGGATCTCTGAAATCTGTGGTTATGGTTTCTGTCACAGTCATCTCCCACATTTTTTAGCATAGAGCAAAGTGACAACTGATTTTTAAAGATCAGCAAAAACAATCTCTCTTATGACCAGGAAAAACAGTAGTCATTTATGTCTTGAGTCTAATATAAGCATTTGTGTTGGACAGGCTAACATGAGTACCTGGAAGAAGAGTATGCAAATTTGAAGGGATAGAGAGTCATTATGGGAGCTTAAGTATTAGGATGAAACATCATACACAAATTGCATTTTGAGTGTTCCTTAGGTCTCACCATTTGGGATTTTTGGTGAGTACTGACAGAATAAATGTCAGTGTTTGTCTTTTGCACCATCCCACTCTTAGGAGATTAGATACTAATCTAATGTAAAAGTGGGGCTTCATTAAAAACAATAATAGCAACAACAACAATAACAAACAAGAAAAGTATCCCAAACTGTCTGAAATGCCTGCCAATTTCAAAAAGATTTGAGACGAAAATGAGGGTTCTGGTAAAAATCCCCTCCACTTACTGTCCTTAAATTCAGTCTTGTCTTGAAATGAGTAATGAAAAATCCAATTAATTTGCCCTGCCACCCTACTTCTCAGCCAAATCCATTTTCACCTACCTCTTATTAATTCATCCTTCCCCTAGCCTTCATTTTGTTCACTTCAACTGGTAGTAATGTGTGTGGGATGAATTAATACACTGCTTCTTAATGTGACTTCAGAGGTTCCTATTTATAATACTGTAACATAGTGCTCTGCAGCATCACTTAGCCCAGCAGTATTTGTCCGACTCCTTGCAGCTCAAAATTGCACAGCTACACTAATTTCACTTGGAGAGTGGTTGGTAAAATGCCAGCTACTGAATCAAATAAATTAATTATAAATTAATATGTTTCTGCATTCATCTGCATATAAACCACATTAATTTTCACCAAATCATACAGTTATATTGGTACAATGCCATTCACAAAAATTACTGTTCTAGTTAACTATGTATACAGTTGGTATTACGGCATAAAAATATGCACTGGAACTATATCCCTTTCAAATCTTAACGTGCTTATGCGTTTACTAGATATTAATATAAAAAGTGTATATTTTCTTGAAGAAAAACATGAATTACAAGAAGCGATTTATGATGGTTTGTATTGCATTAGGAGATTTTTTAAAGTTCACTTGCCAAATCTTCTCTCTTTTTTCCTTTATGAGAGTTCTCAATTCGACAGGGATATGCTTTTTAATTTCATTTCAGCCTAAATAGATTTGTTTCAAATGCTAATACTGAAAGTCAGTTGTAACTTCCACTGCTAAATTAGCACTATGGAAATACTGTGTGTGCTTTCTAGAGGAAACTGATACAATTTTAATGATTTCATTTATTTGTTGGGAGTTGTTTTAACTGAAATTGTCTTTCACCTCAGTTTTCAAAAACTCCCCAAGAAGTAATATTTACAGGACACAGATTACGTGAAGGGTATGTCTACTACTAATATAACACTTATAGTAAATAGAAATCTTCCCTGTGCAATCTTTCTGAAAGTCAGGAAATATCAACTGTTGTGTGATACCATATCTTTATTGCAAACATAATATTCAAGCTAATGCATTTTCTTTCTGATAGAGGATGAGGTCATAGGAGACTACATAAGGTTTTCCATAGAGCACATACAGGAAAATGGAATCTATTAGTAAATCATAAATGCAAATATGTTCTCGTACAGCTACATATTTTGTACATGAGTTCATGTATACTCAGTGGACCCTTGGCTTAGCATGTATTGATGTATCTACAAGATATTAATGATTTTCAATTCCTTCCTCTGTCCTCTCTGTGTCCTACTGAAATATTAATGACTTGCACAAGAATTCCCTGATATCTACAGTCATTGGATACCGAGCCGACTTAAAAAATTCCGTAAGCAGTCACAGGTACACTTTGAACTATTAACTTGTTGTTAAACAAAAATACAGTGTTGGCATTTTAACAGCGTTGTAAACTTCTTTTTGAGAAGATTTTGTGACAAGCAAAATTACGTACTTTTGTAGCAGTTTGGACCAAGACCTTAAAAAATTCTTTAGAAATTCTAGAATTCTCACAGCATCTCTTTAATGTAGATGGATGGGCATCATACTTTCAACTGAGAGGCATATTAACACCTTCTCTGTGCTAACAGGGTACTTATCACTTTTTTATTTTTCCTTATAGTGGTTTACCTCCACCAGCAAACTAAGAAGTGTCATGTAACTTTGGTTCCTATTGTCATGGGTAGAACATCGCCTAAGGGCAATCAGAGGTGTGATCTCGGCTGCAGCGCTTCCAAGAGAAGTGTAAGCCCTTCCTTATCTCTAGAAAAGATCCACTAGAGAAGGTTTTCTCATTTTTCTAGCTCTGCTGCAGGTATTCTTCATCTATGACATATTTGTCCCAACAACACCGTTAGCTCCAGCACTTTCAATAGAAATATTTATTTCTAACCCAGTTATTTTGTGGAACTAGACTTGGGAAGACTCACAAATACAAGATGGGACTCTGGCAGTTGTGGTGCCGTTTTATCAGCTGCAGCTGAAATATTTAATTATGCTGTAATGGCACTTGGAATAAGTTGTGATAATAAAAACTGTGCTTACAGCTTGTCACTACTAAAGTTCATGGTTATCATAATATCGGCAAACAGAACTGATGTTAACAATTAGGAACTTCTACTATCCACACGTCTCAACAACAGGCTACACAGTAGCTGCTTATTTCCAGCTATCATTTTCTCTCTCTAATGGTAGTGCACAAAAATTTTACTCTCCAATTTGCTATAGCCATTTGTAGAACCTTTACAAAACCTAGGAGCAAATTCTAAAGGACATTTGATTTGAATGCCCAAGTCATGCTCTGAAAAAGATAAAAATAATGTAGATAGGATTTAGAGGCTATTTAAGTTGTTAGAAACTGAGGTATTCTTCAGGTCTTTGTCTACATTTACTGAAGATATTTTGCTGTCTGTCACACTTCCTAAAAAGGGTTGCCAATTTCATCTTCAGATTGATTCCTACACCAAAATATTGCTACATAATTTCCTTTCCCTTAAGTAATGAAGAAGTGAAAATAAAAAAGCCCAGATGTGTCATTGTCTGAAGAGAGAGACGGTCTGATTCAAGGCTTGCCCTTGCTTTCAGGTAATAATAACTGTAGCATTTAATGGAAATTTATAGTTTCAATTAACCAGTTAATCGATTTACAGAGTGTCTGTGCAGGTCACTTAGACTATGAAAAAGTACTTAGCTTTTCTCCCAAGTGATTGAAATAATCAAAATAATTTCTCAGTCTTCCAATAATTTTAAATAAAAGCTTTTTCCTGTTCATTTTTTGACCTCCTGATAGAACCAACTGTCATTTAAGTAAAACAAAAAGGTAGTGTTTTCCCACAAAAAGTCACAGGAGCAGTGGACTGCACATGTGGCCAGGTGGATTGTTTTGGAGCACACAATGCAGGAGAGGAGCTGCCGCTGTGGTGTGTGGAAGGGTGCCTTCAGCTCTGTCTGCTGGGAACGTGATGGTTTGCTGCCTTTTTACTGCAGGGTAGTGATTATCATGGGTCCACCTGCCTAGAGCACATACCATGGACCATCCATGATATCAGGTAAATGCCATCAGCAAGAGAAATAGTTCTAGAGGGCAAGTGGGAACCTTCCAAAAGGTGTCATGTTGTAACCACTTGAAGGAAAAATTAAAAAAAAAAAAGAGAGAAGAATCCAAATGGTGTTTTGAATATAGCACATCTTAACAAGCAGTACCCGCAGGCAAAAGTGGAAAGCCAAACCGGAAAGCCAAACCTTGCCTGCTGGTGTCCTTTCCCCGAGCACCGTGGGAAGAGGTGCTCTCTGGTGGACAGAGGGAAAGCCGGTTTTAGAAATCTGCTGCTGTGCCAGACGAGGCTCAGAGGCTGAGGAGTGGGAAGAGCGTTTCCTCTGTGACAACCTGCCAGGAGAGTGGGGTTGAGGGGTGAATCTGATCCATTGCCTGCTCATCCAAAGCGCCCGAACGCAACTTGTGGTTCTGCTGCGCGCCCAGCTGCGGTCTGGGCAGGGACCTCGCGCTCCTCCAGGGCATGCCCAAGGGAGCGCCCCAGCCTTGGCTCCGAGCGCCAGCAGCTTTGGGACTTTCCTGCCCGCTCCCCAGCCGGCCAGAGGGCACAGCCCAGAGCCTGCCGCCATCCCCAAAGCCAAGCCAAGCCGAGCTGAGCCGAGCCGAGCCGAGCCCGGCTCGCCGCCGACCCCGCGGGCTCTGTCAGTCAGGGCATCGCCGTCCCCGCACGGCAGCTTCAGCAGGAGCGGCGCCAGGCTCCGCCTCCGGCCGGTCGGGGGCAACCTGATAAAGGCAGGTGCGGGCAAGCAGCGGGACCCCAGCTCGAAGCATCTGCCTGTGCACGGTGCCCCCGACCCGCCCTTGGCCACCCCAGGCAAGGCGACACTCGAGCCCACCGGGGCAGCCGATGCAGGACGGGACGGGACAGTGATAGTGACAGTGGCAGTGGCAGGACAGGACAGTGACAGGACGGGACCGGACCCTCCCGCCGCCGGCCGCGCGCGCCGCTGTCCCGCCGTCCTGAGCCGTCGGGCGCGTCTCTGCGAAGGGACAAGGACCTCGCCCTCAAGGACCTCCGAAGAGGCGGGATTTCTCCGGGAAGGGGAAGCAGGATTTTGTTGTGTGGATTGGAGATGAGGCAGGTATCTGCAGTGGGGCTCCTCCTGGGGCTGATGGCTCTCCCACTGGCGCTGGGACAGAGAAGCTCGGAAAGCGCTCAAAGTAGCAACGGAACCTTTGCCATCGTCTCTTTCAAATGGGATCACGTCAAGGAACCTTATATCATTGCACTCTGGATACTTGTGGCCAGCTTGGCCAAAATCGGTGAGTTTGGAGTTATATATTAATACATGTCCTGTCCCTTTCCCTTCCCCCTTCCCCTTCTCGCACCCAACGTAAATGAAGAAAGCTTGTCATAAGTCCAGTGACCCGTTTTCAGGGGGTTTACTGTACTCTGTC
Source organism: Sakesphorus luctuosus (assembly GCA_013396695.1). Lineage (NCBI taxonomy): Eukaryota > Metazoa > Chordata > Aves > Passeriformes > Thamnophilidae > Sakesphorus > Sakesphorus luctuosus. Next base: position 95,316 of record VWZD01013320.1, on the reverse strand, counting down.
CTGATTTCATAATGCTGCCCTACACGGTGCTTAGCAGGGTGATTTTCACCTTCCTCAAGGGGTTACCTAGTTCATTTTCACCGGCCGCGACTGTCTTCTTCATCTGACTCCTTGTAAACCCTTGCAGTTCCTTGAGACCTTTCATTCCTGTTGCTCCCGGGAAAAACTTTTTGCAAAAGTGAAACAGAAATCGAGCCTTATTGCTTGCACAATACCCATTCCACTTTAGGGTATGCTATTCTCTTGATTACGATTGTTAGTTATATCAGTTATTAATATCAAAAATAAACACTGAAAACTACACGTATGAACTTAGCACTCTCTGCTTTGAAGTGGACTGCTGAATTAGCGGAAGAACATGGTTTATAAAGAAAGGTAATATGTATTATCAGACCATCTGATGTAGTTGTAAAAGTGCAAGCTTTAAAGCACACAGAATTTTCTTCAAGTAATTGGCATCAGTGAAAAGCAAGGACTTAGCCTGATTTCTGTGTAGTTTAAATTAATTTATATGAATGCTTTAACTCTTGTGTTCTGAACTTTGTGACTTTCCTGAGACCAATTTTATATCAATAATGCTGTTTGCTGTATTAGAAGAGTAACTATTCAATTGCAGTGTATTTTATTTGTATTTTGCTATTATTTTCAGAGCTTTTACCTTAAAACAGACCTCCAATTTGGCTTACACTGTAAATGTCATTTCCATTTTCAATAGATCGTCTCTATAATCAGTCTCAACTCAGAAGGTCAGCTGAAAATACTATTAATACTTTCCTGAACTTGTACTGTTAATGCTAGTTTGGTATACTAGAATCACATTCCACGGATTTTACATGTCACAGAGAATGAAAGACGTAAAAAGGTATACTCAGGTATATTCTGTCTAGCATGTAAGATAAGCACAGTAAGACTTGGGTGAAAAATGCTGTTTCCAAATCCAAAGAAAACATTTTAAAAATAAGTATTAAGTTATGTAGAGGTGACACTGTACAGCATTTTTTAGCAATATTTGCAACTCGAGTTCCACTTAATTAACCATAGATATATAACTAAATACCGTTATCTGAACCTTTATCTACTCGGTGGAAATAGTGTGTGTTCAGATGGCTGCTGCAGCACCTAGATTACATAAGAAGCAGTTTTGTTTTAATTGACTTTTATTGATGGGTTATAGCACTTAGAAAGCTGGGGAAACAACATAAAGGAAAAAGCTGACAATGCTGAGTCCCTATAAAATTGTACAGACTAAACTAATAAACAGGCTGCTCATTTGAACCTTCTTTTTGAGATACTCCTCTAAATGAGTATAGTTATTAAGGCTTTGTGTTACTTAGGCTTTGTGTATGTGTCTGTGCCACAGTTGTACAGAGTGATATTAATGCTGCACAACTATCACAGTGTGTGTCTGAAACCCAATGGACGTCACAGAACAGTTAGACTGCACTATATTTAAACTGCAATGTCCTGGATTGAGGTTCATTGTGATTAAGATGAGCCATTTTACCATGAAGTCCTCGATATAAACTCCTGATAAAGTACTAATTGTCAGGAGCTGAATGATGCTGATTCTGTTTTTAAATTCTTTGTACTTATGTCACAGATGCACAGAGCATGTCACTTACTGGTAGATAGTATCTATCATCAACTCCATCACTTTTCTTCCTCAAAGCTCTCAACGTTTGTTCTATTCTCTCTTCACATTTCTATTTGCGATTCTGTACTATTCTGCACATTGTCTTTGAAGAACCAATAGACAACTGCTGCATTCCCCTGAGAGCCTATGAATGCTCCTGCTTTCCCCATCAGTCACAAATAACACATAGAAAAGCAGGAATGTGCACTCACTTTCAACAGCTTGTTAATGAAGAAAGCATGAAGGTGTTCATATAAGTTGATGAGAAAGCGGACTGAAAAAACAGCTTATCACCCCTTCTATCTGCCTTGGTGTGTTAAGAGTTCTGGAAAGTAGGTCAGAAATCTATCAGAAGACTTTGAATGGCAAAAATCCTATGCTGAATCAAAGAATGTTTACATATTCAAAAAGCAGACAGAAAAGAATAGAGAAAGAAAATATAGAAAAGCTGCCCTTGGGTCTCTTGCTTTACTACCTGAAGGAGGGCAAAGGTAGTGGTGTCAAAATGCTGGTTTTGTTGTGAGTTTTTCAGAAGGGGAGGAGCTGTTCTTATAGACGGAAGCTCACTTCTCCATGGCTACAGAGACCGGGAGAGCTGTTTTACTGGTGGATGATAGGCAACTGGGTCAGCAGAGAGTGTTCTGGGAATTGCAGTTGGTATCTGGGGATCAGTGTGTATGAGAATATTCTGCCTTCTCTTGCACTGGAATAGCCTTAGGGGCCTATCGGTTTGTTTGTTTGTTTGTTTGCTTGCTTTTTAGTTTTGTTTTGGGTTTTTTTTGTGTGGAAGTTTTTTTTTTAAAAGTTTCATTTTATGATGTCATATGCCTTGGGGCAACCTGTGTTTGTTAGGAGATTCTTGCCGTTTTTCTGAGGTTTGAAGTTTATGTTGTGTACATTCAGAATACAAATTAGTGCTAGCAAGGTATTGTGCAACATAAACTATTGTATGAGCAATCTCATAAACATCCCAAATACATGAAGTAGTGGCTTAGTGTTTTGGGCTTTGTGGGAAGGAAGCTGCTATTTAAGTTTAGTTTAGTTAATTTTTGGTCAAGTCTTAAGTATTGCTACAAATGAAACTGTGGAAGAAGAGTTTTCCTACGGTTGGTTTTCATGCATTACAGGAAATAAATTAATTTGTGCTTACTATGAAACTTCTGATGCATCTTGTTGTCCTGTTTTATATATTGTAATTGTTTTGATTTGATCCTCTTCATTTGAAATGTTCAACTCATCATTCTTCCACTTCAAGTTGAACTTTCATAAAGTTCACGATGTTCCACTTTGGCTAATGGTCTTTATTTCCTCTTTTGATAGTCTCTCTTATCACTACAGATGAGTATCCATATGGGATAGGGCCAATAAACCACTCACAGGTATAAATCTAAGCCAGAAAATTTTCTTATCTACATGAAGCAGGTACATGAGGTACAATTGAGAACACTGCTGGTGGACTTCACGTGTCCACTTCCTGATACCTCAGCTCTGCAGCTGAAATAAGCAATGCCACTGAAAAAAAAAAACCCACAAACCCAACATACAAATAAATAAATACAGATATGCCTTTATAGCTATAGACTAAAGCATTTCCTGTCATAAAGGTAGGGCAGAGGTAGGTGGAGGATGTACCATTTTTAACCAGCAGGCTTGCACAGCTGGTTTAAGATGAAGGATATGTGCACCATGACCAAACTTGCATATGCTGTCAAAGTTCACTTTGTCATGTGCTGTCCTCTTTCTGTATATGTCTTTCATGGGTCACATATTAAAAATAATGTAATAAAGGGACCGGTAGAAGATACAGTGTCTTGGCAGGAAAATCTGTTTCAGAAAAAGCCAGAAGTAGGCAGGAAATCAGAAAAAAAACTTTGGAAACAAGTAGAAGGAAAGGAGTAATAAGTCCAGGAGGTAAAAATATGGGTAAGAGAAGAAATAGTTTAAACACTGAATATTTTATACTTGTTTTTTCCTGAGGATATTTCTCAGTCAATGTCAATTGCCAAAAAAAAAAAAAAAAAAGAAAAAGAAAGGGAAACCCCCCCTCAAGAAGTATGCTTTGGACATGGGGGATATCCAGTGCATACTTCTATACTGGTTCAAAATCCTAGGAAACGGAGAGATTGTATTTATATTTTCACTGGAGGTTGTGTTGGGGAACTTGTACAATTCCTAAATTCTTTCTTGTATGTACTATAACATTTTTATGACATTTTCTCAAAAGGGTAGATGTTGTTGTTATAGTCTTTGGGGACAATTAACAACAACAACAACAGCAACAACAACAAGAATATAATAAACAACTCCTGCAAAGCAGTGTGTCTTTCTGTCTAGCTCCCTGGATTTGCTCAGTCTGTGCAGGTAAACAACTGGAAGAAATGGTGGGAGAGTGGGTGGCTATGAAAAGGAATGAGGAAGGGTACATAACCCTTTCATTATTTGAGGCAAACCTCTTGCCAGCTGTTTTTGTTGGTATGGTTTATGCTGAGTCTAAGAATGTCACTAAAGCTTTTTTTTTTAAATTTCTCTGTATTTGCTCACAAATTCTAAAGGCTTTTATATTAGAAATTTAAAAGTGGGAGTGAAATTTGAATCCAGGGCAGCAGGTAAATCCTTCTTTAGGAATGCCACAGTGCTTTGGAGGAGGGGGAAGAAGTGATTAAATAACGATGAACAAATACTTAGAGGAATGGTGAAGACACTGTGTCAAATGGACTTGTTGAGTCAATCAGCTCTTGAGAGCTCAGGAGGACATGAGGTGCAAAGCACAATGCATGTCTAAGCTTAGAGATATGGATCCCTGCAAACACTGTTTTCTGCATGCCTAGGCTCCTTCACATTGTCTCAAACTACCCTGAGAAAGGAGCTCTTTAGAGCATTTTGTTAACACAAACAATTGCTGGGGAGAATTTTAAGCATGTTAGGGATGGGCTAGGGAAGGAACTGTGAAATGCAGGTCTAACCACCCATCTAATTTCTATTCCTGAGGCAATATTTTCCTTGAAGAAATCTATAACCCTCCCTCCAAAGCAAACTGTCAAAACAAAAGCCCATTTGACTCCAAAGTTTCTCCTCCTGGCATTCTAGGCTACTGATAAGTGTCAGTTACATAGAGAAAGTGGTTTAGGGTATTGTTTTAATGTAACATAAACTATGAGACTAGATCTTTTGTTGGCAATTCTTCAGCAAATAACAGCTTTAGGAAGAAATGTTGAAAGATGCTTAGCAGAACTTTATTGGATGTATTCACTAGAAAATGAAATCAGATTCAAATGGTGAGGCTACTACCAGACCCTGAAAAGTTTAAACTACGGGCTTTGTCATTGTAGTGCTTGATAAAAGCTGCTTTCATTAGCAAGTGATAATATGGAAAAAGGCTTTGCATTGTATCTTAGGAAGTCTGGAATTGGCTACCTTCCCCCATATCGTGAACAAGAAAACAAGTGAACATCTTTTACCTTTATTGTGAAGTCAGTAGAAGCTGGAACAGGTTAGACACACTTCTGGGGGAGGCTTATGCATTTCCTTCCTGGATGTACATCGAAACACTATAAATTTTTGCTGGCAACTATGTTATATAACTGCAGTGTCTTCACTTTTGGAAGATGCTGTATTTCCTTTTGCAAAGTGCTGTTTAGAATACCTGTGATCTAGGAATGTTATGTACTGTAAAATCTCTGCCTTCTGAGGAATTATCTTTTGCATCCAACATTTTATATGTTTTAGGCAGCTAGAAAGCACATTTCCAACATAGAATAATAGCTTTGCGTTTCCGTTGCTAAGAACAACTGTGTAAACCATATTTTTATTAAGTTTATGATCTGTAAGTGAATGCCTATTCCCGTGCTTTACTTCCATTTTACTCTTGTACCTCACTCATCCTTTTCCTGTGCTTCCTGTCTCCCTGAAACACGCATCTCTCTTCTTCCCCCTCCCCCTCCATGTCTTGCAAGTCTCAAGTCTTAATTATTTAGAGCAGGGAAGAAGATATCAGGATAGGATAATTTGACAAGATTCAGATTACATCCCCTGACTAATAGCAAATGTACAACGGCAACTTGAGTGAATTACATAAGAAAACAATGGCATTTTGAGAATGGCCCTGAATTGAATACAGTTCAGGCATGCATACCTAAGAAAGGATCTCTGCCATCAATTACTTTCAGGCGCCTGTGTGCAAAGTGCTCGGCGTTCTCTGCAGAACAATGGAATCCTTTTAATACTGTAGTCTTAGGATTGTTGAAACCATTGATTTACTGTCTTCAGAGCTAAAGCCACTTATTACTAAGAGTGATCTACAAACCCCCAAAATGACTGCAAATCTCTCATGTGGTAATGCAGCAGACCAGAGCTCTGCAAGAAATAAGGGCAAGCATCAAACCCTTTTAGGTGTATGTGGGTTCTTCAAGTGAAAGGCTTTGGAGGTCCCCCTTTGTTTTTGAGGGCCTTCTTGTGTCAAAGATGCTTAGCAGGGAAGCTGGTACTGGAAATCTTGAATTATTACTTTGTTTGACTCAGAAGCATTAGCCAGTAAAAAAAGTCAGTAAGTTTCACTACCAATTTGCTTTAAGAAGTGTTTCGAATTCAAATACAAGACTTCTTTCCCCCTTGTTTACCAGAGTTTTAATTGCTCTGAAGTAAAGGGGAAATGGATTACTGATGACTTCTCTATCTTTCTTATGGCTTTTTTATTCCAAGATGAAGTGTTGAGTCCAAAGTCATAGTAGAATATTTCTTATCCAGATATTCTGCTTCCTTTCAGGAGAATAATGATATCTTATTTTTCTCATCTCTCTGTAGCAGTGCAGTTAAACTAATGTCCCAGAGAACTAGAGGGTCTAATTGTTCTCAAGTTTGCTAACAAGTGGCAGCAATTTAAAACTAGGGACGATGAAAACAGTCCTGGAAAACTACAGAGCATTGAGGGTTGACTATATCATAGTGTTTTGATTCCTTTTTGGAAAGCAGTTTGCAGGGTATTCACCCCTGTGGAAGGAGTGACTTGATACCCCGTTGGCTGCTATGTAAAGCACTGTAGTCATAAATACTGAAACTACAGGCTGACAAGGAAGAGCTGACCAAGATGGAATGCAAAACATCAAGTGGAAACACTTCTTTTAATTAAAGCACTAATATTTAATGTTCATTCATGGAAGAAGAAGACTAGAAGGTTATTCTGAAAGGCCTTCACAAATCCAGTGTTTTTAAGTAGGTGGATCTGGAGAGTTTTTTCCTTCCAATAACTGAAAACAGAAGTAGTAGTTCTGGATTCACTAGTATGTGCCTAGGGGAGAAGTTCTGCTTTTATCTACTGAAGAAAAAGTGCCTTGGCTTTTTGTCAAAGCTGACTGTTAAAATAGCAGTAGTCACACACCAGGAAAGAAAATCTCAGTGTAGCTTGCATACTGATTTTCAAAAACATGTGATTATGATTTTTATTTTCTTCAATTACAGTTTTTTACAAATGGAAAAAAATGAAAAATGGAAGCTTTATGGATTAATTAATTTCCATAAGTTGGACTTTGAGGAAAATATTAAATATTCAGAAACTTGTAAAGGTCTTGAGCCAGCAAGATTTCGTATTGAAAATCTCTCAGATGCAAACACATTGTAAACTGATGGAGAGACTTGCTAAATACAAAACTCATGTTAAGTATACTTAAAACATTCTAGTTCCTTTATTAAAATGAATATTGTTACATTGATTTGGAGGTATAGTAGTATTGCAGGAACTAGGTGTCAGAGATTGGCATAATATGGCATTATGTTAATGTTGTGTTATGTTAATGTCAATATTGATATACTAACAATTGTACTGGAGGTATAGTTGTTATGTGAGCATACATAAAACTAAATATAGTTGTAATACGAAGATATTACAATCTTCCTACTCCAGTGGAATATCAGAACTGGTGAATATCTAGGAGTAGATTTTCAGGCCTTCGCAGCTTAGACATATGCTGAGCAAATTAATTTAATAAATGTTCTTTAGTGGTTTGAGTGGATAAAGTATTCATGCCAGAGTGACTGAAACTGTCCGTAAATACTTGCTTACTCTTCTATTCTGATGCATAGTCTAGAGATTAAACTGCTCTAGGACTTGGTTTGAATTAAATAACCAGATTTTCCACTGAAATTGTTCTGGCCCTAAACTATTTCATCCTACTGATTTCTGGGGATGACTTTGGAAGAAGTAGTGAACTGGGGAGAAGTGATCTTTCAAAGCAGGTCAGTCACTGATAAGTGACTGTTTAAAGCTGAAGTCAGTGATGCCCTGCTCCTGTGATATAACTGTCTCTGAAGCTGATGGGTAGGGAAAAAGAACACAAGAATACATGTGTAGTGTTCTTTAACACAGGCATCAGCTTGATATTTTCTTGGATACTGGGTTATAGAGTTCATAAAATAACAGAATCACAGACTGGTAGAGGTTGGAAGGCACAACATCTAGTCAAATGCCCCAGTTCACCCAAGATGACCTACAGCGGGTTGCCCAGGATCATGGCCAGACAACTTTTGATTATCTCCAAGGACAGAGACTCCACAACCTTTCGGGGCAATCTGTCCAGTGTTTGGTCACCCTTGCACCCTCTGCCAAGCTGCTTTACAGTTGGGTGGCTCCCAGCATGTACTGGTGTGGAAGGTTGTTTCTTGTCAGGAACAGGACTTTGTCCCACTTCTTGCCAAGCTTTACAAGACTCCTGTCCATGCATTTCCTCAGCCTGTCGAGGCCCCTCTGGATGGCAGCCTGACCCTCTGGCCTATCAGTCACTCCTCCTGAATTTATATCATCAGCAAACTTGCTGAGGATACACTCTGCCCCAGCATTCAGATCATTAATGAAGGTGTTAAACAGGACTGGACCCAGTGCAGACTCCTGGGGTACAGCACTAATTAGCAGCCACCAAATAGACTCTGCACTGCTCATCACCACACTCAAGGCCTGACCATTCAGCCACTTCCATCCACTTCACTGTCTGCCCATCCAGCCCCTACAGCACCAGACTGAGGGGGTGTGAGTCTTTTATGGGAGACAGGGTCAAAGACCTTACCAGTGGCTCAGAAGACACCAGTCACTGCTCTCCCTTCATCTTCCAGGTGCATCAGTTTATTGATCTGTATTTATTATATAGATCTGTCCAGATCCTGGTCTTTGGATTAGCAGTGTTGGCATATGGGTGGACCTTTATCCACATACTACCTGGTTGAAGAAAGCAACACTTCTGAATGCTGTTCTGATGCAGTTTGTATACTTTGGTTGACTGGTGCAAAATTTCACACTACAGAGGAGAGAAGAATACATGATGGCCATATAGTGGCCACAGTGGTCATGCCATCATGAATTAAAGAATGGAATGACAAGGTACCAGTATAGGGTTTATCTCTTCTCTAACCTGGGTGCTTTCTGGTCAGAATGATTTCAGTTTTCTGTTACAAATGGGTTTCACTCATATGTCATCCCCTCTTCTCTTATCTTGTACAGTATGAGTTTCATCTCTTATTTTAGCCAAAGCTTTTTCCAGGATGAACTGATGTTCAAATGAATAGTATTATTTGATGGAAATGTGCATTGAGAGCTCTTAACGGGTAGTACCAAACTGAAACAGCAGCTAAATGAGTCAGTGGGGACATGTGTAAACCTGGAACTGGTGGCTATAGTGTACCATTTTCCTGCAAATCTCTTATCTGCACACAGCTGTATGCCAGAAAACACACCTCTGTAGTTTTCCTTTGTATTACGCAGGTATGACTTCTAGGTCTTCCCCTTGCAGCTTTGGCACTTTGGAATCCTATCTCAGTTTCTCTGTTTCTAATGGGATTTTTTTTTTGTTATTCTAAAATAGGAACCCTAAAGGGAAAAAAAAAAAAAGAAGAAACCCCTCAGACAAAACTCTCCTATAGGAGGGATCATGAAATTTCCAAGTCCATGATAGGGCCATAGTGGTCTTCTATTTCTAGTGGTATTCTGTTTCTTCCTTAAGCGATACTCATTTTACTAACTTCATTTCACTTCACAAAAGACTGTGAAAACTTTGACTCTGGATAGGACATTTCAGCTATTGAACAGGTATTTTGTAAAGAAATGTTACTGAATTGTAGATGGAGATATTTTTAACTCAGTTACCTGTTTAAATTAGTTTCCGTGTATGATCATTAGTGGAGGATAGTGTTTTCTTTTTCTAAGTAGAATTATTGCTTGAATATTGTGTTTGTTCTCATATTTATCCAGTGCTTCACTTCCTCCCATAGAAGCCATGTAGAAGAATGATCACAGGTATCTTTATAGGCAAACAACTAATTTAAGCTGCATGCACAATCTTTCTAGTGTAACAGCTGAGTAAGATAGTCTGCATTTTAAAAAGATGAACACTTTTGTGTTGATCAGTGCCCTGATCAATAAAAAAAAAGTGGGATAAAAGGTATGAGGGGAAAAAAGGGCAGGATGGAAGCTACAGATGAGGGTGTAATCTGTCTTCAGGGAGACTCATCCAGTGGCTCTGCATGTTGTCCTATGGAGTACAAGTGTATCGTAGAGGATGTTACCTTTTAGAGGTATAAAAAAAACACACATAGCAATGGTTAGTTTGTTCCCCACTAAGACAGCATGTCCCAGACAAGATGAGTAGTCAGCATTGGTTTGTTCTCCTGAATATTATGCTAAATATTCCTTCAAATAAGTGAGCCACCTTTCTATCTGCTCCCAATAATTCTATAAATCTTCTGGGCTATTTGAAGGTGGATCTGCCAACTGCTGCATGGAGCAAAGTCCTATTACCCAAGGCAAGAATAGGTTGAAAGATAGGTTGTAAAAGAAGGAGGAATGTGGTAGCTCACTCAGGCCAGATACCTAAGTGGTTGTGTAGCATCCATAACAGAGCCAGAAACTTCTGCTGGTGAAAACTTAAATTACATATGCAGTAGAAATGTCTGGAAAGAGAAGGCTGATTTTGTTACTTTCTCTTTGATAACTTTTAGAAAAAAAAGGATCATCACTCTTCCAACATTTTTATTAGAAATAAAGAAACTACAGTTCAGCAAGTTTAGCAGTTTAGCAAGTTCAGAAACCACAGTTTTATTCTTTCACAGTGTGATAGATCTGGCATTGAAGTCAGTGAAAGATGAACATTTTGTAATTCACCTTCCCCCCTCCCCTGCTTAAGTTAATTCAATCAGTTTTCAGACATTCTCTGATCTGAGGCTGAGGCTATTATGCTTCACATGAGTCTAAAAAAGACTGGGCTGTCACATTTACCATGGAGTTAAGGGGAGCAGCAATTCATTAGTATATAATACATCGATCTTATTTGCAACCTTATGTTCTCTAGCCTCTCAGTAAACCAAAGTACATCTTGTTTTCATGTCTTGAATAGTTGTACTGAAGAAAATAGCAATTAAGTGAAAAGCCAAGCCTTTTTCTTTGAGGCAAAACTATTGCTTTCAAACACTTAATAAAGCATCTTAATTCTTCAGTCTTTCTTAAGGAATGCAACATAGTTGGCTTTACTAAAAAACATAATTTTCAGGCATGTTCACTTGAATCATGCTGTTTTGTGTTTGAAAGCATGAGGATGTAAAAACAGCAGGAGGAAGCATGAAGTTTCCTTCTGTTTATTGTGGTTTATGAGTAAAGAATAAAAGTAGTCCAAGATAAACCTGCCACTGTAAGTGGAAATTCAGCTTTTATATAGGTACTGAAGTGCTTATGTCAGGAAAGACCCATGGAAATGTAAGGATGAATGGTCTTACCGCTGTATTTCTTCTTGCTGCCTGGTGCAGCACATGTTGCCTGTCACATAATGGAGGATCTCAATGTGTTGACAGTCAGTATCATCTTGTCTATATGCCCTCATCTGACAAATGTTTTCTGATTTTAAGCAAGTGAAGAACTACAGCCAACAGCAAGGTTTTGCAGTAGCCAGGAGGGGCATGGCTAGGATCTGGAGGTTATCCTCTACCACCTCACACCATTGTCCAGGATGGTAGAAGGGCTTCCATTCTGAATTGCATAGCATGGCAGGGGGAGTGGTTGGGTGTTGTTGGGGGTTTTCTGTGGGGGGTAAGCAATAATATTTGAATCCTTCACCTTTTTCGTGTACACTCTGTCACTAGTATTGTTACCGTTCCTGTTCATTGTCTCATTTTATTGCTGCTTCCAGTAAATTCTTATCTCAACCTGTGATCTTTACCTTTTGTGCCTCCAATTCTCCTCGCCAACCCACCAGTGGAAGGAGAACGGGGTGCTTGGTTTGGAGCATTTCAGTGGGAGCACTAAATTGGGGAATACCATTCCTAAACCACAACACACAGTATCTATACCTGGCGTTAAAAGATGCTTTTTAAAGAGTCCCAAACTTTAGAAACTACTTATCAGTTAAGGATATGATAGAAGTATAGATAAATCATCAGGCAGATTCAGCTGCTGAAAAACTAAACACATATAACAGAAATGAAATTTTTAAAAAATATCCTGTATATCACATGCTTGGTTATACACTGTGAACGTGGAGGAAAGTGGAAAATTCACAAATTTAAGGAAAATTCACCTAAAACTTGCCTTCCATCTTGACATTTGTTCTTTTTTTTGCCTTCCTGTCAGTCTACCAGGATATTCAGCTGCACAATTTCAGGAGATTATTGGAAAAACAGTATTAGTACAAAATTATAAAGTTTGGCTCTTCATAACACTTTCTAGGTTAGAATAAAAGCAGGACTTAATCCACCAGCATTTTTTATTTTATAGTTGGTATGAGGCAGTGTCGCTTCAGCTAGGTCTTTCTGTCAGGCTGAAGCTTTTCCATTTCAGCATTCTTTTTCTAAACCTTATCCTGGCATTTACATGTATATGATGCTACATGAATCTCTTCAGAATTAAACCCACATATGTAATTTTTATTCAGTAATAGGCTTTCTCTCATTCATGATTTATCTGTTTGTAAATAATTTAACTCCCTTAACTAGACACAACTCATCAATGTGCATTCACAGCCCAGAAAGCCAATCACATCCTGGGGTACATCAAAACGAGTGTGGCCAGGAGGCTGAAGGTGGGTGATCCTCTCCCTCTGATCTGCTGAGATCCAACCTGGAGTTACTGCATCCAGATCTGGGGTCCCCAGCAGAGGAAACAGATGGACCTGTTGGAATGGGTCAAGAGAAGGGCCACCAAGATGATCAAAGGACTGGAGCACCTCTCTTATGAACTCAGCCTGGGAGCATTGGGGTTGTTCAGCTGGAGAAAACAAGGCTCTGGAGAAACCTCATTGCAGCTTTTTGGTACTTAAAATGTTCCTGTAAGAAAGATGGGGACAGACTTTTCAGCAGGGCCTGATGTGATAGGACAAGGGGTAACAGTTCTAAACGAAGAGATTCAGACTACATGTAAGGAACAATTTTTTTATGATGAGGGTGGGTTGCCTAGAGAGATGGTAGATGCCCAATTCTTGGAAACATTCAAGGTGGGGTTGGATGGGGCTCTGGGCAACCTGGTCTAGTTGAAGATGTCCCTGCTAATTGCAGGGGGATTGGACTAGATGAATTTACAAGGTCTCTTCCAAGCCCTTTATGGTTCTGCTGAGGTTTAACTCTTATATATGTGGTAATAGAAGTCAAAAAGAGGCACTGCTGTGGGTAGTTCAGTAACATTTGATTCATGCAGAATTCTTAACTGCTCCCAACGTTTAATGTTTTGCACAGACACCTTTAGGATACTATGCCAAATCTTTTTACCATGTTGGAAGGGATCTGAAAGGACATTTTCTTGTACAAAGCAAAGAATCCTTTGCTTATATGACTTTGTATCATAGAATAGAATTGTATTTAGTCTATGCATGTGATGTTGTGAGATGTTTTTTTCTTAAGAAGGGATTTATGTCTGGTTTCTACTCTCCTTTTTTTCTTGAAATAAGCAGTCATCTTAACTAACCAAAAGGTTTGAGTTCTGAGTTGATTCAAATACAGCTTTTGCCAGTTGTTTTGTTCCCCTCCTTTTTCTTTCTTCACTGTGGAAAATCAGTTTAAACTAATCTCCTCATGAACTTCCTTTTGTATGCTAACCTTTCTCATTTTCCCCATGTATGCATTACAAAACACAAATGCATAACTGAAAAACCAGCTTTCTTACCACCTTCCTTCTCCATTTCAAAACACCAAAGCTATTTTCCATGTACTACATCTTGCACTGTAAGGACACCAATTAAACTACAGTTGTTCCTGCTGTTTACTATTGTGTACTTCACCTCTCAGATGAGATAGTGAAGGTATGAGAGTTAACCATATTAGAGAAGCTGTGAGGACAAAAAACAAAAGCTATGTTAAAGCACATTGAATAATAGTGGTATCTCAGAGCCATTTGCAGGAAAAAACTTAGAGCAATATGAAGTAAGGTCCACCTTGCTCTTCTGAAATCTGAGGGAAAACAAATCATGTACCTGGATTTCTGAGCAAATTTAATTTCTTATGGGCAGGAATGAGTGCACTCAGTAACAAAGCATGTGATGTCTTCTGTTTTCTGTTGCCTAAGCCAGAAACTCTCACGCTTGATTGGTAAAAATGGTGTCTTCTTAATAGACAGAATTTTGTACAAGTACTGTAACATGAGCATTGCGTCTTTGTTTCCCACATATCCCCTTGCTCAGTTCCTTACCGTATTCTTTCTGACTAGCACCAGTGATGTCAAAAGAGCTATTCTCTCATGAAGTAAACCTCCACAAAGGGAATTGTGTATGGAGAAACAGTTGAGTGACAAGTGATGTTAAAAGCATTCTTAAAGAAAAAAGTTTCTACTTGCTCCTCCATTTTACTTTATGACATTTTGAACATTTTCTGATTTTAGAATTGTAAATCATTCAATGAGGAGTTTCTGTAGCCCTATAAAAATCAGAGAATCACAGAATAGTTTGGGTTGGAAGGGACCTTAAGGATCATTTACTTTCAACATCCCTGCCATGGGCAGGGACATCTTCCATGAGACCATGTCACCTATGTCCCCATCCAGCCTGGCCTTGAACACCTCTAAGGATGGAGGGTCCATAACCTCTCTGGGCAACCTGTTTCAGGGCCTCACCACCCTTATAGTAACAAATGTCTTCCGCATACCTAACCTAAACCTACCCAACTTCAGCTTAAGGCCATTCCCCGCTTGTCCTATCACTACAAGCCCATGTGAGAAGTCCCTCTCTAGTCTTTTTGTAGTCCCCCTTTAGATACTAGAAGATGCTATAAGGTCTCCCAGAAGCCTTCTCTTCTCCATACTGAACAGTCCAGACTCTCCTAGCCTGTCTTTATAGGAGAGTGTCTCCAGCCCTATGATCACCTTGGTGGCCCTTTTCTGGACCCATTCCAGCAGATAATGCCTTTCTTGTGCTGGGGTCCTCAGACCTGGATGCAGCACTCCAGGTGGGGTCTCACCAGAGCAGAGTAGAGGGTCAGAATCACCTCCCAGTGACCTGACCACTCTTCTTTTGATGCAACCCAAGATCTGATTGGCTTTCTGATCTGCAAGGACATGTTCTCAGGTCATGTGAGCTTAGGAAAAGCTTATCTGTTGTCATTCTGGACGACTTATGTCAATAGTGAGTGTTTCTCTTAAAAGTGTTTCTGACTTGTTGGTTAAAAATCTCATCTAGAAAATCTGAGATTAACAAATTCCTAGTACATAAAACAATACACTTGAGTTTATGAAATTACATACAAGAGCTGGAACACGTCACAAAACTCTTCTCTTATCAAGGTGCTGGAGAGTCTCCTCCAACATAAGACACTCCCCCCACATAAGACTCTGGTAAAATTTTGAAGCTTTTCAGGGTGTATGGTAGTATTCACTTTCAATGGAAACTAACTGGGCATATTTTGTTAATTCTCTAAAGTTAAGTTGTTTTTGGTTTTTAAGCAAGAGCTACTTGACTTTGTGGTTTTTGGTTTATTTGTACTTTTTTGTTTGATTTGTGTATCTTTTTTTTTTGTCTATGGGCATCACTACTAAATTTGAATACCCTAAGGCTTATTTATTTTACTGCTATAATCAGGAATACTTCCACTGTAATTCCTGCTATTGTAGTTGTACTAAGTAAAATCTTGCCGGGGTGGAATGTAGGGGGCAGGAAGCCAGTCTGCCGGTGCTTGAAAAAAAAGTGCTTTTCTATGCCATGACATGGAGCAGCCTTCATAGCTATTCCCTCTAGCCCTTAGGCTTTAATTATGTCCCTCTTGCCCTTCCTAACAGGAATAATCCTATGCTTTGCTAGAAGCAGTAGAGGGGAAGAAGAGGAAGTCCCTATAGTATGGGGACATTTTCATAGTTTCAACCTACTATTGCTATTCATTAAATTATTTCTTCTTCATGTTCTTTTTCTTCTTTATAAAGTAGACCTAAAGTAGGGAGAAGAACTGGTTCTGTTCTGTGTTCAGGCTTTGGTAATTCCTTATACAATTTATCATGACACCAGGACAACTGCTTCCATATACTACTAGTAACCCATTTCTTTGCATCTTTTTATCTGTATGAGCAAATGCCAAAATATTCCCAAATGGAGACCTTTATTTCAATTATTTTATCATATTAAAGTGAAGGTTAAAAGGAAAAAAATTATAATATTCATAGTGTGAAATGAATTAACTCATTCCTTTATTTAAGTCACGTTAGTGAAAAGCAGTTTGGTATTTTAAAATAAAAAGATTGCTTTCACTATGTGTCAGTAAATTTCAGCAAATTTTTGAAGACAATTTTAAAGCTGGAGCAGTTGCAATATACACCATTAATAGAAAGTAAATTCTGCCTTTTATTCATGCCCCTAAATGCTTTTTTCAATTTATACTGTAGTATCAGCTGCATTTTTAGACCTCAATCATTTTTGTCATAACTACCTTAGTGATCAGAAAACAGCCACTTACAGTTATTGCTGACTCTTTAACATGCAGTAGGAAGAGCTTATGATAGAACATGCTATTTTCATTCTTTTGTGTACAGAATAGCTCTAGTAGGTAATATCTTTAACTGTGTCTCTTCATATTTGTATTCAGCATTGAATATCCTGCACTGACAGCATCCTAAACACATAAAACTCATAGTAACCCTTAACTGAGTTCAATCTGTAAGGAATAGCAACTTGAGCAAGAAGATTGTCTTTCAGACTAAATTTTAATACCTTTGCATAGATAGTGAAGCAGTTCTAGGAATCTTTCGCTGTCCTGTTTTATATCCTCTACTATACTTCAAGGTGTTTCTAATGTGTGCTTTGCTCTCATTTTGAAATATTATTTTTGACTGTTCCCATTTCTCTTTCAGTGCAGTTCAGTTCCATAAGGGCCAAATGCTACCACACATGCACTGCAGTGGGACTGCGCCTTCAATAAAGACCTATTTGGCATAATTACGATAAACTGTACCTGCCTGTTTAAACTTCATTATGTTCTAAGTGCTTATAGAGGTAATAGTTGCTTACTCACACACTTCCTTGAATTTGACTTGGGGCTATCTTATTATGTTATGACCTATCAGCTGAGAACATTGACCTGTAAGTTGGTTGCATTTTTAATTGCTAACATATTTTGTTAATTGTTCACCTACAAAGAACAGCGACGTAAAATCTCCTGCTTAATGAGCTCATTTTACGATGCTGTATGCTTTGTAAAAGGTGGTCATTACATATGTGACAAATAAAGCAAGCTTTCTTGAGCTGGATTAAACCAAACTCAAACCAGTTCATCCAAACAAGTTAAATATGAAGGACTTTCATGTCTTGCTTAGGAAAAATATGTCCAAGACTAAGTATAAGCAGTATTAATAGTCAGGTTCATGTAGTATATTTTAAGACAGTACCTATATTTTAAGACAGTACCCAACACTGGATACCAAAAATGGCATTCACTGCTTGTTACACAATACATGTATATTATACCCTCTGAGTTTCTTCAGATGTAAAATAACTCCACACTTTTTCCAATAGATCTCTAATTTTTTGCTAGATTTGGTAAAAGCATAAGGTACCAATTAAAAAAATAATTTCAAAATAATATTGATTAGAAGAAATTCACAAAAGCTCTTTTCTTAAGGACTTTTTACCCCATGTATTTAAATAATTCAAAATGGCAGCATCAATTCACAACACTTGCAGAATACTGTTGTTGCAAGGTCCACAGAACAGAATCTAAAGGACTATAAAATATGCTATCAGTCTCCTGACCAGGAAAAAAAACCTGAGCGCACTTTGTTGATAAAGATTAGAAAGACAAATAAAAGTAATAATGATCAGCTTCAGTTATGATGAGTCTGCTCAAATACTTCCTGGACAGACCAGAAATGCAGTTCCCTAATGTTTTGAATCTTTGCTCTAGTTGAATCACTCGTAGGACACAATGCAAAGATTTTTTCCTTAATTTAGGCCTAAATTCATCTGCTAATTAGACAGAATGTAAAACAGTTTCCAGGTAGGTAAGGAAAGGATAAGACAAAAGTATGAAACTATAAGAATATTATTTGTCAGTCATAGGAGGAAGTCACTATAGTTTAGCTTTTGGATTGATTTATGCATGGGTTTGGTTTTGCTCAATGTTTTCTTTTGTCACTTCACAAAGAAGTGGGCATCCTTCTAGTGGTTTCTGATGACACATTTCTGTAGGCTTTACTAGTGTTCATGTAGATCTGGCTACTGTGCAAGAAAAAACATACTCTTGAGGACCTGGGGAACGCTGAAATGCAGTAACACCATGAGCAGTTTCACTCAAGGGTTGATGACATGAATTGACATGAGGTTGTGAATGCGAGGTGCACATCTTTACAAAGTGAATACAGAGTAACTGTGTGTCACCAATGTGATAGTGAATCCAGGATATAGCTGAACTGCAGATTGTGATAGGAAATTATTAATGCTCTTGGACCTGCTTTTACTATGACTCATGCAAAATGCAGACTGTATTTCTGATGGCTCTGAGTCCACAAAGGTGAACTCAGATTGAGAGAGAGAGATGAAGACTGAAAGTAAGTGGTTTAGTTTAAGACAAGCAATGAAAGACAGTATGTTTTTCTCAGTTCTTATATAGGAAATGGAGGAATTAACATTAGAGGAAATCAGCTATTAAAAAAATATCCTATCAGTCTCAAAAAGGAAAATGGGTAAAAAAAATAGCTGTGAACAAGCTCAGGCTATAAATCAGAATGTGTCTAACTCTGCAATGAGGGCTGGTGGTGTGCCTTCACATAGATTTAGTTGGAACAAAAAATCTTCTGAAATGAGAATCATTAAATATGGTGATGGGACAATGAAGGCCTGGCTACACAACCAAATAGCTCTTCTAGTACTTATGGTCGTAATTAAAATTCCTGGGTACTCTATTCAGGCTACATAAGCAACTGTAATTAGTTGAAAGATATGCCTATGGCTATGCAGGCAAGAAATGCTGTGTTTGGTCATGTACAAAACTTAGGAAGTCAAGTCATGACAGTGATCTTAAAAAAGAGATCCAGTCAATGCACAAGGATGAAAAACTGCTGTGTCATATGAAAACAATAAAAGTTACAAGGATGGAGCAGAAAATGGAAGACATAAGAGTATAAAGAAATCAAGTATAGCAAGCGCAGAAAGTTTATTAGAGGACTAATAGGGGGGCATGACTGCTGAGAAGTAAAAGGAGCCATAACAGAAGATAAGGGAAATATAAATAGGTCAATCTTCATTAAACAGGAAATTCTATCGAAAACCTTCTCTTAGTAAAGAGTAGAGTAGGTAGAGATTACACTTATCAACAAAACTTCTGTAGAAATTTGAGATTAAAGTTGTAGCATGGAGCTGGAGCAAGAGAGTGGGCAGGCATGCATGCCTTCTAGTGATGGTGGAAGCAAAATGATCGCTTCTTCAAAACACATGCTCTGTATTATATTTTAGATGATGTGGCCATTCCTTAATCAGGTAAACCAATATAATAGGAGTGAACAGGGACTTTCCAGAGGCTTTTGAACTGCTTTGCTGCCCAGCTACAGCTGATTACAGTTGATGCATTTTAGGTCATAAACAGGTCTTTGATTATACTTCGAGCAATTATGCAGGCAAGATAAAGCAGATTTTTTGCTGTGTATGCTATTGGAATTTGTTTTTTTTAAAGTAATAACGTATAGCTGCAGAGGACCCCACTGAAAAAGTTGCAGAAAGGGTAGAGCTAAACAATTTTTAAATGGAATTCCCTCATTATAATACTAATGAGGATATGAACAGACAGATAAGATAAGAAACAAAAATTTCATGCTTGCCAGTCAGAGTCCAACTGCTGGAAGATGCTTTGAAGAAAGAGTTCCCTTTGAACAGAGTATTCTTCTGTGAGACTTATAATGCCTTCTATTAAGAGGTTTCAATGTTGTGCCATAACAAAAATCTGATTATGTACTGCCTTGGAGATACTATTAATTGAATATCTGAAAAGTAAAGAAGTTTGCAGCGTTTTGTTGTCACTTTGGTCAATGGCAAGGGTTTCAACCACTTACAGAGAATCAAGTTTTGGGTCCCAAATTTGAAGCACCCATGGCTTAATTTAGTATGATAACTTCAACTTTGTGAATGACAACGAAAAGTCAAAACTGGAAAACAGACTAATAGCAAACTGTCAGTGGATATCTGACCCACTAACAAAAATTAATATGGTACACCACACCTGCTACTAACAGTGATAGAAGGAGCTTAGAAATGTTTGCAAATTCATATCTACTCTTTCTTGGAAACTATGGAAATGATAAGGCTGAGAATCTTTTAATTTTCCAAATTATTTTTTGAGTCCTTGGATATCATCCAAAGATATATGGAAAAGAAACCTCAGCAGAGAATTACTATAATTATTGTAAGTCAGTTCCTGATTTTTCAGGATGTTCTGTTGTGTGCTGTGCATGTGCAGCAGGTTTTGTGATGGACTGGGACAGTGATATTAGATGAAAAAATTATTTCTGTGTTTTCAGGCCTTGATTTTCCATTGTCAGTTAATGGAAATGTAGTTATTCACTTGAAACAGTGTTGAAATGACTGCATAAATCCTGAGATTCAACAGCATTTTAAATAGGTAGTTTCAGATTTTTATTTTTGCAGTGCTGTATTTTCAAAAGGTAGTAAATATACCTTGAATTGCTCATGTCAGCTGGAAACAAAGCAAAACAAAAAAAATTAGAATTAAGACATTAAAATGTTTAATTTGATAAGTAAAAATTAGTATTAATTAAAAATAAATTTTGTTAGAGATAATTTGGAAAGAAATGTGTGAAAACACTGTTGTTACAGTAAAATCAAAGTGAGCAATTCAGATCTATAGAAAGCCCTGTGAGACTCAGCTATCAGCCAGAAGTGGCAAGGAGCTCAGCCGCTGCTGGCTGATAGGGAGGAAGTTACTCCCCAAGAGTTCACATAGTAGAAATACACAGTTCTCTGCAGGTGCACGAAAATAGCCAGGATGAAATAATATAAACATGGGACTTGTGAGAGATAGGTTCTAACCAATTGAAGTTTCTAGCGTGGTGGTGTGGTAACTCTTTTAGCCAATAAGCTGTAGTCCTAACCCTATATAAACTGTGTGCTATGTCTAATAAAATGTCGTCACTTAAATCCTATGGGTTTTGTGTTGTGAAGTCCTTTCTCTGCCGCGAACTTTGTTTACTTTAAAAACACTTCAGGAAAATTGTTTTGTTTACATACATTACTTGAGAATGAGTGGTACAATATGTCTTCTTTATTATTTTAAAATTAATTTTTCTTACTATTTAACCAGTCTTTCTGTCTTCATTTAATTGAGTAACTGATAAAAAGCTTATTCTGTTGAATCATGTCTTGCAAAGCAGTCTCAGATGGCTTTAGAAAGGAAGAGAATTCACTAAATACTGTGAATTCCAGTGAATGGTTTCATCTAAGTTACTGCATTTTAAAAGGCCATAAAACCCAACTCACTTCTTAAAGTGTGTTTCATTCTTTGACTCCAAAGAAATTATTTCCAGCCACCAAATCATAGATTGCTAATTTGTTTTATCTTTCTCATCATGTTAAATGCCACAGTCCCTTTTCCTGGATCTCAAAGGAAGCCTCTGAAAAAAAAATTACAGGATGTTTATACCATGCAATTGTTCCTTAATTTTACAGAAAGCTCCTAATTAAGCAATGCTAAGCTTGAATTTAAACACAATTTACCCATTAGCCAGTCCAAACCACTTTCAAACCAGTTTTAGCATGTACTGGATGGAAGGCATACGTTTAACCTTTTCATTGGTACTGTGTCTAGACTTATGCAGGTGAATTCTAAATGTTAAATGTTAAAATTTATAGAACACCAAATTGTCCTGTGCACAGTTATTTCTCTTATGCCATGGACTGGCCACCATTTTTCTTGCTTTACCCTTTCCCTCTCCTTATTAAAATACATTAACATACTTTTCCTTATTAGCAGCAATGAAAACAGACTTAATTTCATCTCTGGGTCCCATACAGAGCAATTTATCTGAGCAGCACTGCATGCTATCCTTCTTGTCATTTGTCATTTCTTTCACAACAGAATCAAACTAAATTCCTTGTCCATTAGGAGTTTACAGACCCTGCTGGATTGTATTTTACTCCTCAGTCATGTGAAATACCTACTCATGCTAGACATGGAGATGTAATTAAATCTTCCAATTCTACTTTGTCATGGGGACATAATTCATTTTGTGGGACTATTTTTGGATCTCTTCTAGGCAAGTAAAGACAAACTTTATGAAATGAAAGTACTATCATTATGTGAATTTGTAGCACAGAATGTATTAGGGACATCACATCAGGATAATGAATTGTAAAAAAAAGTTAAGGAATGAATTTGGAATTAATATCTTTCTATCAGTTTCCATGCATGTAATAGGTAGCCATAATGAACAATCTTGATTAAATATATTTTATGCATTTAGCCAAAAAAACCCATCAATCAATCTAAGTGTAAATATGAACTCAAACATCAATCTAAGTTCCAGGCCATCTTAGTCTAAAGCTATTTTATTGCATTTCATCAGTTGTGGCATTTTCCTTTTACATATTTCTCTGTTTATAGACATGTTTCTCTTACTCATACTGCATGCTGTCTGCCTGAAGAGTTAGTTAGGCAGTTATCTTAAACCAAATAAAGACTAGTTTTCAGATTTTGCTTGGGCCAAATACAAAAATGAAAAGAAGGTTCTCTAGAGCCTCATTCAAGCAATAACTTTCCTGTCCATGGCCTGCATCCCTAAACTAACAGAGTAAAAGAATTTATTGCTGATAATATTAAAATCTGGTCTAGATAATCAGTTGATCGGAGTTAAAGAGAACAGACAGATATGACAGAGCTGGTTCTGGGAACATGGCAGGAGGCAATGTTATAGTCAAGATCGGATTGGCTTCCCAGCACTCAAAACTGGACTTAGTTGTAAAGGGGTGAATTCTACAGAATATAAATTTTTAGCTGGGCATTCTTTTTTTTTTTTTCCAAATGCCTCATTCTGAAAAGTCTTCACAGGTTTATTTTAAATTTTTAACTTTAACTTCTTGTAGTCATGGCTTATCTGCTAACATGAGAGTAGGAAAAACAGACTTTGGTTAGTAAGACTAGCTCAGCAACATTCATTTTCAGGGATAAGGAGATAATCCCTACTCAGTGAGGTGATAAATTAGTTGATAATTCACTGACTGAAAATTCAAGGAATCAAGAATGACTAGCAGGAAAGACTTTTCAGAAGTAAAATGCTACAATTATACACATGGAATAGTAGTTAGTATTTTTCATTTCATTTGTTCTCTGTCTTTTTTTTTTCCTAATGCAAGCCCAAGGGATTTTATAACAAAGAGAAGAAATGAACTGCAAAAAAACCCAGTGTTTGTTTCTGTGACGTGTTATTCATCTCTCGATTACATGACACAGATGACATAGAAAACTGTCATGGTTTAATCAGCTTCACTGAATGCAAGTTTTTTCTGTTTGATTGCTATTGTATTAATTCCACTTCTTAGCAGTGTTCTCACATGGCTTCATTTTCAAGTCTTGTCTACAAACACTCAGGACGTTCATGCTTGCTGTTGGTGTAGGCAGGCTTTTATAATTTTTTCTTTCTTGTTTTCTATTCTGATGAGACCATGGAGGTCATACAGCTTCCATGAACCATATTATGGGACTGTTATAATGATGGCTGATGTTTCTAACATTGCCTGTGTAGATGCAACCAAGACGAAAGCAGACAGTTCTGGAATTGGGACCTTAAAACACCTAAAGGGTAACTAGTAAATGTTTGACTAGGACAAATACTTGGGTGGGACAAAAAACAACGGTCTTTCAGTAAAGTAACCTGGTCTAAGATCTCTGCATGGTCATGGAAAAGATTCTTCTACTATGGTTTAAGAGTCTGGAATTCTTAATGATGGGTTCTTGTCCAAACTAGTTTTGTGCTAAATTGCATTAGCAGTGTAACTGCTTCAACACAGCTGATGTTCAAACTAGGAGAAACTTGGTGGCTTTTAGTTAATATTTTCTTCCTAAAATGAAACTCACATTTTCAACACAAAGCTATGTAAGTAAAGTTGCATTTATTGGGTCAGTATCACAAAGTGCCAGGGTTCAGGTCATCTGGGACACATCATTACTTAAGATAAACTGAAGAGAAACCTCACAGAAACCCCAAGAAAGTCAATTAAACCACTTGTGCTTCCTTATTATCAAACATTTCTGCCACTTCCTTCTATTTCATGTTCTTTCTTTCTAGACTTGACTTCTCTCTGTTTTCCTCTGTTTTTCTTTTATCAGACACCTAACAAATGCACAATAAATATATGTTGCCACATGTATTTACAGTCTTAGTTTTGTTTCTGTCCCCTGGAACAGTGTTTCTCTTTCTGGTTGTGCTGTCTTCCTGTCTCTTTAGATTCACTCATGGCACTTGGAATATTCCTTCCCTCTAATTACTGGCTAGTTCAGTAATTTTGTCACACCATGCCACTACAGCTTGTTTTATGATAGATGCCATGTACTGCTTGTCTTTATTAACAGATTTCACATACTACTGTAACACACAGATTTTACAACACTTCGTACAAAAGTAGCCTGTTGCAGAACAACTTTGCGTGAATATACCTATATTTGAAGGCACCGCTAAAGCCTGCATTGCTTCAGAAAGCCTCTGAATTAACTGAAATCTGCATTAGGGAGGGTTTGAGGAAAAGGCTCAAAAGGGATCTCCCATGATATGAGCTTCATTCTGCTCATGTTGCAGGCTACAGTATCACAATAGTCTTTTTAAATCTAGAAAGACTTGTCATGGAAGTTGTTCTTCTTTCAGCATTCTTCTGTCATCTTCCAGTATGCCTGTTAGTACACTGCTAATTTTTAAAGACAATTATTAGGAGGTCAGATGTGTATTTTTAGGTAAAAAAATAAACCATAAAGTCATACATTTCCAGCATTTCCACCATTTCTTTTCGGTCTTGCACTTACTGCTTTGCACAGAACACCATTTTCTCTAAACAGACTTTGTAGGGAGAAGATAATCCAATAAAGGATAATAAATGTCAATGAATACTGTTTTCATCTAAGTTAAAAAATGCTGGATAAAATCCGAAAATCAACCTTTTTTGAATTCTGTAAGTGGCTGGCTTTTCATACTATCTGTGTCCTGTACATTCCGTGCATGTTTTTCGGTCTAACAGAAGTTTGTGTGAAGTCAAAATTGCCAGCTAACAACAGTTGTTGCTCAGATTGTGTCTCCATTTAATTTCTGACTCAGTTTCCCTTTTTCCTTGCAGTTTTCCACTTGTCCCACAAAGTCACTCGAGTGGTTCCAGAAAGTGCTCTCCTGATTGTCCTCGGTATTGTCCTTGGTGGCATTGTATGGGCAGCAGATCACATTGCCTCCTTCACCCTGACACCAACTGTATTTTTCTTCTATTTGCTGCCCCCCATTGTTTTGGATGCTGGATATTTTATGCCAAATAGATTGTTCTTTGGAAATCTTGGCACCATCCTTTTGTATGCTGTCATTGGGACGGTCTGGAATGCTGCCACAACTGGTTTATCTCTCTATGGTGTCTATCTGACAGGAATAATGGGTAAGTTTGATTTATGAAGGCACAACCATGAATGCTACTGTATACAAACTGTCAGACAGGTGATGATTTACAACTTAACAATTCTTTAAGCAGAAAAACTAAATTTTGATGGGAGCAATTTGTAATATCTTTAGCAAATTTAAGAATGACCTGAGAAATCTTCCCTGAGGATGGCACAAAAGCAATTTGAATCCACATCTCTCATATGGTCCGGCTCTAAATGTGTGTGTACACTGTTAGGATAAAGCTCAGGATTCTTTCTGCTAATGGACACCTGGACAAAAATACACACTGAAGGGCTTGTTTCTTTCAGCTGTGATGATTACTGTGAAATGGAAGCGACTTCCTTCAGTCAGCTTCAATATTAAGTAAGGAAAGGTTCCTGAGTGGGTATATGTATGTATGTATGACCAGACTTCATGAACGAAGATTTGGAAAGGGCTCTCCCTATGTGGGTGTGCCCTTCCAGCCTGTGCAGTGGACTTTTTAGGTGAGGCGCAGTGTGAGCAGAACTGGCCCCACCCTTTAAGTCCTAAGGTTCATCCGCCATGGCCGAGCGAGCTTGGACGGTGACAGTGAAGTCCTCAGGACTGTCTACAGCACCCGGTACTAACTGGGGGGCTGACCCTGCTGAGCATCTGAGATCTGATGGGATCGGATGGCAGGGAGGCATTGAACTGCCAGGGGACGGTCCCCACTGAGACTCGAACTGAGGTCCTTGGGATTCAGAGACCAGAGTGCTCTCCTTGACACCATGGGACCGCCCTGTGAGTGGGTATATATTTGTGACAGATTTTCAAACCTTTTTTTTTTTGTCTTCTGAGGCTGGAAATTCTAATTGAAGATTTAGAAATTTTGGATTTGCAGAATGAGGTAGCAGATGTCTTAAAAAAAAAATAAAGGCCATTTTAATGAGAGCTGTCCAACACAATTTGAAAGGGTGCACAATTTCCTAGATGACAAATCCAAGAAGTGAAGATTAGCTATTGCTTGTGCTTTACCCAGTGAAGCTGTGGTCGCCCCATCCCTGGAAGTGTCCAAGGCCAAGCTGGATGGGGCTTTCAGCAACCTGGTCTAGTGGAAGGTGTCCCTGACCCATGGCAGAGGGAGTGGGACTGGAGGCTGTAAGAAGTCCCTTCCAACATAAACCATTCTATGATTCTAAGATACACTTGGTCTTAACTATACTACAATATAAGGGCACAGAGCTGATAGAAGAGGCACAGAACAGCAGTGCTCAATCTCTGCAGGCTTGTTCATTTGAGACTCTCAGACAGCTATGATATATTTCACTTACATTTTACATATTTCCCTTACTATAACTCACACTTCAGTAGCAACAATTTTTTCTTTAGAAGATACAAAGGTGAGCACTTAGATGCAAACACTGTTGACTCATGGATAAGAGGTTTACTCTGCTTTAAGCCAATAGGCACAATATATTGCATCTACAATATCACATTTATAAATAAAATGACGTATTCAGGAACAAAATACGTGACACAAGGATATTGTTATTGCAACAGATTGGAAAAGGATTTATTTATTTAAATATCCGAAATGCTTCAAGTAGCTTTAAAAATATGACCAAACTTATTTTCTTAACATCATGTTCTGGGAAATACAATGAATGATAATTACTTTATGCTGGTGCAAGTTATCAAAGGAAAAGGATTGATCTCTTCATAACATGTGAAATAGAAAAGGCAAGTACTTTCCAAAACCATTATATTTTAAGTGAAAAATTCACCTGTCTCTTCCTCTCCTCCTAGTCTATAAAGAACTCTTGACTATTTGCAAAAGCTGGATTTGTTGGCTACATGTTCTGCTTTATGATTACACAAATTTTTTAGTGATCATGTTTACTAGAACTCTGAGCTTACAGTTAAACAGGAGAATCAGCTGAAGCTCTACAAGATAAATATAGGGATGTTAACAATGGCAAACAATAAACTGACATGCCTGGTGAATTTAAATGTTTAGAAAGAGCATTAATTGGTATACTCTGGAGACCCGTCTTTGCCACGAAGACATATTATAACTTACTAGAGTTCTAATTTCAGCTATGAAAAAGGCCAGAGGAGGCTGTCCCTGATTCAAATTGTGTCATTCTCCAGCAAAGCTGAGCAGGACTTCAATATACCTACATAACACATACTTCCTAATCCACTAAGTAGATTGTGTTAACCTCCAAGATATCGGCAAGATCTCAGCACCATACTCTGTGAAAAACTTTGCTGTTGTTACTTAGTTGTTGAAGATAGGAGAATGCTGAGTTACTAATTTTCTAGAAGAGTTCATAGTAGCTTCTTGTTGAAGTTCTATGGCATACTTTTGTTTCTATCCTACTTTTTCTACCATTAAAGTGAATAATGCTAAAAGTAATGTCATTAAAATGCAAATCCAGAACAAAGATGAACTAAAGCCAAGTAACTTCCAACTTTGTCATTCAATGGGCCAGTAGTATGTATGGCTAGGCTTCGTGAATGAAGATTTTGGGAAGGGCTCTCCCCATGTGGGTATGTCCTTTGAACCTGTGCAGTGGATTTTTTAGGTGAGGCACAGCGTGTGCAGAACTGGCCCCACCCTTTAAGTCCTAAGGTTCATCTGCCATGGCTGAATGAGCCTGGACAGTGACAGTAAAGTTCTCAGGACTAGAACCTATAGCACCTGGTATTCCTAGGAGGTCTCCCATCCAAGTACTAACTGGGCCTGACCCTGCTTAGATTCTGAGACAGGATTGGGTGTCAGGGAGGCATTTAACTATCTGGGCCTGTAGTAGTGTCCATCAATATAAGAGTGCATAATCTAAATTGGATTGCATAGATTTCCTACATAAATAAACATAAAAACATCTCTTTGTCTGCATTTAATACCCTTGTAGATATTATATTTTGCAGAAAGAAAACAGAGAAGATGATAACGACAATGAAATACTTCTTTAGAAGTGAAATACAGAATTATCTAATCTTAAATTTTCCTGGCTAATTGTGGCAAACAGTTCCTTGTCTGCAGGAGGACTAACATATGCAGCATTGTGGCATAATTGTGGCTGTGACTAATGCTTAGAACAGTTTTTCTGGTACAGTCTAGGTCATACCTGCAACATGCTGAGTGTGTCTAAAAGTCTTAAACTGAGGCCAGCACACTTACCTTGCTTAGGTGTCACTGCTGGCAGCTAGTCACTCCAGCCTCTGATGAGCCATGGTCATGTATATGGTCACATATCACTTGGAAATAACTTGTGTTATTATTCTAAGTAAAAGTCTGATTCAGAAACTCCATGTCTCCTGACAGTGCTTTGTAGGAATTATAGATGTGTCCTAATCTTCCCATAAATATTTGCTCACTAGCATTGCAAGTCTTCAAAGAATGTACCAATGATTATAATTGGTAACTCATAAAAAAGATAAGGAATCTCAGTGAGCCAATTTATTTTAAAACCTCACATTCTATTATACCCTGATATCTGATAGTTATTGTCATTGGACTTGTTCCTTCCTTAAGCATGCAGAGAAGGACAACATTTGGTGGGGCCATTACTTAGATTCAAGTTCAAGGCTGTTGTCAGAATTTTTGGCACAGACTTAAGGTCACTGCTTCAACCCTACTCTCAGTGCTTCTTCACAGCCTAGGATGTCCAAGAGTGAAGAAGTCTATTTATATTTTTGAAAATATGAGGTAGTTAATGTCCGTGCAAGCAATGAATTTCTGTTTTCAGGGCCTTACCGATTCCCATAAACTGCACAGAAAACATTGTAGATGCTGTGATCGACAGAGAGCAACTAAGAGAATATATATATCTGCACTTCCACCATGTTATTGGCCATTGTCACATTTAGCAGGATGTTGTCTACTCATGTCTCTGGCTGCCCATAGAACTATCCTTTTCTTGAGTAAATATGCCCATGCCGTTTTGTATCAAAAATATTTGGAATCTAGGTTCTGTTTTAATTATGTTCTAAGCACAGAACATTTTGAATTTGGAAGATCACTTTGTAGGAGTTCATTCTAGAGGAGTGGCCATGATGTTCTGGAAGCACCTTACAACGCAATATTGATCCTGTGGCTACGGCTACTGATTGTCATTGTTTGACTCATGTTTCAAGCCATTTCATCAGATAAATTTCTTCTTTACCTGTAGGAATCATGCCTGATACAACTGTAGATTAATTTTGGGCATGGGCCTCTGCACTGTTCTAAAGAAAGAATTCTCAACATGTTCCTTCTTTGCTCTTCCTCATAGAATTTTGGCACCATCACTTCTTAATGAACCTTGCTTCCTCCTCCATCCATTAATGAACACAAAGGAAATTTTACTGTTCTCTACACTTTCAGAAATATTTTCCCCAGGAAAAATGACTGGGGATACTGCTCTTGATTTCATGAAAAAGGTAAATTTTTCAAGCTATTTAGGAAGCTGAGCAAAGAGATCTTTTCTGCTGCCTTAAAATGAAAGTGATGGTTGTCTCAGTCTGTTTGCATAACTGAACAAAATAACCTTAATAACTAAAAGAAGGTTTAAAAGAAATACCCAGTTAACTGTTGCCAGAGTTTTGTAGTTCCCAAACTTTTGAAATCATTGCCAAAACTCCTAAGGGGCTACAACACAAACATATTGAGGTACATTCTGGTCCTTAATTTATTTTTATGGTCCACTTCCAGGAAATTTAACAGTGGCCTCATGAATCCTAATTTGGAAACAAGTGGCTTACCTGCACTTCTCAATAAATGCCTACTTGAATGAGGCCACAACTGGTTATCAGCTGCACTGAGTGCAGTTAAGCCTCACTGGAGAAGTTCTTAGTGATCAAGAGTCAAATTTGACCTGTGAGGTGAACTTTTTTGTGGTTTGCTTCACAAGTACTGGTATAGTTCTCGATCTTGTGAGTTCTCAGTTACTCTGTGATAATTTACTCACATTGGACAAACCATGCCACACACAGATACAAAGCCAGCTGAAACATGGAAGTGACTTGCTATAAGAACAGGCCTGTACTGGTCCTGCTCCCAGAAACAACTTTGGTCCACGTGGGCCAATGTAGGATCCAACAAACCTTGTAGGAAACAAGGTGGCACAATGCAGAACTTCTTAATTAGTGTCTGTATCACGCTTTCCAGCTGATGCCTTAGGATCCCTATTTTCCAGGATTTGGCATCATCTATATCACAGTCTGACACTAGTATAGGTAATACAGAGCTGACTCTGGTTATAATTTTTTTGCTTTGTTTTTGAAGGCAAACTGAGGTCTGGGCTGCTGGACTTTCTTCTCTTTGGCAGCTTAATTGCCGCTGTGGATCCTGTAGCTGTTCTGGCAGTGTTTGAAGAAGTCCATGTCAATGAAGTTCTATTTATCATTGTTTTTGGAGAATCACTTCTGAATGATGCTGTAACTGTGGTAAGTAAATCATAGATCGCAAAGTCAGCCAAACTCTAGGTGATTTCTTCTGCAATGCATTTTCCCCTTAAGAGAAACACTGCAGTATCTGTGTGTATCTGCTCACAGGCTAGTGGAGGGTAGCTTGTGGTGTTTTCTGTCTTGCTTGCAAACACTGTATTGTGAAGATTAGATGCCTGAACATGAAAGCTATCTGGAGCTGGTAAGTGACATAAAAATATGCAGTCCTGGGTTGGACACTTCAAATGAAGTTTTGGGGCCTTTGCTGTTCAGGTAGGGCTTTCATGACTCAATTAAATTAGTTGAAAGAATTTTAAGCCTTTCTTTGCTGTTGTTTTTTAATGCGCATACTCTTTTCTTCATATTTCTGTTATGCCCATAATTTATATGCATACCTCACTCACCAAAGTGTTATAATACCTATTCTCTCTATATATCAAACAGATATATATCAAAGACCCAGTCTGGAAAAAAATGTGTGACATTTTAGAAAGTTTCTGGTTTGGGTTGTGTTTTTTTGCAAACATGTCATTTTTTTTTTAATCTAGAAAGACTGTAATAGACTTAAAGCAGCTCCAAATTTATACTGCTATTTTTATTTTGATTCAAACACCTTTTCTATTCACACAAAATTTTTTCTTACAGTACAATAGTCAAGAGTTTTGTAGTACAGTGTAGTGGTCAGGGACCAGGAAGTCCCAAGGCAGACAGATGTTGTGCAACCAAGTTCCATGCAGCTTCCATTCACTTTTGGATCATTTTCTAATCCTGCTCCTGCCTATCTCCATAGGAGGGTAAGGCATGTTCAGTCGACTCAGTGACTTAACTTCTCGCAACCAACGAAGCAAGGCACTGCAAGGTCACTGGCAGCAGCCTAACTGTTCACATGAGTTTGGAAATGGCTTACAGAGAAACTTAATTGACCTTGGATATCAGTACCACTAGTAGTTTTGGGGTATTGCCAGAAACAAATATTAAAGTAAACCTTTGACGAACTCAAGTATCAACAGCACTTGCTTTCAGAAGGAAAGGAGTTTTTGTTCCTGTGAAATGAACACAAACACTCTCTCTATAAATAAAAGAAAAAATGATTGTTCATAGAAGAAAATCCAGAAGAGAATAGCAAGCATGATCAAGAGTCAGAAAACACCGTCTATAAGGTAGTTTTAAAAAAATGGAGGCCTTACCTTGAAAAAAGGAAAGTCTTGAGGACAGAAGAAAGTGGATTAATTGTAAGGCATTCTTTAAACATAAAAATGTAAAAGACTACTGTTACAGAACAAAGTAACCCATAATCTGTGACTTTGTAAATATGATAAGAACTACTAAGCTTAGCTGCAACAAGGCTGAGAAAGCCCTAGTAAAGTTCTCTTCTGTCACTGGAGGAATTAAGAGCAGATTAAACAGGCATGTGTCAAAAATGGTGCTTGTACAAAGCTCCTTCCTCAGGAGTATGAATAGGGTGGATTCTTTACATTCAGCACTATCACTATTAGTCAATTATTTTAAAGACTTTAGTACAATTATTATAGTTTATTCTTTTATGTTCAACTTATTTCATGTATGTTCAAAATATATCAATTCAGTATCTTATTATTAGCATCTTGCTAGGTATCTTATTATGATTAAATAAATCTCCATATAGCTGGATTTTATCGTGAAAAATGCTTTAGAAAACACATCTCTATGTAACAATCCTTCTTATGGGTAGGAAACATACTGAGATGAGGAATGGAAAGTTTTGGGGGTGTTTTTTGAGTGTTACTTTGGGGGTGTTGTTTTTTTGTTGTTTTTGTGTTGTTTTTTATTTTTAATTTTTGTTTCTTCTTGCCCAGTTGCATTTTTTCCATTTTGAAAAAACATAAAATCTGCGAAATCTTCTCCCTCAACACAGAATTATCCTCAGTCCTACACAATTTCAGAATTCATAATGTTGAGGCCCAAAGTGAGATTTTTCTAATAGGCTCAATTCAGGAGCAATTATTAAGTTTGTCTATTTTGCTTTTCAGGTGCTGTACAATGTGTTTGAATCTTTTGTTACAATAGGCGCAACAAATGTGACGGGGATTGACTGTCTCAAAGGCATAGGTGCGTAGGATTGAATTCTATATCACATATGTGGTATGTGTAGAGTTTTAAACAAAACGCTATTATATTGATAACTTCTATTTTTCAGCCCTTTTCATTTTTACTCATATTCCCACACTTGTATGGCATAGACAAATGTCTTAGGAAAATAAGTAGGTAAATATTCCTAAATATTTGGGAAACTTAATCAGATCTGTATTGTTTTGAGAAGGCTCAGAATATGAGGAATTCATTTGTTAAGATCACCAAACATGACAGCTATATACGTTTTCTTTGTGTTTAATAACATACCCTTAGTTTCAGCCTATGCTCTCCCCGTATTCCAGGAATGTTGAGACTGCATAGAGACATTCTCACTCCTCATCACTTACTGCCTTCAAGTCACGTTTGCCATTGACTGTGAAGAAATTTTATTTACCTAAAAATATAGTCACTATTTCCCATTGCTTGCATGACATGATACTACATTATCTTTAGAGTAAATGTTTTCACAGTGACTTTGGCATGTTCTAGAATACACTTTTGTGAAAACTTTTGTTTACGAAACATGAGAAAAAACAGTACAAATTAAATCTGGTGGGTTTTGAATAAAGCTAAAATTGTGAGAGGTTTAACAGAAAGTAACCTTGTTTTTCTACAGAATGCTACATTCACATACCAAGTGCTCAAAAGTAGTTCCTGTTGTTGCATTTTAGAAATAAATTTAGACATGTCCTCCAAAATTTTCTTTTATTTACTGGTTATTTGCTGTTCTTTCTCTGCAAGAGAATTAGTTCAAGCCATTGTATTTCTCCTGTTTAAGCTGTGTTAGGTGTTGTTTTTCAGTATCATTCTTTGTGGTGAGCCTCGGTGGGACACTGGTTGGCATTTTCTTTGCATTCCTGCTCTCGTTGGTCAGTCGTTTCACCAAGCATGTGAGAATCATTGAACCTGGATTCGTGTTTATCATATCCTACCTGTCCTACCTCACAGCAGAGATGCTTTCTCTGTCAGCTATCCTGGCGTAAGTCTCTTTTTATTTGTCTGTGAAGGGGTTGAGAAGGGAATATGGTTTTTAAAAACATTGAAAGGAAGACCTAAATTATATAGGACAGCTATAAATATGACACTCGTGAAGCTTATGCTGGATAATAGTATCTTCACACTGCACTAGATCATAGATTGCAAACACTGTCATCCAGCCTTGAAAAGGAATGTAAAATTTCCATTATCTTCTGTGCAATGTGAGAACTCCTTTCCAAAATACAGACATGACTCTTTCCTCTTTGTTATTAATAATACTGCAAGGCTAACAGTTGTCTATTTGTATTGATGTATTTCCCTATAATTTGCAACTAAGGCAGTATTTTGCTATGGTATTATGTGAAGGTCAATATTCACTGCTCTCTGTGTCTTTGCTGGTCTGATAAGGTTTGCCTAAATCTTGCCTGTTTTGGCTTGAGTGCCTCTGTGGTCTCTCTTTTAGTACCCATTGATTCCTGGCATACCTTTCTTCTCAGTTTTGCTTGTCATGTTCGTAGATGATACAGTAAGTATAATCAAGATCTAAATATCTCTCTGCAAACAGATCACTAGTTTAAGATTATGTCTAATGTAAATGAGATTTGAAATTTTGCAAAGTTTTGTGAAGTAGTATGGTAATACGAAGAGAATTAAGGTCTGTTGTGATCTAATTAAATCCTGTCTTAAGACCTCTTGAGGGTACCTCAGCACGAATGTTTGAGATATGCTTTTTACCTAGCCTAGACTCACAATGGCTCCTAAATGTATTTTTTCTTAAAAATTAATGGTGGGTTTTATCACTATGTGACAGACAGATGGAAGCAATATCAAATGTTGCAACAGATATTTTCTGAACAATTGCTTCTTTTTCTAGGATAACCTTCTGTGGCATCTGCTGTCAGAAATATGTCAAAGCTAACATATCTGAACAGTCTTCTACAACTGTAAGATACACCATGAAAATGATGGCCAGTGGAGCAGAAACTATTATCTTCATGTTCCTGGGAATTTCAGCTGTAAATCCAGATATCTGGACTTGGAATACAGCTTTTATTCTGTTGACTCTGGTCTTCATCTCAGTATATAGAGTTATTGGTAAGGGCATGATGTTCCTGTTCTTGGATTGTATTGCTGATGCAATCACATATTCTTTAGCCCCCTCCCTAAAAAATGTGGAGCTCTAGGTTTGTTTATTTTAAAACATTCAATTTATTTTAGTTGAATTTATGGTTGGGTTTGGGTTAGGAGAATAGATGTCTATAGTAAGCTTCATCATATGCTGAAAATATAGCAGGACTTCATTCTTGATGATGTGTGAGGATGTGACTAGCCCAGCACCTAAGATGAATCATCCAGTGGCTAAGCTTTGTTGACCCAGCACATGGTATTGGCAAAATCTTTCAGTGAAATGCACTTCACTCTTTAACTAAAGATGTGAGTTCTGTTAGCCATATCTCTCCTTCAGCTTTTTCAATTTAGTAATAAAGAGATTGTCTTAAGCTAATTTTATGGTTGACTTCAGGTTTCAGACACACAGTGATATCAGACTATACATAACTACACTGTGGGTTCTCTGGCCTAAGAAATAACTCTCAGGGACTGATGAAAAACTGAGCAAATAAGACTGTGGCAGGTGGGGATTACCTACTGTCAGTTTACTGGGGTTATATAAGTTTGCAAACATTTCAAAATAGCAACGATGATTTGCCCAGCTATGTGTGTAGTTCTGCTGTAGTTTTGCTGAAGTTCCATAAAAGGTATGTAATGAAGGACTTGGAGAGAAGAACACATTGTGATTTGGTGTATGTACTTACGCCTGGGAATAAATTAAAGTAGCTTATTTGCCTGTTTGTCTTGATTTAAATTGAAATAACAGATTGCAAGTCTATCTAGCTGGTAGTTTTCCTAGAGTCTGTGTTCTTATTCTGTCTCAGAGGCTCCTGTGCTGAATGAATTGTCTAGCCCCTTGTCCTCCTTTCTAAATAGCCTGTAAGCATTGCTCATTTAGCTGCCTCTCAGTAACTGCTAATGTGCCTGAGTAAAAGAGTTTTCAGTATCTTGTCTTTGACCCTTTTTGTATTCCTGTAATGAGTGGTTAACAATCCCGTAATAAATGTGCTCAGCAATTAAATAGCAAATATTCAGCAATAATAATGAGCACCCACTAAAGTAATTGATCTTAGACATTGACAAATTGCTAAATACCTGATGATACTGGATCTTAAGCAATTGTAACTCTCAGTACCCTGACGGAGTCAAATTGGTGGCATGAATGAGTTCTTAAGAGACTCTTCTTACAGTGACCACTCTTTCCTTGCCAAAGTTCAGAGTTCTCTAAAAGGAGCATCATGTGTTTTGTGCTGGTTAACAGCCCTGGCGTGCTGCAGTGGGACACTCGTGCCATGACACTCTCAGGAGTGGTGAAGCTGTTTTCCCTCTGTATGGTGGGAGCTCTGTGATAGCTAGAGCTTTGGATCTCCTGCAATAGGCAGCACCTCACCTGTAGGTCTGAAGACCGTATTAGCATAACTAGACAGGCTTCATAAGACAATGACACAAATATCCTGTTTGGTGATTTGTAAAAGGTACTACATTGCTCCCTAAATCAATGCTGTTTTAAGACATTTCTGTTAAATGACTATGTGCATATCACTGGTTATGGTGCTAGAAATTCTATTATTTCTCAACAAATTTCAAAGGTCAGGACACAGCAGAACTTGCCCTGTAGTGCCTGGCTGGGAGACAGTGCTCTCAGAAGAGCTCATGGCTCTCAGAAGCAGCTCCACCTAATTCTTTTGGCTACTTGTAAAGGAGGTGGCAGCAAGTGGGCAGTGGTGTGATATGGAGGGGGAAGTCAGTGGAGTAGATTGTTACAAAGCGGGTCTGGTGGTACCATTACTGTCACACATGGCTGGAATATTGACATTGCACAAGGGTATTTTTAAACTTGCTGACATTTGTTTTTTACAGGTGTAGTTTTACAGACATGGATTCTAAACCGCTACAGAACAGTCCAGTTGGAGATAATAGACCAGGTGGTGATGTCCTATGGTGGACTACGTGGAGCTGTTGCTTTTGCTCTTGTTGCACTTCTGAATGAGAATAAAGTGAAAGAGAAAAACCTGTTTGTCAGCACGACTATCATTGTTGTGTTTTTTACTGTTATTTTCCAGGTAATTTAACTTCTTAAGCATGCTTCTTCAAGGAGAAGGAGTCCCCCCAAAGTACCCAATGCTTAAAGCAGTTCTCAGCTGAAGGTTGCATACTGTTTCACTGAACTGAAAGAATAATTGAATTTGTAATTTTAGTAACAAAGATCCCATTTTATGTTTTCATGTGGGACCACATGGGACAAAACACAATTTCCTTTGTGCTAAAAATTGTTCAGTCTTAGCTGCTTGGTATTAATAGTGCCAAGTTAATATCTGATTAAACATCCTTCACCTCATGTGAATAACTATAGGGAACAGTCCTTTTAATGGGCAGACACAGTCATTAAGATGATCTACCTGAGCCTCAGTACTTGTTTTAAAATACAACAGTTAGCAGTGGGACAAGAAAGTATTTAACATCCAAACGAAATAGCACTTTCTGGATGAAAACCCATCAATTTAAATGGAGATATGTCAGTATATAGCAGCTTGCAATTTTTTCTGAAGTGCGTTACAGAAGGTTTAATCGTGGTCACGAACTCCTGAGACAGGGATTCAGTGGTGTAGGAAACACTTCCACCCTTCCATATTTTTTCTATAGAAGATACATTTTTCCATTGGTTGTTGTCTTTCCAAACCTTTGTAATAGGAGCTGAGGCTATGACATTTTATCTTCTAGAGGGGACAGAGATAACTGAGAAAGTATGAGAACCACCCTGTAACACACAAATGTGCTCTATTTCTCTTTAACACCATCTGGAGGAAAGTCTAAGAAAACTCCTAAGTATTTATTATCATGCTTCAATCCTTAGGGCCTGACTATCAAGCCTTTGGTACAGTGGCTGAAAGTGAAGAAAACTGAACACAGAGAGCCAAAACTGAACGAGAAACTTCATGGCAGAGTAAGATATGTTAAAACAAAACTGTGGTATCTTTTGGATGTTTACAGAGAAAATGAAAAAAAGAAAACAAAATTATTAGATCTTTTTTTCTTTTTTGGAAGGGAGGGTGCTATCAAATTTCATGAGCAAAATCCTTGAAACATTACAAAAGTTATTTTTAGATTGCTATTTGTCTTTGCATTGAGTCCTGTGAGGGGAAACTCAACTGAAAGTTAAGGTCTTTCACTTGAGAATTCAATGGGGCTGAGAGTGCTGGGGAAACAGCACAGATTGAATATGTGTCTTCCTCTTCATCTAAAAGAGGAGGATGTTTGACTGATCATTACTAGGGCAAAGCATGTGCAAATGTTTATTTTTCCATCTTACAAACTGTTAATGTTTGGGAAAGGTATGACAGCAGGCTTTACAGCTTGCATATTACATAGAAAGATAGTCTACTGACCAGTACAGATTATTATATATTGAAATTAGAGATTAATGGCAATATTTTTAATTTGGTGTGAGTGCTGTGTGTCCCTGCATGTCTTTACACTTTTAAAATATTTTGAAACACAATCTCATTCAGTCCACTTTCACACAACATTATGAAGTTCATACTCAGTGAAAGAAAACATACATTTTCAATACAAATGTATGTTAAAGCATGGAAGACTGTAGGACATCACAGAATCATCAAGGTTGGAAGAGACTTTCGAGAACATGTAGTTCACAGCACCAGTTACCCCTCATCCCTATTTCCAAGTGCCGCATCCAGATGTCTGTTGAAAATTTCTAGAGGCTCCACCATCTCTGTGGGCAACTTATTCCAATGTTTAGCCACTCTTTCAGTAATTTTTTTTTAAATATCTAATCTGAACATCCCCTGGCACAACTTAAGACCTTTTAAACCTCCTTTCAGGTACTCGTAGAGAGTGATAAGGCACTCCTGAGCCTCCTCCTCTTCAGACCAAACAAGCCCAGCTCCCTGAGCTGCTCTTCATAGCATCTTTTTTCTAAACCCTTCCTCAGCTCTGTTGTCCTTCTTTGGACACACTACAGCACCTCAATGTCCTTTTTCAAGGGAGGGGCCCAAAACTGAACACAGTACTCGAGGTACAGCCTCACCCATGCCAAATATCACCCATGTTGTTCTGTTATAGTTTAAGCTGGCAAAATGCCAACTGCCTGGTACTTAGTCGAAAGGTCCACTCCCAGAGAAGGAGAGTGAGGGAAAAAAACAGAAATGAGGCTTTGGACATGGTGAAGTTTTTATATTTATATAGAGAAGTGGAAAGCTTAACACCAAATATGAAATAGCACATAGTGACAGGAAACAACAACAGGCTCACCGAGGTCGCCCCAGCTAACAAGCAGAATTCTGAACCAACCAAACCTCTTCCCCAAAGGAAACCTCCCAGCAAGAGGGAAAAGGGAATGAACAGGAATATGCTCACTTCCCCAGGTAAACAGCCACGCAGACCGGCAGCAGGGTCTGATATCAGCAGTCAGGGAGTAGGAACCCTCCTGGTCCGAAGCACGGACCGAAAAAAAAGCAGAAACTCTTCCCCCCCTGGCTTGTTATACTCCTCGACGCTTCCTAATGATGTCAGATGATATGAGATACCTCTTTGACTGCTTAAGTCAGATGATACCTGTCCCCTCTAATCTGCGTCACGTC
Source organism: Sakesphorus luctuosus (assembly GCA_013396695.1). NCBI lineage: Eukaryota > Metazoa > Chordata > Aves > Passeriformes > Thamnophilidae > Sakesphorus > Sakesphorus luctuosus. The sequence goes on along the minus strand of VWZD01013320.1, from coordinate 55,427 downwards.
CTTTGAGGCCTGCTGAAAACTGAGGCCTAAATGGGGATCTATGCTGACTAGAGCCAAAACTACTACATGTTCCTAACATAGCATCTGTATATTCTGCAGTAATCACTGCAATGTTCAGAGTGGAATGTTAATAGCCACATTCAGAAAAAGACTAAATTGTACATGCAGCTACCTTGGTTTGAATCAAGAGCTGTAAACCTTGTGATTTCTATCAGCCATCTAATATACTCGATATGAATTTTTGCTGTAGATATTAAAAGAATGGTGCCTACTTCTACTCTGAGGGGAGTATGGATTCCTGAAACATCTAAAAAGACACACTAGGGAAATTGGTCAACTGATTTAATCACTGACACTAATAGTGGCTTATGTACTTCATAGGGCAGAAATGGAGATGGTAAAATCAGTCAATAAAAAATTTAAAATTGAATGTGAAAATGGGAGTCTAAATACCTTCTGCTGTGATCCTTGTAATTCAAGAATAAGAATAGTTAGTGAATTTATAGAGAACTGGTTAGAAAGCTCAGGACCTTTGAACAAAAGTGTATAGTAGTTAGTATTTCTGTAAATGGGAAAAAAATTTGCTTAACAGCAATAAAATTACTCTGCAGTTACATGGTCTAACTGAAAACTAAATCAAGCTATTTTCTAATTATGCTTTTTTATTTCTGTAAAGATATTAATTCCACTTTCATTTTCCTAGGCCTTTGATCACATTCTTTCTGCTATAGAAGATATTTCTGGACAAATAGGGCATCATTATCTGAGAGACAAGTAAGTAGTAACTAACTTGGAATGTTGAAATACTGCTAGGAAATCTTATCTGTATGTTATGACTTTTTAGGCCTGTGCATTTAGAGAAAGCAAGGACGTAAAATGTAGTTTAAGAGGTTATATACTGAAAATACTGGAAATATATAGCAATCCTGAAAACACTGTATTTTTGTTCCCTTAAAACTGAAACCTTTTCTTCCACAGTTCATACTATGCCTTTGCAGGTGCCTCAGTTTGCATTCAGGAGTCAGATTCTCTCAAGATGAGAGAACTGGCTATTTGCACAAGTTTTAATCTAAAATGTTAGTGTTGGTCCTTCTCTGTAATATTACACTTTATGAACAATATTTTTGTGTGGAGGCACTGAAAAAACCTCTGCTACACCTGGGGTAGCTGTTTATCCTATTTCTACAGAGGAAATGTTCAATATCTCTGAAAGTGATGGCACAGGGTGCTTTGAAATGACTCTGACCGTTGCAGCCTGTTAGTTTGGAACCAGTAACGAACTGTCCCACTCTGTTCACAGATGATTCATCTTGAAAAAAGCCAAATTACTCAGCTGAAAGACATACCTTTTTCTTCAAAGTACATGTGAACAGTTACCACTGTGATGGACACACCTCCATGTCTAGATGAATAAGCATGTTAAAAAAAAGAACACTAAATCTGGACATGTTTAAGAGTGTTCTTTGAGGTTAGGCTGTTCTCTCCCTCTAGTTAGGTCTTTTCATAGTTGGAGGCAGTCACAGTGCTGACTCAACATGCCAATTCCAATTCACAAGCCATGTGGCTGTGCTAGTTCTCTGCAGAGCACTCCCCTAACCTAAGAAGCTGAGTCTATGAGCTTAGGTTTAGCATTATGCTTATGCAACTATACAATTCCTAGGCTGGAGCTAGATTGTAGTGGAACTAAAACAATTTGTCACCTGTCTCCATCCAGTTATAGGGACAGTCTCCTTCCTTTCCTTTTGCTCTTCATTCATTTATGCAGTGAAGAATTTTCCTGAGGCATTCCAGACAGAACATCTTCTTTCTTTTGATCTAAATTTGTAGTTTACTTTTGGAGAATGAATTTCAGTGGCCTGTATATAACAGGAGAACACATCCCCACTTTTGAAATACTCGCTTGAATATGGAGCTGTATTTTTGAAGTGGCAGAGCTTGACTTCTTATATGTCAGAAAGTAATCTCCCTAAATAACAAGAGAAAGAATAGCTTAATGTAGATTCATGGTTGAGTGTATGGTTTGATGACTAATGTATTTTGTATGAGACCATCTTAAGGCTGCCTTTTGGACTCTGTGTATGTGAAAGTGTTGCTTCCTCAAAGAAGTGGCCGTTCCTACCACCTTCTGACCCACCACTGATGGGGTCAGGTGGGGCAGTCAGAATTGGAGCTTGCTTGTCAGATATTCTGTCTAGAGAACAGGAATAGTTATCAATTCTGTGAATAATGTTTAACACAAAATGATTTCAGCAATCCAAATAAGAAGTTGGAAACTCAAAATAGCCATTGGGCAAGATGAATAAAGTCACTCTGAGCAACAGTCTCCAAAATTGCCTCATGTCATTTAGATAAAATCTCGAGGAAGCTAAATGAAAGTAGAACATCCTTTACCTTATGGACCTTACATACCGAAATGGCAGATACCTTTCTGTCAGATCTTGGAAGTGTAAAGCACAGAAAATCCACATCACTACCAGAGCAGAGTCCATCAACGGCCTGAAAAAGGCCCCCTCACAGAACTTTTGGAGGGACACTGTTGCTGTGAACTGATTTTCTAGTCTGACTGTCCTACAGTACAACTGAGGAAAGGAAGGTTACTTTCCAAAGGAGGGAAGAAAATTAAACATAACCAGAAGTAGAAAACTAAGGTAGTATGATCTTCCAAGTATAAAATGTTTTACTGCCTTTGAAATGGGATACTGTAATCCCAGGACTGTTGTTGTTGTAAGTGAACCAATGAAATGCTTTGTGACATGTCTGTAGCGGGCTTTTCCTTAACTTTCTCTACATGAAAAGTTTCAAAACACAAACCTCTCCCATTCCTGTGTTCACCATTTTTTAAAAAGTGTTTAGCTCAAAAAATATCATTTATACTAAACTAAAAATGCTATGAAACTATAATTGCTTGTTGCCATTAACACAGTTTGTTTAAATTATCAGGTGGTCCAATTTTGATAGGAAATTCCTCAGAAAAATACTGATGAGACGATCTGCTCAAAAATCAAGAGACCAAATCCTTAATGTTTTCCATGAACTCAACTTGAAGGATGCAATTAGCTATGTGGCTGAGGTACTTATGAAAACTTGTTGACATATTATAGCATCACTTGGGTTTTGATTTTTTAAAAATGTATAATATAGCATAAAGTTGATAGATTGCTGAGATGTCTAAAGGAAAAGGGTTTCCATTTGTGATTTGCTTTATTTTTTTTTAAACACGTTTTGGGTTTGAGAATCTGTATTTCTCAGTATTATGCGTGATCACTAAGTATTAGTGTATTGTATTTATGTCAGTGTACTTTTCTGTTGGATTTTATTCAATATCTTTGTTTCTATATTCATTACATGAAAAAATACTGGAGGAGGGATACTGTCTTTCTAAATATATCAACAGAGTCTGACTCCTGCAGAACAGTGTTCTGTGTTGTGACAAATCTGGTCTGAAGAAGCTCAGCTCTAAATGATGTGGATATGTGGCCAAAGTAGTGACTGCTAATCTCAATCTTCCAGATCATCATAAGACACAAAAAGAATTGGGAAGAGTAACTTTAATTCAAGGGAATCATAACCCCCACAATTCAACACATAGAATTGAAGTGGTACACTACAAATAACAAATGCAATCACAGAATTGTGAAGTTAGGGAAACTTAAGACTTGCAGTAGGAGAAATTTTTAAAGCTACAGAGTGGAAGAAAGTTTCTGACCTTCTGCTGGAGTACCATTCTCAGACTAGAGCAATGTTACCAGATTGTGTTAAGAATTCCTAACCTTCTTCAGTATGAAACTAGGCACCTTAGCTCAAATAGCCACAAACGTGCAGTGTTGGCACAGTGTAAAGGATAGTTTCAAATGGAATGTTTTTAAAGGTGATCTTCAAAATGATAATACATCTGTGCCCATAATCTCCAGCTGAACTCATTTTCACAGCTGGGTGATATATCAGTTATTTCGTTAACTTAAATAAAATAAATTAATACTACGACTAATACTGCTATTGCTACTAAGCTCTTTTTCTTATTTTTTTCTTTTTTTTTGAGAATGAGCTACAGCCAGTCAGCCTTCTTCCAATGAAACACATAATTTTAAAGATTAAATTCAGAAAACAAGATGAAATTCAGAAATTATGTTAGTGTGAAAAATGAGAAGTCATTCACAAGACAAGCAAATACTTCCTTTTGAGATTTCGTAAATTACCCATTCAGTTTTCAGACCATCTGTACTCAAGAACTAATTTTCTTTCTTGGGATGTTTTCTGGGTCACACCTCAGAGGAAGAAAGTTAGATAATGACTTTGATGTGGACGAGCATGAAACTCAAGTTCAGATTAATTGTTGAACTTGTTCAGTAGATTCAATACAGTATTTCTTCACTTTAAGAGAGGCAAACACTCGACAGATCACTAAATCATGCAGATCTAGCACCAGAACTTTTACCCAGTAATGTCTTCAATCCCATATAATGAAGTCAGATTAAGTTTGATCATTAACTTTTTAGGAGACGAAACACAAGGAAATTGACTTTTGCTACCTTAGTCCAAACACTATTTGTGTATAATGTGTCTTGCAGATGAATTCTGTTGGTGGATGTTTACTACACAAAGAAATTAAAAGTTCTCCAAGCTCTAGAGAAGTTTTACTACATAGTTCTTCCAGTGGAAATTAGTTATGAGTCATGAATACTAAAGCCATTTCACTTCTTTCATTTTAATATTTGCTTCAGTGATACACTGCTTGCTTTTAACAACTTTTTCTTGACTTCTCAAATATGTATTAGAACAAAGTATCTATGAATTCCAAGCTGACATTGAAATGGAAGCCATTTCCTCCAGGAGAAGTAGAGATTTGCCTCCCCCAGCTACTCACTCTCATCTCACTTTCAAGAAACTAAGAGTTTAAAAATTATTTTATACTTTTTTCTTGGTTGAGTTCTGCTGTTATGCTGCATCTGTATAATAAACAAGAGCTTGAGGGAGTTCAATGTCAACCTAAATAAATTCCTTACAGCTGAGAGGGGAGAATCTAAGACAAGCAACATGAAAATAGTCCAGAGCAAATGAACAGAAGTGACTTAAAATAGAGTTCATACCTTGTTTTGGCTGAAATTCCTCCATGATATGATATGATGTATGTATGAAATATTAAACTTGATTTGAAAAGAAAGTTAGATTCACTCAAAAAAATATGCATGGGACGATGTTGTCCCAGAATGTAATTTTATTCACCTCAAGTTTTCTGCCCAAAAGGCCAGAATGTACTTCTTAATGCCAATAGTCTGATTCAACACATACTGTAACATGTATGTGGGCTACCACAGCAAAAGAAAGCATTCCATTTGCTCTATGAATATCAAGATGTAAAGGGAACACAGTGTAGTAAAACGTCAGAGAAATGTACATAAAATCTCTTTTAATGTTCTGCAAGGGAGATGGCTTTGCTTGATGTACTCTTTATTACTGTTTAAAATGTAGAGACCTGCTCTGCGATTTCTCTCTGCTATGATTCATACATCTAGGCCTAACTAAAACTACCACAATCTGTTTACCTTTATGGGCACAATGCCACCTAACAAATAACTTTCACCTGAACAAGAGATTACATAAGTTGTAGGGAAATATGTGAAGGCATAAAGCTGAGGTTTTCCAGCAGGTCACCCTGTATGCTAGTTGGAGAACCGGAAAATCTCCTCAGTATCTCATCCTGTCATGTCACAACCTCATTCAAATAGCCTTGTAGACTCCTCTCACCACTTAACATTTGCTGCTTCCAGTCTGGTACAGAACAGAAAACTTACTATTGTATGTTTGAAAATCCTACTGTTAGTGCAGTGATGTGTCGATGCATAGAAATCTGTATGTATATCCCTATGCACTTGGCTTGCAATGTCGTGCAAAGTAAAATTGCTAATCTGTTGAGGCCTAAGAAATCACTCACCTCCTCTAAATCAATTTATAAGAGTGGAATAGTTTTTCTCCTGGCTTTATTCATGGAGATAATGTCATTCAACGTAAAGAAACCATAAACCCAAAAAAATGGTTTGTATTTGTTACCTAAATGCAACTTCTCCCGTGCTTCTTGTGCCATTTGCGTACAGCAAGCTCAAAAATGATCTGCAATTTCTGATACATATTTTGTCCTGGGTGTTTCCAACTGTAATATGTCTTGTTTCTTTCTGTGACCAGGGAGAGCGTAGAGGTTCGTTGGCATTTATACGTTCTCCAAGTACAGACAACATGGTAAATGTAGACTTCAGCACCCCACTCCCAAGTACTGTGGAAGGCTCTGTCTCTTATTTACTGTAAGTAATGAAGGCTGATGGGGAGGTATGTGAGAGGAGATTGAAACAATGCTAAAAAATTGAAAAATGCAGTTTACAAGGGCTTAATGAGCTACTTGTTTTTACTTTAATATTTCCTTGAATATAAAATGGGTATATATGGGCTTATATTGTTGCATTTTACACACAAACAATTCTTTTCAGTAAAAGCTGGTAATATGAAACAGACATCCACATTAGAGTTATTTCATTTGCTTTTGTTTGGCCAACTGCTATATACAGGGCTAGATGTTATTTCTGTACCTGCTCCACAATAAGTCAGGAAACAAGCATGGAAAAAAATTGCCCCTTCCTTCACTCCTTGGTGAACCTGTCATTGAACAGACCATGTGTCTTGTAAACTGTGAAATTAATGCTACATCAGCTTGAAAGACAAAACCCAAAAATCTTCTCACATTTGCCATTGAGCATTTGCTCGCTCATTTTCATTTAGAAAATTCTTACCCTTCCTTTTTTTTTTTTCATCTTCAACCTTTCTCGCTCTTGTTCCTCATCTCCCTGTTTTTTCCTCCTCTTCAGCAATAACTGATTTTAAAAACTGCTCTTTGTGCTCTTCTTCAGGAGAGAAAAAGCTGGACCAGTTTGCCTTGATATGCAGGCTTTAGAGCAGAGGAGGAAAAGCATCCGGGACACAGAAGATACACTTGCTCATCACACCCTACAACAGTACCTGTATAAACCCAGGCAGGAGGTGAGAGCAAAAAGCTAGCACTGGACTGTTTTCCAATCTAAAGCTAGGAGGCATTATGAACCAAAACTTGGGAGTGAAACTCAAAAGGACACAACCCACTGCAAAGTCTGCACCCTTGAAGAAGATAGGCTCTTCGTCTGTGTGCTTACTCACTTGAGAACGTGCCTTTTTAACAGAAGTAGTGCTTTTGAAATCACTTGGGTCAGTGCAATGCAGAACTGTGTCCAACATAGATTCTGATCAGGATTAAATGGAGTGTATCAGCTGAAGTAATTCAGACACTTATAGGGGGAGCTTACTTTAAATAACAGTCTACTCTTACATACTTGAAATTCCTGGATTTACACCTGTTTCATAGAGAAAAAAGAGAAAGAAAAATGGGAGTTTCGTTAATGCCTTCCGACTAGTCTTTGGTTCATTCTTTCTGATGGAGTTGTTTACATTTCCATGACACTGATTGAATGCATTGATTCAGGGCTTCCAGCTGTATTTCTAAATAAATGAATATTGTCTTCCCTTCCTGGCCACAGCACAAACACCTGTACAGTCGACATGAGATCATGCACAGTGAAGATGACAAACAAGACAAGGAGATTTTCCATAGGACAATGAGGAAGCGCTTAGAATCTTTCAAGAGTACCAAGCTAGGAATAAACCATCCCAAGAAGCTCAATAAAATCCACAAGCGAGATCGGGGCCAAAAAAGGGTAAAATATTTTCACAGGGACCCAGATGTAGGCACCTATTATACAAACTCAGGGGAGGGGAGGCCAAGGAGGTCCTGTGTCCTGCATTTATCTCTGTCCTATAGAACTTCCTGAACTTAAAAAGACCTAAACAAGAAGAGATTGAACTATGAGGTAATTCAAGGAGCATCTTCTCACATTCTGCTTTTCTCTATCCTTTGGGACTCTTCTTCTGGGTATGAGATTTCTGATCACTTGGAAAACAACAGACCCTGAGCCATGCTACAATGCTGTGGGAAGATTTTGCAGGATAGAGGTAGCAGGGAAGCCCTACGGCATAGAGCATTCAACCAAATTGATATGAATCTAAGAGGGAAGACAGACCATACAAAGAGCCAGTTTCTTTTTTCTTTTTTTCACCCTGTGCACACTCTGAGGGTAGGTGGGAAACTCATAGCATCTGTATTGAGTCTCAAGCACAGATTACAAGAGATTTCAGAGTTATGCTGCTGGAGTTCTCCTTTCAAAGGGTGTCACTGCCATTGTGACTGAGGATACTGGCATTTTTGGTCACTTTCTTTGCTTTCTTTTCAGAGAAACAGCAGTGTCATACCAAATGGAAATATTCCTTCAGAAAATCCAGTACAAGATTTTACTTTGAAGGAAAAAGGTAAAAAGACACAGGCCATTTTCATTAACTGCATTTTACCAGCTACATTGCCAGTAAAGCATCACTGAAAAGTTTTGTGATATGCAATAGCAAAACTAATATTAAAAAGGGACTCCTGGTTGTAATTCAGAACTCAGAGTGAGGATCATCTCCATGCTTAAATACAGCATCTCTATGATTTAGAAGTTGTTTTTCTAAGAAGCTGGATGACAAACAAAATTTTAATTGGCCTTTTTACTCAAATTTTTGAAATATCACATTTAAATTTTGAAAACAAAACAATACAGTGACTACAACATGAATGAACTTTCAGCTTCCTTTTGTATAAGGTGCAGAGAGCTTGTAAGATTTTTTTTCATCACAGCAGGATATGTCTGAGCAGGATATCAGCCATATAAAATTCAGTAGTTGAGATGACATTCTGATCTGAGTTAAAGTCCATTGTTTTAGAAGGCTCTGTATCAGTGTTGAGGCTAAGCAAGTATGTTAGGGGCTCAAGGAGAGCGCAGCTTTGAAAGGAACACACAGTCAGAGGCCAGTTTCAGTCCTAATTCACCATTCATGTTCAAATCTAACACACAGGTCAACCTTGAAAGTGTAATCAGAAGCTGACCAGCCTAGAGAGCACTCCTAGCAAAAGTTGGGTTTCATGTAAAGCCTCAAATTCTTTAATGTTTTAGCCATCTTTTGGCATTGATGTCAGGCACAGCAAAATGTGATGGATGCTAATATGTTTGTTATATAATTATAAAATAATGTGTCACTTTAAAACACTTCAAAATGTGTTTAAAGGCCAGTGAACTAACTTTTATTTGGGTTCTTTCCTTTGTTTCTGCAACCCCTTGATGTCAAGGAGAGTTCTAGTGAAATAGAGAGGGATTCACCTTTCCTCAGTAGCTCCAAGCAAAAATATTTTTCTTCATGTATCTTCTTTGAATCATTTTCTGAGTGATTTTAATTTGACTGACAGGAGCATACAGGCTGGCTCCTTAAGTGTAATTTTCTAGAACATTTTTGTATGGGAAGAGCTTTCCAAATACTCACTAGTAGACCGTTCAATGTTGTCTTATTTAAGATGTCATCATCTACTTAAAACAAAAAAGCGTAATTTGAAGACAGTCTTAACAAATGGTTTAGCAGCTATTTCAAAACTTGTTCTAAAGCAGCAAAATCAGCAATGACCTGATTAGGTTTGAAATTAGTCAGAATACAAATCAAATTATGAAAATGCAGCCACTGGTTATTGTAAGAGGGCTTTTGTCAGCTTAGGAGCATTTAAGACACAGAACACAGCAGGAGCAGTGGTGCCATGTCTTATATCGGTGTGTTTAAGTTCCAGGGAGGCAATTCTGTTAGGCAAAAGTTTGGCTTGATGTAATTGGTATCTGAGCTGCAAACTGTATATACATTCACATTACTGTGCTATAAGTGTTGATTAAATTTTGCCCTTATCTAGATCCTTGTAAACTATGTATCTGATAACCATTGGCATCAAACATCATGAAGTAGCATTTTCTATTAGAACTGATAGAAATCTCTAATCAAATCGGGCTTTTTTTTTCCCCCCCACAGATTTGGAGTTTTCTGAATCAGAAGAAAATAATGATTATGAGACTTTGCATCTGGGCAAAGGAGTTGATTTCTTAGCTAATGTGACAAAACAAAATTTCACAGATAATCCTACTGGTAAAAATATTTATTACCTTTAAATATTTTTTCTCAAATGTTTAAAAAAGCACTAGAAATGCTGATGATTTAGGCTGGTGGGGGTTTGTTGTTTATTCTTTTTGCTTTGATTTTGTGTGTTCTATTTGAAAATATATTTGCTTAATATTAATGTTAACATAACAAATTTTGGATATCTGAATGCATGGAAAGCATCAAATTTGCTACTGATGGAAGTTGTGAACATGACTACCTAAACCAATTTTAAACCCACTATTTCTAGCAACAGAAAATGTTATTTTAGAATTGTCTTACCTCGCAAGACAGTCAGTACTCGTCCTTTGGAACTGTTTTCCACTTGCATTGGAAGCACTTTGTTGTGATAAATTTCATTCTTTTAATTTCAGGCAGGACTTCTCTTAAATTCACAACTCCCTCAGATCCTTTACAGGTTCATAGAAATCACTGAAAGAAGCAGATTTGCAACATATCTGGCACCTCATTGTACTTGATTTCCAGCCCTGACAGGCTCCAAAATGTCAGATTGGAACCATATCACTAAATATAACAGAAGTCATATATAATACGATTTATAAAGTTTGAAAATGTACTATTTCTCTTTAGCACTTTTGTGTTGGAATTTTTCAGAAGAACATTGTTTGCTTCATGTGTACCATGGTGCATACAGTGAAGAAAAGCGCTTGTATCTGTACTGTTTTGGCAAATGTGCTGATACAGCCTTTTCACTGTTTTCTGACAAATTCTATGTTTCAGTATGTATAAAGACACCCAGAAACAAGTGGGTGGCAAGATGCAGGCCTAAAATGTTTCTGTAAAAGTACTACAAACTTGGTAACTGTATTAACAGGCTCCTGTAGCTTACTTTTGACTGTTCCAGGGCCTGCTCTAGCTACCTCATGAAAAATCTCATTCCTTTATGGAGTGGTGAATTTTACATTTTTTTGCATGTTTTCCCATCTTTTATTTATTTTTTATGGATTTGATTTAAATTTTCTGCAGTTATTTTACTCTGAGCCTTTTTTAATTAAAATTTGTGGATTGATTTCTTCTTTTATTGATTTGAATTTTTGTCTCCAGGTACCCCTAGTATAACTGCATATTGGATATAAATCCTTTTTTTTCTCTCTAATAGAAATCCATATATGCCTAGCAATAGCCAAGGTACATGTGTGCATAACAATCTATGTATTGGCTTAGTCACACCTAGACCCACGTGTATCAGCCTATTTTTTTCCCCCACCAACAGCCAATGTCCTTTTACAAAGCATCTTGCTGTATTACCAAGAAATTTTTGTGAATAATTTTATTTGTTACTCATGAATTTTTTTTTAGGAATTGATAACCCAGTATTTTCAGCTGATGATGATCAAAGCATCTACATGAAGTTCTCACCGTGGTTATCTAGTGAAGATACTGTGGTGCCATCACAAAGGGCCCGAGTGCAGATCCCATACTCTCCAAACAACTTCAGACGACTCACTCCATTCCGACTCAGCAATAAATCAATAGATTCCTTCCTGCTAGCAGATGGCCCAGAGGACAGACCCAGAACTTTTCTCCCAGAATCAACACATATGTAATATTTTAAACAATGCTATCACCTTTATTTTTAACCATCCTTCTTATCAATCCTGTTTATTGATAAGTGAACTTTTCTAATTTTTCTTCTTCTAGCACATCTCTTTCCTTCCTGATTTCTTTGTACAAATAAACACCTTCTATTTTCCTCCAACTTAGTTAACAAAGTATCTATTTTCCTTCTGCAGAGAGCTGTTCAAGTATTTTGGGTCCAATGGCTTGCTATTTTTACAGGAGATAAGAGTCCTTCTCTGTTTTGACTTGAGTACTTTAAATGCCTAGAAAATAGTATTCCAAGTATCAGAATATTGTGCACCCATTTTCAAGAGGCGTCAGGTTTCTTGGCTAGTCAGTTCTAGATGACAAAATTGATAGCCGAATTCCCTAAATGGAGTATGATTTTTAACTCTATTGCTAAGAAGCCTTGAGTCAGTTCTGAACATTTGTTCAGATTATTCATCCAGTGCCCAGGAAGTGAAAATCGCCCACTGCTACAACACAAGTACTCAGTGACATCACTGATGTATAATTAAATTACATAAGAAAGGAATTTAAAATTAGTCATGTTTACTAGAATGTATCAATTCCCTTGTGTGGATAGAGATAATGACACAACTGTATTGTGGAGAAGCAGTATTCCAGTTGGAGCTTTCCTTAAACTGTGAGTTTATCTTAATCCATACCTTCTTTTAAAACTAGAAAAGGCTTAGCTCTCTGATACAGTAAATAACTTGTGGCTTCTAATGTGTTAGAGGCTTAAATTTAAACTGACTCTAGGTTTAAATGAATATCCTAGTTGCCCTTTCATTTTTGCTGTGTGGAAATTTTCCATACCATAAAAAGCAACCTTCATTTCTATAATCAAGTCAGGCAGTCTTTATAAGAGGTGGGTGAGGTCACAGGTCAGATATCATAATTGAACAGAACACAGGGCACTGAAGGGATTGTGCAACGCAATGCTAAAGTCAGTGTCATCATGAATTCACTTCTGTGGAATCCATGATCACAAAATATATGTCTGAGTGTCCCCCATGCACCAACAAACAAAGAAATGTGGTAATTGAAAGCACTTCTGTAGTTACTTGATGAAGCTTTGTTCAGACAAAGACCTCAGGATAAGAGCGAATGCTGCTAATCTTGACTTGAGAAGATTTCACAGCCTTTTGAAAAGAAATAGTAAAGGAAGTTCCATTTTGTTTCTGGTCTGGCTTCTGTCCGTTCAGAAGCTGTGCTAGCTCAGGTGTAAGTAGAGGAAGCACATCACTTTCTCTAGTGAAGTGGCCTGTGTTTCATACTAGTACTCGGTTCCTTATTAATGCATCTTTGCTTATTTTTAAATGATGTTTTTAAATAAACACTGGATTAATTAAAAACTGTGATTTACAGTGAAATATCCTGATTAAAAGTCTGAACAATGAGCAGCATTACAAAAGGAAAACTTGTTTTATCACTTATCCACACTGAAATTCTCTTTACTTCTTTTTGCACACTGAGAACATTGTCGCTGATATATGACTTGCTTAACATTTTCTTGCTAACCTTTGTTCTTTTCTTCCATTCAATTGCCTAATTTATCATTCACTTTATTATTCAAAGTGGTATTTGTGCAGGTGCCTTAGATATATCAAATTCACTGGATTTTTGAATGCTGTGTTTCTTAACAAGTGTTTTGGAAAGTTAGGTTTCCCTAGCTAATAAGCCCTCATTACTCTCTGAAACAGTCCTCTGAATGATCTCCTTAACAAAATTCTCCTAAGAGGAGAATGATACTGAAATTTCAATTAGAAAGTTTTAAAAAACAATGGAAACTGGAAGCCAAGAGTGAAAATGTTGTTTCTTTACATATATAACATATATAGACAATGGATCATAGGTTCTGAACAATAAGAAATTGATTCCCTGGAGATGCCCTCTGCTACTTATATAAAAAAAATTCTCCAATATTTCCTTGCTGAGCATCAGGACTAAACATTTCAAGATCAAGATACACCATAGTGACCAGATGATGGCTCCATCTCCTAACTATCTGAAACAGGCAGTTCATCACAAACACTGAGCTAAGTTTTGCCTGATACTCAGCAAGGATAAGAAGTTTAACTAACTCACTTTAGGTTGTCCAATTTAGAACTGGGTACAGAGTAGAGTTTTTCAGAAAAGAAAAAACCTAAACCACTCCCTTTCATAAGACTTCCATAAAACCAGCCAGAAGTAAAGCCCAATTGCTAGCATATGAATAGATAAATGTGTACTGCAAATGTTTTTATTTAATTGTGCTCTCTAGGTGATATGGATCATGATGTTGAAATGACAGAATACTCCTCTTCAGATGATCAACTAAACCAAAATGGAAGTGTTTCAGTGAATCCCCTCCACTTCTTCCCCTCTTGTCTTCAAATGCCTTGGACACAAAACTATTCTTCCTTGGAAAACAGAGGGAATATATCTCTTTCTGCTGTCTCTGAGTATATAGCTTCATGTGACCAAAATGTACCTGATCTCTTCTGGGAGTCAGGTACAGATACGAATAACAAAGAGACAGGAAACTCAGGTTATTGTTCTGAAGTTAGCTACAAGTCAGAGAATTCACAAGAAGAGAATTCTCTACTTATCTTTGAAGGACTGGAAGACTCATACCTGAAGGAGCCCCAAGAGAAGAAAATGCTGCTTGATGTACAAGGAAATTACAGGTCTGCTGCGGCCAGACGTGTACAAAGCCGACGCTCCTTCCACAGGCCAAAACCTCTGCAACACCCTAAGCTTCAGAAGCTGGCATCTCTTCCAGCATCTTGCTATGTCCCTCCACATTCTTTGGAACAAGAGGAAACACAGTTGTGAGCCAGGACTTTCTTGGAAGAAGAAGATGAGAGAGAATCACTTGAACAAAGGGTTTCTGTAACAACAGAGAGCAACCTGTTGTTTCATAGGATCTGCTCTAGAATGGTTTCAGATGGAAAGGGAGTGAGGTCCTGTGATGTCAGAAACATTGGAGATTTTCTGCTGCACTTACGTTTTTAAGTTCTTATTCATAACGTAAGGGTGCATAGTGAGGGGGAAATATGACTCCTTGTTATTTTTTCATGTAGACTGTTACAAATAATCTATTATTTTTGGAGGGCTAAACCAAGAATCTTTTCAAATGGTAAATCTTTAGTGGTTTTTTTTACATGGAAGTGGTTTATTATACCATTATGCCATAAATACATTTAAAGAAATAGACTGAATTTGCTTCTTCAGTAATGGAATTAAATATTTATGCTATATGAAATAAAAGTAGGAGAAGCCAATGTTTAGCCTCTTCCTTGCTAAGTCTACTCTGATTGAAATGGATCAGTGCCTTTTATAAGTGCAAGCTAAAGAAAAACATTTTCCTGCTCTTGAATATTTGTGTCACTGAATAATTGTGGGATATTGACTCTCATGAAAAACTTTCCAGGGAGAGGAAAGTCCTGGCATCTTGAAATTTAATCAAGTACTCCAGGAGGGCCATTTCCTTCCCTCATCTTTATTCCCTCAACTCAGTAGCACTGGAATGAAAGAACATGCAGAATTAGCTCAGAATTTTAATTTGTGTGGTCAAAAGCAATTCATTTCATATTATTAATTAAGCTGCTCTGTTTTAAATAGCCTCACTCAGACAGGACTGTAAATATTTTTCATTTTTACTGCTGCTTTGGAAGACACCTTCCAAAAACTGTTAGATTATTCTGTTAATTTATGTATCACTTTCAATAGCTGATCAGGATAATGGTTTCTCAGATGGTATTCTGAGTTTTGCCACATGGTTTAAGTGCCACAATGACTCAGAATGTTAATGGTTCAAAGTAGTGTACAGAGGATTGTGCATGTATATACCTGCTTGTGTTAGGAACCCCCTTTATGTTTTTGTGCACCATTATCTCTTAAATGATACTTAAGATTGCACTAGACACTTATTGCATATGAATTAGATATGCATCACCTTGAAGAGAGCTAAGACATCAGTGAAAGTCAACTCAGATGAAGACTAAATAAAAGTGAAAACTCTGAGGCGTCTCATAGATGCAAAATGCTACATGCCAGCATATAGACCTCTGACCTATCTGTATTTTGCCTTGGGTGATTGCAGTCCTGGAATGTTGGCTTGAACCTTTGACATCAATAGGTGAGTGTTTAGCCACTTCTGTGAGTGATCCTAATGTGTCTCTATCTGCCATCAGTCTAACCCATTTGTAAATGAACTAAGTCACCTTCAGAGTGAATTGTTTAAGACTGGGTTCTGGACAGAGACTGTACCTGGTAAATTTTACCTTATCTAAAGGAATGAGTGATTGTTTCACTCTACCTATCCAGATTTTGAATGGGTACTTGATGATTCTGTGTCAGATGTCAAAACAGAGATTTACCCAGACACCCAAAAGGAGTGGAGCAATGTGTGAAAACTTGTGCCCAGATCTTCTTTCTATTTTTGTCCTCTTTGCAGAACTGTATGTTAGGCTGGTGCAAATTGCAGAGATGTGATGGCAAATATCATAAATAAACCTAGACAGATGCAAACCAAATATATTTAGAGATTAGATTCAGAGATGCGGTTCTTTCAATATCAACCTGCCTGTTTGGCAGTCATCTTGGACAATGATGCAGATCAGTACCCTAATTGGAAAGATTCATCACCCAGACCTAGTCTCATTATAATTCAATAATGTAAATACAATTTTTGTGAACCGAGTACATATGAACATAATATTTTGGTAAAGCACATTAATGCTGTTCCAGATATTACAACTGGAGTAAGTATTTTAGTAACTGGCACAGAGATATTATAGGACCATGACAGATCCCAAATATTAGGACGGGTAAATTGCAATGTGCCAAAGTCTACCCTTCAGTCTCATAGCATAATGCTGAAGTACCAACACCAAAGTTGGCAAGATGCTCATCAAGTGTTGGCTTTGAAATAAAACTTTCATTTTTTATTGCTGTTGTGCAGAGGTCATTGCTGTGCTGCAGTCAGGGAAAGAACCACACTGTGAACTGCTTTCTGTGTGCTTGTTAGAGCATTCCCAATCTATTTGTGTACAGGCTACCTCAAGGAAATATTTGTAAATTTTCGTCAGCAGATGGGAGTTTTCACCAGAAAAATGTTGCGCAGACAAGAGTATGCAATTTTGAAAATCAAAGGATGTAAGTTTTTATTGTTCTTTTAATCTTTTCTGCTAAACACTGTATTTACAAATGCAGCAGTCTGTGAAAAGTCAGCAGGATCCTATATGCTTTTGAGAGGGCTGTGGGTTGTTGGAGTTTTATAAAACAGAGAGGAACATCATGCCCCTTTAAGTAACAGAAATGGAAAGACACTGTATATAAAGACCTTTATGTACAGTGTTTCTAAGGCCTTAGGCATTTTCTACGTGTTGCATCACCATAGTTGAACAGACGAAGGATGAAACAGGCCATTCTGACAGCAAAGAAACCTTTCCCTGGAATACCTTGCTTATTTTCTCTAATTTTTATGCTCTGCAAGAGGTTTTCTAGTAGAATTGGTTCTACAGCAGGGTTTTGTTTGGCATAATTCCTCAATTTGAAATGTGATGAACAAATCTTTTATGTCCCCAATTTCCACATTGAGAACATCTTCATAGTTTTTTGGGGGGCAATTGCTCCCAGTGTCTACCAGGGGATATACAAAAACCAGGTTATGAGTTCATCATCTCTTTCCTTCACCGCTCTCTACCCCCCCTTGTACTTTCACATTTCCCATGGTTTATGTACCCGTGGGTGGAATCATTTGGCTACTTCTTCAGCACACTTTAATCTGTAAAGCACCACCAATTTCTATCATAGCAACATAGATTCAGAGCTGCTGAGGATTTGGCTGGAAGTATCAGCTATTTTTGGGTTTTCTACCCTTGTTTATTGGATTGGAATGATCAGTTAGTAATCAGTTCACCTCTGGTGAGGGAAGTTCAGTTCTTGCTTCCTAGAAAGTTGCCTCTAAATTTTTTCTGTGACATTCTCTGTCAAAGAAAGGCAAGATGAGCATTCCACAGCCACTATTTATTGAGCAAGTAACTATGGCCTACCTTGTTTCAAAAAGATGAAATGAAGAAATATTTGATGTTCCTTCTACATATTTTGCTCCATGAATAGGGTTCTTTTTAACAATGTTTATTATGCTGCACTATGACCTAGCAATGTTAAAAATATTAAGAAGTGTTGCCTGTACTGAGGTGAATTCTGTCTCTGAGCCGTGAACCTAGTTATTGAAATATATGAAATTACGTTTTACAAATATATGGTCTATTCAGAGATCTGTGTAACAAAGGTTGCAAAATAATTATGTGCCTTAAATTGTCACTCTTTGGAGTGCTGTTGTTTGAAGATATTTGTGTGTACTTTCCAAAAGGTGTCAACTTACTGTGTATATTTTTAAACAAGTCAAGTTGTTCTGCTAATGTCTTCATAGAAATGTTTTAATAGTATATCATAATGAGAAGTTTGGCAATAAATTGTATCACTTTGATGGAATCGCACTGCTTTGGCAAGTGATTTCCAGAATCATTTATTTATTACATTTAGAGAAGACTCTCCCTACAAGACTTCTGAGAAGTGTGCATTTCTGCTCCCAAATCAAAGGTAAAAGATAGAGTGCTGATAATTCATGTCATTTATAAAATAAAAATCATTGAAAGTAGCAACAGAAGCCATAGATCTGACAACTATAACATTTTCTGTATAATTCTAGCTCTGCTGTAGTCAATGACAGAATTACCATTGACTTCATAAGCCAGTATTTCCTACCATAGAACAGAAGGGTCCATATTTTGTCAAGTTATATATAGAGATGTCACTATAACAACACTATCATTTAAATTGTACATAAATAATATATAGCATCTCATTATTATTGTGCACCTGGTAGTCTGACATCATAGAAGCAAAGATCAGACCAGTCTTAGAAATTATTTCATCAATTGCAGTAAAGTTTGAGAAAAGTGAAATGATAAACACAAACCCCTGCCAGCTGTAGGAGGTATTTATAGTTTTATATAGTATATATTTTTTATTTATACAGTTATATATAAAATATACAATATTTATAAAGGAAGAAGCCTTTCAGAGCTATTGCTGAATTCAGTAGTGCTTTCAGGAGCAGGCATGTCTGTGCATTAAAGGCATCCTGAAAGGCAGTACAGCTGTATTCATGACTGAAAACAGAAATTTAGAAAGTGTGAAAGAGAAGGATCATGTAGTGCTGCTAAGGTGTAAGTAGCTAAGAATGGGAAAAAAATATGTGGGCTATGTGCATGTGAATATTCAAGACAAGTAATGAAGATTGATATGTGCAAAGCTGACCTCAAAGGAAGATAATGTGGGTATGTGCAAAAGACACCTGTATCACCTGTCCAATGCTTAATTCCTGCCCACACATACATATTTTCAAATGTGAACTCTATTATGCACAAATTTAGCCAACAATACTAGCATTTCCCTTGGTGTAAAAGCAATAGAAATTCCAATTAGTGTAGTTACAAATAATCCTGGATCGACAACACAAACTGAGAAAAAAATTCACAGAAGGTATAACAAAGAAACAAAGCTGAGGCTGTCAAATATTTGCAATAAGGTCCCAAGAAACAATGTGATGAGTACAAAATTTGCTGTCATCCTATACTCACTATCTCAGAACACTGTATAGAATAGAGAACGTTTCTCCCAGGAAACAAAAATGGATTTTCATCAGAAGACAGGAAAGACTGCAGTGACCAATTGCAGGGAATGGCCAAAAGGGCATACTGACCAGCAATCTCTTTATGTGTAACCAGTCCCTTAAATACTCTTACATCTGTTCACCCCTGAAACACCTTTATTTCCCCCTTTCCCTGTCTTTGCTAAAAAGCATCTTATAAAGTGTCTTGCAGAAGCCCATGATGTATCCCATAAAGCAATAACCTTACTTGGTCTGTAAGGTGATACAGGAAGCCTATGCATTCAGCTGATCTCGACTGCTTTTATCGCATAGTCAGTGGAGCTGATAGTCCTCCTGTGATAGCCCTGGAAGAAGCCAGAGGAGAGTGCTCCAGTTTCTCTTTGGTTATAAGGGTTTCCTGACTATTACTGTCCCTCTGTGCACCTCTGTCTGTGTGAAGATGAACTTCTTGTTTTGTAATCTAACAGTTTCATTGTAGATTCTGGAGGGGAAAAAAGGTCTAAAATGAAAATTACTTTCTATTTTTACTTTTATAGCACATGATTTAAAATCTGTGAACTGATCAGGTTTTGCCTGTGGTAAGCAGTATTTTTTTGAATTGCTGGGATTATCAAGATAAGTAGTTACTGGCACCAAAGTGGTTTCTGCAAAAAATTAGCTGATTGTGTCAATCACTTGGCATGCATGAAGGACAATAGCATCATTACAAACGGGCAACTATATTTTAGTCATTTAGCCTTTTCAGATAAGAGTTCCAGTAACACTATAACATTAGTCCAACCAACCCCCACTTCCTTTGAAATGCTTAAAAGCTGCATCAAACTGGTGGGTAGTGTACAACCCTAAATTTTATAAACTGAACACTGCCTAAATTTTTTGAGTTATGAAGCTATTCAGGCATTGTGAATCATACAAAAGACCATTCAGATCACTGAGTCTCACTGTTAGTCTAACACTTACAAGTCCACCACTAAACCATGTCCCTAATCATCACACCTGCATATCTTTTAAATACCTTCATGGACGGCAACTCAACCACTTCCCTGGGCAGTCCCTTCCAGTGCTTGGCAACCCTTGCAGTGCAGAAATTTTTCCTGCTATCCAATCTAAACTTCCTCTGGGGTAACTTGCAGCTGTTTCATCTTGTCCTGTCACCAAGGAATGAAGCCACAATGCTGAGCTAAGAGAAGTATGAGACATGGGAAGGATCAAGTGTAGGACGACTGTAAAGTTTCATGCCTTAACATGGGTAGATCTGCTGTAGAAATGTATTACACAAGACAAATAGAACATCCAAAAGTGTCAATGAAATAAGATCTGTGTTGGAATCATGTTAGGAGTGATTCCTGAACTATATTGGATAGGTAGCCTTGCTTTCTTTCCCTTTCTACGGTGAAATCCATGAAAATTAATCAAATCTTTTTCTAAATACCGTCTTTCCAATGGCTTGGATATCTTTCCAAAGCTTGCAAAATGAAACTCTGGAAATGAATTTTCCTAAATAAAGATTCCTTCTAAGGGAAGAAAGACCTCTTAAGATAGATACATAAAAAGTGATTTTCAGTAGTGAATCAAGCACTTGTGAATTTAGAAGATCTTGAGCTGTAGAGACTGCAAAAACTTTGAAAAATAGCTATGCAATTTACATATCATAAACTACCGATCCATACACTGAAATTCTGAGTGCTATTCTAGAATCGGAATCTCTGATTTGATTGCCATTGGTAGTCAAGGGGGCAGGTGTCACTAACCACAGGGAAGATCTTAGATTGCAATAAAGACCTAAATAAACTAGATTTTCTGGAGCACTGTAAAATAGGGGTTTTTTTCAGCATTAGCATATGAGTGGTGTAGTAAGAGATGGGCCAAAGAAAAAGCTGAAGAAAACAACTTTTGTTATTCAAGAGTAAGCAAAATATTGAGAATATACATAATGATATGGATACAAAAACTGACCTAATCTGGACAGAAGTTAATCCATTCTTCCAGTCCTGCAAGTGTTTTTACTGCACTTAATCTGATATTTGCATGGCATAATTCCTTCTTGTTTTGAAACAAATATACCTTTGTAAGAAGCTCTAATTCTTATACAGATCTTTAGAGGAAAACCTTGCATTGTGAATGTTTCATTTCTGTCCCAGGCTTTCACTGTAAACAAATGTAGATTTTTTTTAAACAGCAAATTTGAAATTACCTGAAACTGGTTTTTGCTCATGGCTTTGCTTAATGTTAGAACAAGTGCTTAGTTCTAACATGAAATAGATGAGGGTATAGAAATAGTTTAACCTATGATATATCTTCCTATGCAAACACTGCCATTGTACAACTCACTTCATAAGGTGGAAAAGGAAGAGCTGGCTGTCTTCCCTTGTTTTATCCTCCCCCATATCTTGAAACATGTAGCTAATATCTTCAAGAATTTTCAAATCATATAAGGATGCCCACATGAAAAGGAATCTGAATGACTTTGTCTTGCTGTGTAGTTCTGATACACTCTGGATAGGCCTAGAAGAAAAAAAATCTATTATGAAGGAAGGTACTGGGCTCTTTGCTATACATTAGGTGAATATGTGAAGAGCCAAGCAAACCGAAGTGACTACAATTTTGGGAGTAACCGATTTTAAGAGTGCTAACCAATAGATCCTTTTCACTATTTTTATTAGGATTCCTGTTGCTGTTAGCAGTAATACTAGTTTGCAGGAATGGAATACTGAGTTTGGATAGCCAGCGACCAACAGATCAGATGCTGTGACAGTTTGTAGTAACCTTTGTACAACAGGGTCAGAAAAGGAATAAAAAAAAAAAAGACTGGGACTTAACATCCCGAATTACTTTGTGCAGAATTATCAGTTTAAACACCTGTCATGAGAGAACACAGATTCTCATCTACATTTTTGTCATACCTAATGAGGAAATAGTAGCAGACTCCAAGTATTCACTCACCCACCTGAGCTCTAAGTCCACTTCATACAGCATTCATGTTCAAACATCCTTGAATAAGTAAATAAGTAGCAGTTACATATAAAGAAACTACACACATCTAGATAATGTGAACAAATGAACACTTAGGCTTTTCTGCAAATAATGAAACTAATTTCACATCCTCATTAACAATGTATTTCATTTTAATTGACCTTTTATTTCACAATGACCTGTAAAATTGGGTTCACTTTTAATACTGATAAATATATGTTGAGCAATCAAAAGGACTACACAGCCAGATGCCTCAAAGGGGGAACATTGCACAAGCACAGAGTATAGCATATGACAGGTGTTAGCAATCCATGGACCGCATAGTTCCAGATAAACTCTTTTTGAGTAATTTTATGAGTTTGTGCTTAATTTTTCTTTGCAAACAGTTAGAATTTTACTACAGATGACTGTATGGGAAAAAAGCCATTAGATCGATTAGATTAGATTAGATTAGATTTGACTATTTACTGGACCTGGCAGTCACCGATGCAGATGAGCTCTTTAAAGAGGCTGAGCTGGAGGCAGCCTGGGCTGTATCCCGGGACCGGCCGAGCTGCCGCCGCCGGCCGCTGGACCGGAGAGGCGGGATTCTCTCCCGGACGGGGCATGCCGATGGGATAGGGTTGTGCTCCACAGGGCAGGGCAGGGCAGGGCAGGGCAGGGCAGGGCAGGGCAGGGCAGGGATGTGCCGGAGCCAGAGCCCCGCCGGGATGCCCCGCTCCTCGCTCCGGGGCCGCTCCGCGGGTGTGCGCGGCATCCTGCGCGTCCGGCCTCTGGGCACCCAGCGCTGCCAGCCTCCTGGGCACCACCGCTCTCCGAACTCGCACCGCCCGGCCTGGTAAGTCCCGCTGGCTGCTGGGCGAGTTCCTGACGCAGAGCCCCGCTCGGTCTCCTCCTCCCCTCCTGGCTGCACCTTTCTGGTTTCTGCGAGAAAGGCACAGAAAGGGCTGGGATGAACAACAAGTTATAGGAAAAAGTCTTGTTCTAGCTGGCAGGGTTTCAGACCAACAAACCTCTGTCTGAAAAAGGGATGGCAGGGCTCAAACAGCTCGTGTGTTCCAGTTCAGCAGTTTCCCTAGACAGTCTTCTCCAGGGGCTTTCCAAATATTGCAGCTGGTTTAAACCAAGCTCCTTATTGTCCAACAGTTGTGTTGACACTGAATTGTTGGGCTTTCTTTGCTGTTTCTTTCAATAGCAGAAACATAAACTCACTGATAGCCACAGTTCCATGTGAAATATTTAGGACGCTGTTTGCACTATGGTATGAAAGCATTTTGTTTGGAAGAAAAAAAGGCATGCTTTCCCCCCATGCTCCAAGTGCTTGATGGACTCAGATTGTAATATGCAAATACAGCCACATACTATGATAATGATACCACATACACAGACAAAAAATATGACCTCCAATCATAATGCTGCCATCACTTCAGGAAACAAAGTTCTCTTCCGATCACAAGCCCCTGAAAGATATACTTTGGGGAATTGGCACCCTGTGTTAGCATCTACAAAAACCATTACTATTGGTAATACCATGAACTTTTCTTCTCCTTGGAGAGGTGCTTTCCACTCATTTAGAGTGGAAAAGATCTTTAAGACTGAGTCCAACCATAAACCTAACACTGCCAAGTCCTCCACTAAAACATGTCCTGAATCACCACACCTAAGGGTCTTTGAAGTACCGCCAGGGATAGCAACTCAACCCCTTACTTCCCTGGGCAGCCTGTTCCAGTGCTTGACAACCAGTGACAACATTTTTCCTAAGATCTGGTCTAAACCTACCCTGCTGCAACTTGAGGCTGTTTCCTCTCATATCCTATCATTTGTAATTTGGAAAAAGAGGCCTACACCCACCTTGCTACAGCCTCCTTTCAGGTAGTTATCAGGAGTGATAAGATCTTCCCTGAGCCTTCTTTCCTCCGGACTGAACAACCGCAGCCCCCTCACCCGCTCCTCACCAGAGCTGTTCTCAAGACCTTTAACCAGCTTCACTGCTCTACTTTGGACACCCTTCCTCAGGTTTAAGGGGTAGACTCAAGCCTATTGGTTCTCATGTTTAAACTATGAAAATCAGGAAATCAGAGCATCCCATATCCTGATTTTTCTATATTCTATAACCCAGATATTTGCATTTTAGTCTCTTTTCTCCTTTGGCATATTACCTAGTCGTTCCATCTTACACCCACAGGTCTGAGTAGATCAGAGAGCTCTTTTGAAGCTGCAGATCACACACCTTCAACCAGTATAGATAGATAATATATTTTTAAGCAGCAGACCAAGATGTTAATAATTTACTAAGCTCTCAGTAAAACACCACAGCTCCTTTTGACACACAAGACTTTTCTGCACTGCAAGAATTCTTTCTCTGCCTGAAGCTTTTGCCTTGCACAGGTCATTCTAAACTCTCCTTGTCTTACTGAGACTTGATAGCAATTAAGTTTATTGATCACGGTGCTAAGTTTATTGATCATGGTGCTTCAGTATTCTGAGGTGATGCAATCATAACATAATCACTTTCTGACCCCCTCTTTTAACCCTTTCTCATTTGTATTTTTCAGTATTTATAACCTCTTTCCAGGTAATAAGAGATCCTATGTATGTGATTGCTTTCATTCAAATTACCCATATCTTATAAACCTTTTACTTTTAGTGTCTTTTAATTACTTGGAAAGTGCCTACTTTTAAAGTCAATCAAAAATTTGAACTGTGAAATTACATCTGATCTTAAAGATGTAGTATATGTTAACTCAAGGGACTAACCAAAGCCTGCCAGAATTTATAGATTATGTACTGCAAAAATAGCTAGCACTACTTTGTGCACCTCTGCATAACAAATCCACTGCTAAAAAGCCAAGAGAGAGAATTCTTATAGAAGATAGAAAACTGATGAATTATAAGTAAGATCTGTCTTCCTTCAGTTTCTAAACACAGCCCTAGCCAACTGGAAAGGAAAGAAGAGACAAAGAACCCCTTACTCTTTCTATTTTGTAATTTCCTCTCACTGACCATGCTTCTTCTTTTTTTTTTTTTTTTTAGGGAGTATCTCTAACAGTTACTACTTGAGGAAAGTAAAAATTAAAGGGAAATTATTAATTTCACTTTGTGTACAGCCTACTTGTTCCATTTCAAGGAGGTTAATTCTATGCAATCTGGGGAGTTTTAGATACCACTATTTACTGAGTGTTCTTTAATTATTTCCTTCTTAAAATTAGCACAAGAAAAAAGAATCATACAACATAATGTTTTGTTGTTTTGCTTTCACAGTAAACCTGGTATAATTAGGTTGCACCAATCTTGCTAACCTGTTATAAGAAACTTAACAAAACTATTGTGATGGAGCTACTCAGCGATGTTTTTAGCAATGTCTACTACTAAAGAAAAGTTACATTTGTAGATTGTGAAAAATCAGATTACTGGAATGAGACACCAGGTTAGGAGCTGTAAGAAGTAATTATATATTACTCATTCAGTTCCTTGGTGTGGAAAGGGAGGATCTTAATTTTAATATAAAAAAGATAACTCCATGTGGTGGTTTGAAACTTTTTTAAAACTTAAAAAGACATTTACTTCTTATCTGATATTGTGCCTTTGGTTCCTGAATGGTAATGTTGAATCCTGGTTTCCCTAATGGTTTTAACTTTGTTGCTGTATTCTTAAAAATATATTGTAAACAAGTTGAATAATCTAAAAGAATATTTTATCTTCTTTCTCTAAAAAGTGAAACTTCATGAGCTAATTTGATGCATTCTTTTAGAATGAGTCTATATTGCAATGCAGATCTGTTTCTGCTCCATATAGCTGGCACTTAAAGAGGTTGTTATGTGTTTGGTAATTGTTTTTCATGTCATAAAATAGTAAAACTTTAATGAAGTTTGAAATTTATCTGTCCTTGATGAAATTAAAATATGATACATGTAAAAGTAACGTTACCTAGTTTAAACAGTTTGAAAGTGCAGTTATCTTTGTCATTTAGGTATGCAAACCAAGTAAACAGTCTTATGTACAAATAATGTTTGGTGTCTTCATGTATAAGAAAGAAAGAAAAAATGTAACTGATACATAACCAAATCAGTCAGATTGTAGAATGGATAACTAGTTTATAAGGCTGGATAAGCTTCTCACCTGAAAGTTTGTGGTGTTTTGATAGCGCCAAGTCCAATTTGCTACTTGGTGCCTTACAATAGTCATCACTGGAAAGTGGACAAAATCACAGGCTTAGTGACTGTGAAAATGGTTATCTTCCATTTTCTGATTGGCATATTGCTCTTGCATCATGTAAGGATTTTTTGGTATGCTTCTCACAAGTGCATGTATAATGCAAATGCACATCAAAGGTCTCTTAGCAAATTCCTGTAAGTCTGCACATGCTTTGTGCATGAGCAGATGTTTTCCAAGTGCACTTGCATTTTGAGGCCAAACTGACTCCTTTACCCTTCCCATCCCCCTTACTTTTCCCAGTCCTTTCTCTCCTACCCTCCCCTTTTTCTCTATCCCTTTGCCTTTAGCCTTCCCCGATGGATGGTGATCTTTGAACTCCTGGCCAGGCAGTGTATTGTATTGCTATTGTTCTCTCTTTTTTCATTTGTTTTGGTTTGGGGGGTCTTTTGAGTTTGTTTGGTTTTTTTGTTTTTTTTTTTTTTTTTGTAACTGAGGACAGTTACATCAGCAAGCAACATGAAGCCCTAGAAGAGCATTTGCAGTATTTGGAAGCAGTTACTCTATAGCTGGGGGAGCTGTGTGTGATTGGCAGTGAGAAATGTTTCCTGGGTGCACTTAGTGTTTATAACCTTGCACATAGAAGGGTGGTGTCAGCTAAAGGAAATGCCAAGTGAAATTTAGAGTGATGTGGATGTCAGTGTTTTGAACAGTCTTGACAAAATGCGATTTATGCAATCTTTTTTTGCATTGAAATTGGGACAGAGGAAGTCTCAACATAAATCATCAAGCCCAAGCTTCAAAGACAAGTGATGATAGCTGTCTAGGCATGAAGGTCTGTTGAATGCAAGTGCAGTCAGAGAAGTGATAGCAGATATGTGTGGCCATAAAAAAGAACTCGCGACAACAACAAGTTTAGGCATGTTGGTGATAATTTTATGATTATGTTAAGTAATCAAGAGGTTCGAGTAGCATTTGGTAAAGTCTGCATTTTGCATCCAGATCTTCTTTCTCCCATGAGAGATAAACAAAATAAATACGAGTAAACATTCATATTTTTCAAGAATAACTTGGTTCCCTGTGTGTAAGTTATGAATGAAGGGGCAACACACCATCCTTCCTTCTGCCTTTGGTCCTCAGCTGTAGAACAGAGTACATTCAATAGGCTGCTTCTCACTTTTGAAAAGAAAAACTAGAGATTGTCACTTGCAGCTGATGAGGAGATGGATCCAAAAGGTCTGAAGAACCCGAAGTTCTGTGCTTAGGGAAAGGCTAAGTTTATGTAGCAGCACTAGCAAGTGTTCCCCTGACTAGCACTTAGTATATATCTATAAAGGTTTTTACTGCAATACAAGGCTGGCATAACCTTGTATCATAGAATTGTGTGTTGAATTCTTTGGCATGCATGCCATTGAAAATAAGGACAATGTGCCAAAAAGAATCAGTTGGTTTGTGATTGTCTCATTTTCCTCACACTTCCAGATGAGTGAGCTGGTGGGAAAGTGAGCTAAAGCTGTACTGTATTCTTACCTTTTCCTGTCTGTCTTGGGTGATGCAGGCACCACTATCAGGATCACTGTTCTCTCTTCTTCAAGGAACAGAGATCCTGAAAGTCAGCAACTGCTTAGAGATGGTTGCTTCCTGAACAGGTGCTCTTCATGCTCTGCTTCAGCATGAATAACATCATCCATTCCTTTATATTTTTCATTGGAAATACGGAATATAGAAATAGATTCTGGCATACTTTGTTTGCTGTAAAATATATTCGGATTCTGGGGAACATAACCCTGGGTCACTCTGCTCCCTGCAGCCGAGTTTTCTGACTTTAATACAGGGCTTGTAAAACTTATCAGATCATTGCAATGCCAGACAAAGCTTACTCTTCTGTGAAACATCTGGAAGTCTGGGCTGGAGAATTCATCACTTCCAGCTTGATCTGGAAGTGATGAATTCATTTCTGACGGAATAGAAGATCCCAGAGGGTCATGACCAATGGCACAGAGCCTAACTGGAGACCTGTCACAAGCAGTGTCCCCCACGGTTCTATACTGGGCCCACTATTGTTTAACTTGTTCATCAGTGATGTGGATGAAGGGGTAGAGAGCTTCCTTAGCAAGTTCACTGACGATACAAAACTGGGAGGAATAACCCCAAGCACAGGTACAGGCTGGGGCTGACCTACTGGAAGGTACCTCTGGGGAGAAGGACCTGGGGGTCCTGGTGGACAACCAAGTGCCCACCATGAGCCAGCAGTGTGCCTTTGGCCAATGGAATCCCAGGATGCATTTGGAAGAGCATTGCCAGCAGGTTGAGGGAGGTGATCTTGTCCCTCTGCTCAACCCTCATGAGGCCAGATTTGTAGTTTTGTGGCCACTTCTGGGCTCATCAGTACAAGAGAGACAAGGAGCTCCTGGAACTGGTCCAGTAGAGGGTTACAGAGTTGACCAAGGGACTGGAGCATCTCTCTAACAAGAAAAGGCTGGGAGACCTGGGCCTGTTCAGGCTTGAAAAGAGACAATCGAGAGGGGACCTCGTCAATGTATATAAGTATCTAAAACAGAGTGTGCCAAGAGAATGGAACGGGGCTCTTCTTGGTGGTGCCAAGCAATAGGACAAGAGGCAACGAGCAAGAAATAATACACAGGAGTAGGTTCCACCTGAATATGAGGAAGAACTTCTTTTCTGTGTGGGTGACTGTGCACTGAAACACATTGCCCAGAAAGCTTGTGGAGTCTCCACCACTGGAGATGCTCAAGAACCACCTGGACACAATCTTGTGCCATGTGTTCTAGGATGACCCTGACTGAGCAGGGAAGTTGGACTAGATGACCCACTGTGGTCCCTTTCAACCTGACCCATTCTGTGATCAGTTTGTCTAAAGTGTTTAAAGTGCCATGACACAATATGGCATGATGATGTTCTCAGTCCATGCTTCATAACCTGCTCTGTTTCTCAGCAGTCTAAAGTTATAAAGCTATCAGAATGCATCCAAAGGAGGGCTATGAAGATGGTGAAGGGTCTAGAGGAGAAGCTGTACTACAGCCGGCTGAACATGAGCCAGTGTGTGCCCAGGTGGTCAAGAAGACCAGTGGCATCCTGGCCTGTGTCAGAAATTGTGTGGCCAGTAGGACTAGGGAAGTGATAGCTCCTCTGTACTCGCCACTGATGAGGGCAAACCTCAGATCCTATGTTCAGTTTTGGGGCCCTCACTTCAAGAAAGATGCTGAGGTGCTGGAGCCTGTCCAGAGAAGGGCAACAGAGCTGGTGAAGGATCTAGAGGGTAAGTCTGGTGAGGAGTGGCTGAGGGAGCTGGGTTTGTTCAACCTGGAGAAGAGCAGGCTCAGGGGTGACCTCATCACTCTCTACAGCTACCTGAAAGGAGGTTGTTGCAAGGTGGGGATCAGTATCTTCTCCCAGGCAACCAGCGACAGGACAAGAAGAAATGACCTCAGGCTGCACCAGGAGGGGTTCTGGTTAGACATCAGGAGGAAATTTTTCATGGAAAGTGTTGTTAAGCATTGGAATGGACTGCCCAGAGAAGTGGTGGAGCCACTGTCCCTGGAGGTGTTCAAGAAATGACTGAATGTGGCACTTAGCCCTATGATGTTTTCCAGCCTAAATGATTCTGTGACTCATCTCTCTCACTTCAATGCAAATGCCATAAACATGTAAGATTTCAAACAAACTTGTAAACTGTCTTGATAAAGTATTATGTTATTTGGATTTACTTCAGATTAACTTCCCAGTGTGATGAACCAGTGAAGTAATTGCAAAGAGGTGTTAAAAATTACATGTATCTCAAATGACAGAAAAAGTAATGGATAAGTTAATACATAAATGATATTAGGAAAGTTGTATGCAACTATTCAAGGTGTGTATTGTTTATCATGCAAAACAAAGCCATTTCCAGTGTTTCCTTTAAAGCAGAGTCTGGTTGAAGGGACTTTTTTTAACTTGACACGTCATTGGACCTCTTCCTTTGCTGACAGTGTGAGTGGGAATGCAGCATTTTTAGTAAGTTGGTGGCAAGAACCCTAAATGTTCAATAACAGCCTGAGCCTAGACCATGTGCTTTTGGACAAAACACAAGATATGGATGATAGACTACTTTAAAACTTTCAGGTTTTTTTCCCCTTCACATGTTTTCAGCATTTGTTTTTGGACTTGCCTCCAGCTCTGAACCTGGGAAACTTGTTAGTCTGCAGTACCCATCTGTCCTTCTCTCTTTGATCCTTCAAACATGAAATGAAACAAGTTTTTCTGGCCAAATTAGTTCAAGGTAATCAGCCAGTGTATCAGATTATTTAGTGTCTGTCCCACTGCCTAGATGAGAATACACAGTTCATTCTTCAGGTTCCCAGATGAAAAAAAACAGAGGGAGCAAAACTTTGCAATCAAGAAAATGCTGTGATTCTTGTTCTTAGCTTTGCTTTATTCACATTTCCAGGAAAAACTTTCAGTCCTTTGCTTGTCCTCTGTTGCTGAGTGTAGTAGTTTTAGCTAAGCCTCAAATTGGCAAGCTCAAAGAATCTATGTAGATTGGTAGAGACAGCTGTCACTTAACTAAGTAACCAAAAAATATTTCATACCAGATGACACAAACCTAAAATATGATGCAGCAGTGGGAAGTGTTAGACCAGTTCCATTATAGCTAGGCTACAGACAAGACGTAGTGCACCTGTTGTCTTGCTAGAGTAGGCCCTGCTGTTCCTGCTGCTGCTGCATGCATTGTGTTTGAATTCAGGGAAGTAGAAACATTTGTTGTTACTCTTTCTGTTTCTTGCTAAGTGTCTTTTAGAGTACTTATAGATCTAGAGTAATACACTTTGTATTAATTGAAGAGTGAGAAGTTATTTCTTGTTCTATGTAACTTGTGTGTGTGTTATATTGTAGTTTTCTCTTAATTTTCTCTTTTCTGTATAAATATATGTAGTTAGTTTCAGCATAAACCTTGCTTGAAGTTTTTTTTCCTCTCCCTCGTCTTCCCTTTTCACTCTGTCTTAGTTGGCATTTTGCCAGCTCAACCCAAGACACTGAGTGTCACTGGTTTAGTGTTCTCTTGCATCTAATTCACAGATGATCCTAAAAAGAAAATTCATATATGATCCAAAAAACAAGCAGGATGTGGAAGTCCACACTCTTCATGTAAACTCAAAGCAGAAAAGAAGATAGTGGTCAATGTAATACATTATTGACACTCCTGTCCTGAATTCCTTGAAGACTTACCCACTGCTGTACTCAGCTTCCCTTTGTTGCAGAAGACTGAGCTCTGAAATGTATCATGGTGAGGATAGGATTGTGGAGCACCATGAACCATAACTGCTTTGCTGATTGGGACAGAAGAAGCACCCCAGGCCATCTAGACTTGAAAATGGAGCCCTGTACACTGCTTGTGGAGGTCCCTGACTATATATACTGGATGTGGAAAAGCATTATTTCCCCAGTTTGAAAACCACATGCACTCATATCTTCTTGTGCCAGCTAAAATACACAGCCGTACATCAGGAAAGATGAGCTCACTGTCAGTTCTCTTTTACAGTAAGGTGGCCACATCCTGTTGAGCAGCTAAGCCAAGTCAATCAACTTAAATAAATGTCAAAGAAAAATATTAGTTCAGTTAACAAATACATAGATATAACTGAGGGATGAGTGGTTATTGAAAAAAAAAGACAAAGTGAAATACTGGAAATCTATATTTTGGCTCTAGTTAGGGCATATAAACTGTTGTTGCAATTAAAATGTTCAGAAGTTTGACACCCTTGTGAGAGCTGACTGAATATCCTGTTTTTACACAGTTTCTAACATTTTCAGAGCTGCTGGCTATGCCTAGCCAACACAAGCAGTATGGGCAAGGCTTCACTAGGAGTTAAGGTTCTATCTAGCTATTCAGGTTTGATTGTTTCTTTCTATGGATGGATACAGTATGAAGTAGTATTATTTATCCTATGGTATTTCAGCTTAATGCAAAAGTAGTTTTCTTGTATGCTATTATCTTTGCCAAGATTTCCATGAAGGATGCAGACCATTATCTTTGGCCTGGTTTTCAGCAGGTGTTGTTTTTATAATGTATTTTATATAATCTGTCTCTCAGCTAATACAAAGGAGCTACTTCACTGCAGACACATGGCAGGATTCCTCAGCTATGCTGGGAGTTTTTTGTTGCCAGTGCATTCTGAATTGTTTATTGCCTTACTCTGGAGATACTGACTTTAGAACTGCAGACCTGCAGGGAGATTTCAGTCTCTTCATTCTGTGTGAAAACTGTGTTAACTTTGTCTCCCTGTGTTTAGAGATCAAAAAGAGCCTTCTCTTGATGATGGAATGTACTTTTTTAATAGAACATTCTTCCCACCCTTAATCAATAGTTTATTTTGATTTACAAATAGCTTAGTGTCATCAAAGCCTGCTTAGAGTGGCCAGCACTATCAGTGATTATGCTACATGTGTCTGTCACCCTCTAGTGTTAGTATGTGTTGCAACAGGACCATCAAGATTGATGCAGAATCTATAAACCACTGAATTAACTTGATGAGAAAGAAGAATGCTGGTGCACTTTGAGATAGATTTTAAAGGGCACAAAGACTTCTGAGTGTTTCTTCTGGAAGTCTATTGTGCAAGTCAGTGATGAGTGACATTGTGAAAATAACCAATAACACGCCCAGTAGATGGTCAGGCTAAATTAAGAGGCAATACATGGAAAGAAAAAATAAAATCAAAGCGTCAGGTCAGCAGTTTAGGTCCCATGAACAGTAAACTCTCTGCCCCCTGCCTTTCTACTAGTTAATCTGTGGCTGGATCAACATCAGAACAACTGACTGACTCAGAGACTCTTCACTGATTTATACAACCAATATCTGAGGAGATTTATTTAAGCTTAGAACGCTTACAAAATTGGAGACGTCTTTGAAATACACAAGTAACTGTTGTTGACATGAATAGCATGAATTAAGCAGAGTCCTATTGTTATTATACAAAGTGAAGTTCATGCATTTGTGACTTAAGGTGTCAGTAGCAGTGTTTACAGAAAACTAGCATTAAAAGTAGTATTAATAGTGAGAAATAAGATGCACCTTCAGAGACATCTGTAGTTTTTAATATGACATTTTTTCCTAATGTTAAGTGGTATTTTAATTCAGCTAAAGACTGCACGAAGACGTAATTTTTTTTCTCAATAGCAGTAACTAAAAGACGTGTGTGATTCTCATGTTAATTATTTTGATGTGACAAGCTAATATCAAAGTTTCAACAATTTCTTGTTTATAATTCATTGAGTTAATTAATTCAGTTTGGTGGGATATAACTCCTGGTTAAAAAGAATGGGTATCCATTACCTTAGTAAGACAATAAATAATCTGAAAAATAACATAAAGGTTAACTAGATGTTGCACTTAGCAGCAGGGTTTGTGCTCACTCTCCTTCCAGGGCCATGAGTGGAAAGCATCCTAAAATTCTTCAATGTCTTCTTTTTTTTCCTTGGAAGATGGAAACAATAACCAGTATTTGCATACATAAATGAGGGTAAAGGATCAAGTGTAAAGAAAGTTACTAGATGAGGTTGTGGTAGATTGTATAAACTGTTAGATGAGCTAAGCAATTCTAAATTAGTGAGGATTGGCCATTCTTAATTTAAGAAGCCTTGAGATCTGCAGTTGGCTGTTTAGCTTATTGGAACATGAACGTTCCTGACTTCTTCTGGCTTTTCCTTGCTGTTTTTTGCAATGGAGAAAATTTTAAAGTACCAGCAATTTGTTAAAAAAAATAAAATGCCAATGCTGGGCTGGAGCAACTTCCTTGTTGTGGCAGTAGTTAGCAGCTGTGATTGCTGCATTACCATCTTCCTGATGCTTTAAGCCCTTCTTTATATTAATTTGTGATTCAGAACCTTCACCTTAGGTTTACGATTAAAACTCTTTTTATCTGATTTTTGCTTTTATCTGTGTTATCTGCCTGTTCTGTCATCCCACTTCCTTTGACTTCAATGGCTGAAAATAAAGCAGGCTGAGACAGGTCTAACTGAAGTTTTCTGGGATGATTTTTTTTTGTGGGAATATGGCAAAGTTCATCCACCAGGTGCAATTCATTAAACCCTCTATCCCAGGGATGAGTTCTGAGAACAGCACTTTGATAGCAGTAGTCAGGAGGTTGGGAGACTGCTGTGAGAAGAGACCAGGAGCTGCCCTCATGTCAGACAGAGCCACTTCCAGACAGCTCCAGGATGAACCCATCTCTGGCAATGCTGAGCCCATCAGCAGTGCTGGTGACACCTCTGTGTCAGTATTTAAGAAAGCAGCAGCTGTTAGAGTAAGGAGTGAAAGTGAGAGGAAGAGTCCTGCAGACCCCAAGGTCAGTAGAGAAGGAGGAGGAGGAAGATGCTCCAGGCACTGGAGCACAGATTCACCTGCAGCCCATGGAGGACCATGGTGAAACAGGTAGATGTACCCTGAAGGAAGCTGCAGCCCATGGAGAGCCCATGGTCCTGGAGGAGGCTCCTGGCAGGAGCTGCAGCCTGGGGATAGGATGCTACACATGGACAGATTTTTGGACATGAGCTAAGGCCCGTGTGAGTCTCAGACTGGAACAATTTGTTCCTGAGGGACTGCACCCTGGAGAGAGGACACATGTTGGATCAGTTCTTGAAGAATTGCAGGCTGTGGAATTATGGAAAGGTCCCACAATGGAGCAGGAGAAAATGGTGAAGAGGAAGGATTGACAGACTGACTGCAAACTCCAATTCCCCATCTCCTGGCACTGTAGTTGGGGGAGAGGTAGAAGAGTTGTAATTGGAGGAATGAAGCTGAGCCCAAGATGTGGGATGGGGAAAGGTATGCTTTGTTTTGTCATCGTTTATCACCATCCTACTTGATTTTTAATTGGCAATAAATTAAATTCATTTTCTCTAAGTCAAGTCCATTTTACCTGTGGCAGTACTTGGTAGGCAATCTCTCTGTCTTTTTGTCAATCCACAAAATTTTCCATCTTATTTTCTTCCCTTTGTCCTGTTGAGGAAGGGAAATGAGACAGCAGCTTGATGGGGGTCTAGTCTTTTAGTGGTCAGGTATGAAACCGGGAGTAATACGATGTGTTAGCTGAAGGTGACAGCACATCAGAGAAGATTAAACTGATGTTAAGAGTGTCCTGTAATTCAGGAAGGATCAGAAGAGGGGAAAACTTTGTTCACAGGCCTCTGAAATTACAGCAGGTGTGATGAACTGGAAGTTAACTTGTTCTGAGGATATGAGTGAGGCAACGTAATTTTAGTGTTATACAAAAAACATTTTCAGTTCACTGCTGAATGCACATCCTCAACAGATCTTTTGAGGGTACAAAACAGGCAACATATGGACAAATCTTGAAGCAAACTTACAAAACTGATCTTCAGTCCAGCTGAACCTACACTGGCCTTGTCATGTCCTGTTGAGGCTATATACTCGGTAGCAGGTGACTTTATGCCGTGTCCTCACACAGGCACACAGACTTAGGAAGCATTCCATTGTATCCCATGGATTAGGCATATCCATTTGCTAAGTCAGGAGCAGTTTCAATCCTTAAACATCAAAGTGATAGATTTTAAAATGTGCTCAAAATATATTCTCCTTGTTTTGACAGGAAACACTGCTCAACATAAAAACAAACTAAAATACAGGTTCAACTTAAGTAAAACATCATTTATTCTATAGAATGGTCCAATATTTTAGTATATTTTAGATTTTTTTTCCAAACATGGTCTTACAGAAATGATGACACAGTTTGGTTCCATGGCAAGTCTTTTGGCATGAAATTCCATTTTAAAACACTTAACAGCAATATAGCTCATAGATTAGAATCCAACAGCTATAATCTAAAAAAACATTTGAAAAATTCAGCATTAGCTTAGAAGAGAAGATATTCTAAGGTACTTTGAACTAACAAATATTAATTTTAAGACAAACAGATTTATGTAAAACTTAAATAAAGTTCCATAAACTAGCGGTAATTTTAGCATTTCAGTGTAATAGAATTTACCTGGAATTTATGGGTTGAGGTGATGTACTGAAGAGACCAAGATGCTTCAGGTGAACCTTCTTGATTGTACTCTGAGTAACAATTAAGACAGGGAGACTTCTTTTTGTAGCATCATAAAAAATAGAAGAGAGTATGATATTCATAGTAATGAATTTACTGTAACTGTGTCTTGTCATCCCTACCAGAATGCAATTCCTCACTCCATTCACAGTGTGTTAGTGTTGATTGATAATAAGGAGGGTGATTTTAGACTTGACTGGGGCACAGCAATTCAGGTAAATTAAAACTGCTCAGAGTTGTCAAAGCATTTATGTAATCTCTGGCTGTGTTAGACCTTATCTACTTCAGTATGACGCAAAGTTTTTAATCTTCAGATATTTAGAGTAACTAATGACTCCTAGTCTAATACAATTATAAGTATCCCACATTAGATTCTTAACTGGCAGATTTATTCTACATTTGAGTCTGACCGTAAGGTTCTGTATAGGAGTGCTGTATTTCTCTTCTACAGAGGTGAATGGGCCTGTCCTTATTTGTTTGCTAAGAGGGTGAAGAATCCATTGAACAGGCTTCCTAGAGAGGTGGTTGATACTCCAAACTGGTCAGTGTTTAAAAGGCATTTGTACAATGCCTTTAATAACATGCTTAACTTTGGTCAGTCCTGAATTGGTCAAGCAGTTGGACTTGATCATTGTTGTAGGTCCCTTCCAACAGAAACATTCTATTCTATATTCTATTCTATTCCTATTCCTATTCCTATTCTAATCCTATTCTATTATGAATATTTCTGTTTATTTCATTTGTGAGTTGAGATTTTCTTTTGGTCATTTCCTCTAATATATGACTGCTCCAGCTTTATTTTTAAGAACCTCTAGATGATGGATTCAGTTTTCATATTATATTGTGTAAAATTTATGGGTTTTTTTCAGATCATTGTCATTACTTACCCTGTGTAATTGTGCACGCAATAATAAAAAAACATGCTTAGCTCTTTGTAGGTGAAGCTGATTTAAAAATCTTGTCTACAGAGATCAAATTCTAAGACCACAAATGCCATGGACTTTTCAAATTTTTCTTGACAGCTTGGCAAGGCAGATATTTTCTGTAGAAACTAGCAGCATTCTGAGCTGCATGAGAAACGGTCTTAGGAAGCAGATTACCAAAACTAACTAGTTCACTTGCATATGTAAGCCTATTTGGTCTCAGAGTTGCGTTATATACCACCATATTTGCAGTATGTGTTCCCTGCTGTGGTGTTCAGCACTTCTGGTGCCTGAGCTAAAGTTATACTTTTGTTGTACTTTTTATTACTGGCTCGTGACGTGATAGAATTGCCGGTCATGAATTTAAACCTGTCAGTGTGCTCGGCACTGCATCACCTCCGTACCTCGGGAGCCATCTGCTGGGAACCATTAACAATCACACCTATATTCTCCAGTATCTTCCTCTTCTAATTACAGAGGTGCTTGGGAATTTTGAAAAATTTGAATACCCTTGGGATGTTGAAACGAGCACGATCCTCTTACTAGAAACCACGAAAGTGGTTCATGTCTTCTTTAGAGGTGGGATTTTGGTTTTGCCTTTTTCCGTTCGCTTGTTCTGTTTTCGCTTTTTTGGTTTTGTTCTTATTTTACTTCAATTTATAAACTGTTTTTTTCTCAGCTTATGGATTTTACCATTCTCCTCCCTATCCC
Organism: Sakesphorus luctuosus; assembly: GCA_013396695.1. Lineage (NCBI taxonomy): Eukaryota > Metazoa > Chordata > Aves > Passeriformes > Thamnophilidae > Sakesphorus > Sakesphorus luctuosus. Next base: position 17,273 of record VWZD01013320.1, on the reverse strand, counting down.
ACTGAGTGGTTGTGTGGGACTTGGTTGCTGACTGTGTTTAGACCATGCCACAAAGTTAGACAGACTGCTGAAGCTGGATAGTTTTTCATATAGAAATGTCTGGATAAGGACATTAGACAGGTAAATACAGAAAGTCTAGCGGCACTGTCTTTCATGTTATTAACATTCAGTTACATTGTCTTTGAAGATTCATACTCTGTGTCAAAAAATTGTCATAAGGCTTTGGAAACCAGGTGTTTAATTTCTTTTCTCGTGTAGTTGTAGTTGATGGTGATTTACAATGCATTTCACTTTTTGTGTGTTCTTATTCCTGTTCATAGTCACAGAAAGTTTGAAGTTACCTCAGAGCAGTTCAGGTGAAAGTGTGAGTGGTTTCACTATTTCTTCCTGTTCTGAGATCACACAATTCCAGAATGGGTAAGCTTGGAAGGTACTACAGTGGGGTTTTCACAAGTTGTCACAGTTTACACAACATAAGTTATCACACCTTATTACAGAGATGTTTCTGAACTAAGGTGTTTCAAGCCAGTCAATTTTTGTGTTGCTTGTTTCAGTCATCTTATAAAAATAGCAATATTGAAGTAATGCTGGGGTCTCTTGAAGATCCAGATCCTGCAGATGTCAAACTACTCTGCGTTGGATGAGTAATTAAATTAAATTAAATTAATTAAATTAAACTATCTGTTGCCTACCTACAGTATTTTGATTTCTTTTCTGTTCCAAAATTGTCATCTTTTGCTTTTTGTTGCAATGGTGACATAACTAGGTATAAACATGGCAAGATTTGGCTTTTAGCATCTTACCCCACACAGCATTAGCTCACACCTCTGAAACTGATGCACGTAAAAATTTGTCTTTTAAAATCAGTTTTGGAGAAAGTAGAAATATTAGTCAAACAACAGCAGTTGTCAGATTGTTTTTTTCCAAGTGAATTTACTTAAAGCATTTCAAGGATTTAAATTTCTGCCTCTGTTTACATTCATGCTGAGTCACTTGCTTGAGTAACGAAACAAGTTACATACCACATTAACTCATGGTTTAATTCATTACATGAGTGCCAAAGTTTATCTTTCAGTTATTCTGTTGACCCAGTTCTACCATGCTGTGCTGTTTATTTTTCTTTTCTGGGAATGGTGATATACAGACTCTTGCTAAGACTTCTTAGGACTGAAGTCCCAGCCCAGTGTGAGCACAGCAGAGTCTGGCCTAGTGAGTTTGGTTTAAACAGTTGACGTAGCATTGCAGGAATAAATTATGTCCATACTCATTGTAATTCAAAAGAGCTTCTGGCTGAAATGAAATTGTTTGATAGTAATGCACTCTGTTCTTTCAGGCAGAACCTCCAGATCTGAAGACTCCAGATGGAAAAGACATGAACACATAGTAGACTATGTACACACAGAACTTCAGTTCTGTTAAAAGCCCTGAATATCAAATGGAGTCTCTTCTGAACACCTGATACAGGCTCTCATCAGAAAGACATCACTACAGTGTTTGCTCTGTGTTACAAGAGCTCCTCTTAGGAACTGGAACTTGAGAGAGGGCATTTCTGTTTGTAGAGCTACCTGTGGTATTCAAATAGCATTTGTATGTACCAGAGACCATCTTGAACAACAATACATTTACCATTCTAGTCAGTCAGAACATTTATCTCTTCAAGCTTAATTTTCTTATACATGAATTCTGAAGTAAGGTGCAGACCTGTTTAACCTTTATTAAAAATCCCTGTTGTCTCAAGGGAGCAGTGGCAGCAACATCCCCATAGTGTTTGATCCCCCAGAGTTTGCAAGATTCTTTGTGGATAAATAAAGTGTATGATGTAAGGATGACTTCTGGATCTTACAAGCACATGAATTTACAATCAAAACTGACATCTGACATCTAACTACACTTGGATACAGCTGTGCATTATCAGCACTTCTGTGTAGGTGTACAGCTAGACAGGAGAAGCATCATCCTGATGAAATCAGTTTTGGAATTTCAGACTAGCTGAGCGCAGTGCATTCACTGTATATATGGACATATTTGTATGTATGCAAATGTGACTGGCAAAGGTCTGCAAAATCATTCAGGGAAGTAGACAAAGTAGAAGGAAATATTAATGTTAATAAAACTAATAGTATTTTATAAGGCAATAGAAGCAGATATGAAGGCACATTCTTTATAACCAGACTGTCTGTATTAGTCAAACATGCAGGTAGAATAGCCCTACTATTCCCATCTGGTATTTGTATTTTATTGGGAACATACTTAGACCAGTTTCATATATATGGCAGAAAAGAGACTAGGGCTCTTCATTTTGGGTTAGACCAAGGCTAAGTTGCTGGCCATCATGGCTCCAAAGCCAACGTACATCGAAGCATTTCCCTACAAAACCCACACCCAGAGATTGCTTTACTTTATCCTTTTCACCCAGTCATCAATGCTAACCTGTATTACCCTTACTAGCCAGCTCACTGGGAAACCAAGATCACTCTGAGGTGTTCCAGCCCGAGGTTGGCATACATTGTCTGTGTTAGTTCACGGTGGTCTGGCAGGTGTGGAGTGGTGTTAGTGCTGAGCTTGGCTTCTACTTTTATACATTGTGATGCTAATATGTTTGAGCAAAGAAAATGTTATACTGATTAATTCCTGTGCCAAAACCTGCCCCCACTCATGAGCTTTTTAATGGATTCATGTGGTCAGGTCATTCCCACTAATCAGTAAGTCTGGTTTTTCATCAGAGCAAAACCTCTCATATATTAGATCACTCAGCAGTAGTTTGACTGACAGATATAAAAGAGTAACAGGCTTTTTAAGTATTAGAATGATAAATAAAAAGGAAAACACTGTTGACATAATATTTTTAAAATAGCCAATTATCTTGCATGCTTTAGTGATATTAGAAAGCTTTCTGAGCTTCAGTTACCTCTGTAAAATGTTTTGTAAGGGTAGTTTGGTGGAAAGCTTATGTGTACCTCCTTCTTGCATGTTGTTTTCTTGTTTCACTTGAAGGCTCAGTATTTCTCAGACCACTATCAGGTTCATGAAACAGCTCACTTCGGGAGCTGTTTATAAGAATATGAAATGGTGCAGTATCATGGATTAAACCCATGCTCTGACATAAAACAGAGCAATGTATTTCTACCTGTGTTTTGTGATTCAAGTGTACTAAATATGTCCTGACAGATGTTTCATGCACTTAATTTTAAATAATGGTGTTTGTACTAATTTGATAATCAAGCAGAAAATGTGCAAATGAACTTCTGACTTCATGCCTTTTTGAACTTCATCAGATTGTTTAAACTATGGAAGGTTGCCAGACTCTCAGTGTATGGAAGGCTACCTGTCACGGTGGGGCAAATAAAACCTCTATCACTTCTCTGTTAACTTTCCTACTTCCCAGGCTCATTAGGAACCTTCATCATCTCTGAGTTACCTGTAGACAGTGCCATAATGAGCTGTTCCATTGTAGTTTCCAGGGAATTAGGCATGACCTGCACCATCCTTTCTCATCATGGCAACCAGCAAGTACAATTCCAGTTTATATTACATGTAGGGTGGGCTACAAACACAGCCTGTTTTTGTGCAAAGATAGTAGCTTGCTGAGAAAGGGAATACCTTGAATTTTCTTGCATTGACCACAGGCTTGAAGTGCTTGTAAAACATTTAAAAAACTTAAACTGAAAAATATCCTCACTCAAAATGTACGTTTTTGCCTCCAAACCAAATAATATTTGAAATGAAACAATTTTAAAATAGTGTTTCATAGAATCATAAAATAGTTTGGGTTGGGAGTGACCTGTAAGTTCTGTCTAGTCTCATCTAGTGTCCAAACTCCCTGCAATTAGGAAGTATGTCTTTAGCTAGTCCAGGTTGTTCAGAGCCCTGTCCAACCTGACCTTGAATGTTTCCAGGGATGGGGCATCTACCACGTCTCTGGGCAATCTGTTCCTACCCTCATCACGAAAAATTTGTTCTTTACATCTAGACTAAATCTACCCACTTTTAGTTTACAAGCATTACATCTTGTCCTATTGCTACAGGTCCTACTAAAAAGCCTGTCCCCATCTTTCTTCTCAGCCCCCTTTAAGTAATGAAAGGCACAATGAAGTCTCTCTAGAGCCTTCTCTTCTCCATGCTGAACAACCTCAACTCTGTCAGCAGTTTTTCAGAGAGGAGGTTTCCCAAGCCCTTTGATCATTTTCTTGGCTCTCCTCTGGACTCTCTCCATCAGGTCCCTTGTTCTTCCTGTGCTGGGAACCCCAGAGCTGGATGCAGTACTCCAGGTAGGGTCTCACGGGAGCAGAGTACAGGGAGAGAATCACCTCCCTCAACCTTCTGGACATGCCGCTTTTGATGCAGCCCAGGGCATGATTGGCTTTCTGGGCTGTGAGAACACATTGCTGTCTCATCTCCACCAGTCCTCCCAAGTTGTTCTCTGCAGGGCAGCTCTGAATCCTCTCATCCTCCAGTTTGTATTGATATAGGGAGTTGCCCCAAGCCCAGGGCAGCACTTCACATTTGGCCTTGTTGAACCTCATGAGGCTCCCATAGACCCACTTCTAAGCTTGTCCAGGTCCCTGTGGATGGCATCACATGCCTTACTCATGTCAACTGTACCCCTCAGCTTGGTGTCATCTGTAAATTTGCTGAGGATGCACTGGGTGTCACTGTCATTGAGGAAAACTTTGAACGGTACTTGCCCTCAAGGGACACTGCCACTGATCTCTATTCAGACACTGAACTGTTGATCAATACTTTCTGGATACAGCTACCCAGGCAATTCCTTATCCACAAAACTGTCCAGCCATTAAGTCCATCTTTCTCCAATTTAGTGAGAAGTATTTTGTGGGGGACCATGTCAAAGACCTTACAGAAGTCCTGACAGATGACAGCCATAGCCAGCCCTTTGTCCACTGATGTAGTCACTCCATCATGAAATGCTACTAGGTTAGTCAGTCATGATTTCTCCTTGGTGAAGCTGTGCTGGCTGTCTCAAATCACCTCCCTGTTCTCCATGTGCCTCAGCATGGCTTCTAGGGGGATCTGTTCCATGGTCTTCTCAGGCACACAGGGGAGGCTGACAGCAATAGTTAACAGGATCCTCCTTTCTACTCCTTTAAAAAACAGGGACAATGTTTCCCCATTTCCAGTCACCTAGGACTTCATCTGACTGGCTTGATTTTTCAAATATCATCAATAGTGGCTTGGCAACTCCATCAGCCAATTCCATCAGGACTCTGGGATACATCTCATCAGGTGCCACAGACATAGATTGAAGTACATTCAGGTTTCTCAGGTGACCATGAACTCAGTCTTCTCTTGCAGTGGGAAGGACCTCCCTTCCCTAGTCCCTGCCTTGAGAGGTGTGGGAAGAGAGATTGTCTGAGGCAAACCAATTGTTGAGTACCTCAGCCTTCTCCTAGTCTATTATGAGCAGTTTGTCAGTTGTGTTCATCAAAGGAGTACACTTCTTTGACCTTTCCTGGCTGACATAAGAAGCCCTTATTATTCTTTTCTTTGCCAAGTCCAGTTACAGCCATGCCTTGGCCTTTTTTACCCTAGCCCTACACAAGAGGAAGAATCCCTATAGTTGTATTCCAGTAAAGACCTAGGACAAAAGTAGTGGAGTTTGCCTTAGAACTTTTGGACCACTAGTCAAAATACATGAGGTAAGCAGATAAAGAGGTCCAAATGTACTAGGTAAGCAGATAAAAAGTTGTGCATATACCTTAATGACTAGTTTATTACATTTTGAAAGGAAATAAAATTATACTGAAAAGTTTCAAGCAATTTACACATTTTCCTTGCCGTAAAGGGATCACTTATATGTTGCCGGTTTTGGGATTAACAGAATTGCACAAAATATTGTAATACATCCATCATCATCATCTGATATACATGAACGGGAGTTGAAAAACTGAGGAAAATGCTTAATACCTTGTCAAATTCTATCTATGTAATCTGTTTTTTATTTCTCCTCTATTTGAAAGCAAAATTAAAATGATACAAACCAGTAGTATGTAAAAATAAAAAGCTTCCTCAGAATGACACAGTCTTATAAAGATATCCTGACCTTGGTAATTTAAAGCATATTTAGGATTTTTCTTTTTCTTTTGATTAAATATTCAATAATGAATTTACTTAAAAAGAAAAAATCTTAAATCTTTGAAGTGTGGCATGAATTTTTCATGGCTGATGTGGAATTATCTGGAAAAGCAGGGGCAGCAGGGCTTGAAAAGAGTGTCCGTGCCATTGTTTGCTGAGCAAAAGATGAGAGGATACCCTTGGAAAGAAGTTTTGTATTGGAAGAAAGAAACATAGTCTCTGCTTTTGTGATAGCTGGGTGACAGTGACTTTTCTCCTGGCCTGGATAGATTTTGAATGTTTTCCCATTCTGTATCACAATGAAACCATGATTTCTCAAATAACAGGAAAGACATGACCATCTGTTCCTCAAAGCAACAGCAGTAAAGATTCTTGCCTGGAAAGTTATGAGAGAGTTTTAACTATGCTCTGTTCTGTTCAGCTTGTTTGGTACTCAGCCTTCAGTCTCCTATCACAGGCAAGTGTCCTGGTCACCAAGGGTCTGAACTCTTTTGTCTTGTTCATTGGAGCAACTATATTAGCTATTCCTTGCTGGTTCCTTACACCATTGTAGCTCAATGCCTTATGAAGAAACTCTGTGCTATCTCTGGGAAGTCTTCCACATGGAAAACAGAATGTGAATCCCCAGCATAGCATCTGTCATGGAAGAAAGTGGAATACAGATCGTGTGTTTTTAGGTGGAACCTTGAGTGTTTTTTTGTATGGCATAGATGCATAGATATGTAAATATTCTCATGCATGTGTATGTGTGTGTACTGCCTTGATCTTATTGTCCCTGCTGGGTAGTGGCCTCCATTTAGTTGAGTCAGCTTTGTTATAAACATGAGGGGTTAAGAGCTCTCTGACTGAAGATCTCACTGTTAGTTACTGCAGAATCACAATATAGCTCCAAAATAGAAAGCAGTGGAACAGCATGTGACTGTTCACTCTGCCTTTCCAGCAAGGCTTCTGCTAGCAGCAAACAGCAGCTGCAGATAAAAATAGAAGGTGATCTTTAGTTAAATACAGAAGTCACTCTCCATGACAGCAAGGAGTCCAGAGCAACAATGAAGTCTCTCCGATTCCTTAGTGCCGAAGCATTTGTGTCAAATGCAGAGTTTGCCAGGAAGAGCCTCAACACTGTTGCCCATAATCTTTTTCCTCTTCTTTTTAAAGCCAGCTATTTACTGGAGCAAGGGGAAGTGATTCATGACTTGGTAGAGAACTGGCCACTTGTTGACTTTAACATGGGAAAACTCTTGGGACCTACTGTGGACTACCAGGAAGACCTGAGCCATAGAACATGCTCAGTGTGCTTGGAAAGCTGTCTGACAGGGCTGAGAGACTATGTGCTGAATTATTCTTCTCCCTACATGAAAAAGTTGAAAGTGGTCGACCTGACAGGTATAAAAGATGTTGAAGTTCAGTTTTGTGAGTGCAAGAAGACAATGGGCAGGTGGGCCAGGACGCAGCTGCTCTCCAAGCTTTGTTTAGAACTTCTGGTTTACCTGCAACAAGCACAGCGCAATCCAGGTACCTTTGAAATCAGCATTGATGTGCTAATTGACTTGTTTGTTACAGAGCGGAACTATGAGCTGGTCGTGCATGCCCTGTTGAAGAAATGCTCCTGTCCACTGAAGATCTGCTGTGTGGCATTCAGATCTGACAACCTGACTTTGCAGAAATTCTTCTATATCATAAAGCTCACTGATCCCTCTTTGTTGCGCAAACTGGAAATAGTTCACAATGTTCGCTTGGAAATGGAACACTTGGAAATACTCTTCAACAGCACCCACTTCCCTCTACTGATGTCCTTGACCTTGCCAGCACGAACATTTAATGTGCAGAGGTTCACAGCTACAGATGAACAGATGCTTACTAACATTGGAGAAAAGATGGGGGAAATGACGCAGCTCACTGAGCTGTGTATGTCATTTTCTATACTCACAGGAAGAATTCAGAAACTGCTCAGGTAATGTGGTCATCCTGCTTTCAGTCAGCCTGTAAAGAACAGTATTGTGTGCCACCAGCAAGCTGAGAATCTCTGAGAACAAGGGAAGTGAATATATCGCTGGGGGTGTGTGAGAAGGGGCAGCAGGAAGTTAAGGGAGGTTATTTGTTGAGGAGAATTGGTAGCCAATGGATACCTAATGCACTTCAAAGAACTGAATGTTTTTATTAGTCTTACAGAGCCCATCTGGTGAGAATATACTTTTGGCTTCCACATAAGTGAGTGGTACACTCAGACAATTTCTATATGATCATATGTATTAATCAGCTTGCATTGGCCTTTGGTGCAAGACCTGAGTCATATTCCAAATATTTTTTAGAGTCTCTAGTGAATTTTTGTCCTCTAAAAACAGGCAGTAAATACACTAAGATTGCACCGATACCGTGTTTTTAGATGGGCAGCATAATTTTGAGAGTTTGATTTCAGTTGTTTGTTGTGTCTCTCGATGTCAAGGCAACAGAGATCTGACGTTTTTCTGTACTGCAAATGAAGCTGACACATAAATATTCTTTATGAATTCCTGTGAAAAACTGGCAATTCTCAAAAAGGTAACAAACTGCCAATGAACAGTGTTCACATTGAAACAGAAAATAAATTAACTGTACGCTTTTCAGAGCATTTTAAAAAAAAGGCAGACAAAAGTTTCATCCAGACAAATTACCTTGGTCTAAAATTTCTCCTGTATAAGGAGTAATTTTATTTAAAAAATGTGAATGATATACTTCTTTTACTGATAGAAATAAACTGTATTTCTAACCTTGATCCAGCTGAGCTCTGTAACAGAAGTCTCACTAAGATTTAATATGTATGAAAAGGATCTCTTGATTTTGGTTTGTCAGAACTATTTTATATTCAACTAGAATGTTTGACTGTAATCTCAAGTACATTTCTTCCAGCCTTCTTTATCAGAAGATCTTATTGCAACTCCAGAACACTACAATGTGTACACCTCTCAGGCATTTAAAAACATAGCCGAAAAACCCCCTAGAAACAAAAGAAGATATCTTGTTAGAAAAGTGATTTGCTTTCATATTTTAATTAATCCTTCCTTAATGGAAATGATATAAGTCTCTGGAATTATGACATTTTTCTACAAGAAATGCTTTTATGGTAGCAATGAACTGCTATTTATTCAGCAAGTCACACTTGACAACATGTCTCGTTACAAAATAGATACATAGAATGTTACCAAATTAATCGTTGTAGCATGCTGGAGTCAACTTAAAGAAGGAGCTAATTCATGGAACTGATTCCAGAAGGAAAATATACTTGTTATGGTTGGCACATGCTTCTGTTTCTCAAAAGAGATTAGAAAAAATAATGAATGTGGTAGATGTCTGCACTCATTATGTAGATAGTTGAATGAAATTTTGTAAATGTAGCTTTTAAATGTTTTATACCATAAAACCTTTTTCTCTTTAATTCTGCAGCCCACTGAAAACTCCACTGAAGATGCTGGATGTTTCTAACTGCTCTTTGAACCATGCTGACATGGCCTATTTAGCCAATAGCTTCCATGCTAATCACTTGGAATCCCTGGACCTGAGTGGTCATGATATACCCGAACTTTACCCATCAACATTCTTTAAGCTCCTCAGCCATTCCTCTTCAGTGCTTAGGAGTCTTACCCTGGAGGACTGTAACATCCAAGACACTCATGTCAACATGTTGATTTTAGGTTTAAGCCCTTGCCAGAAACTACATGAGTTTAAGTTTGTTGGAAACCCACTGTCCTCCCAAGCACTTAAACACCTTTTCACATTTCTCTGTGAATTGCCAATCCTGAAAAATGTGGAGTTCCCAGTTCCAAGGGACTGCTACCCTATTGGCACCACTTACCCCATTGATGATGCCACTCTTTGCAGATTTGATCACCAAAAATATGAAAGTGTAGCAGAGGAGCTTAACCTCATTTTACTCCAAGCAAATAGGGAGGATGTGAAGGCCTCGACGCCACTCTTTGGGAGTTATGATGCAGCTGTTCAGGAGACGAATAATGAACTCGGAGCTTACTTGATCAAGTCCTTCAAAGAGACTTTAGAAAAGTTCACTACTTCTTTTAGCAAAATGAGTTAAAGTTGTAACACAGCTGTGATGAGATGCTCTGCCAAACCAGAATTTAATTTAGTCTTTCCTAGGACTACACTTTCAATCATCAGTTGTGAATTTTCTTTAATTTTTCAGAATTTATTGTTGTTTGAGTAGCTGCTGATCACCTGAGATATTGTAACATATCTATTACATGCACCTTACACAAGTACTATGCGCTCACAAAAGAGAGAAGGACACTTAATAGCTTGTTATTTTTTTACAAAAGAATTTTGTTTCTCAGTAAAGCAATAGGTGTTTAACCTGATTTCTTATACAGGTTCCTCTGGATTTAGCAACAAGTCCTGCAGAAAATATAGAAAAGTCCTTTTCCAAGTTCAACAAGATGACCCAAAGATTGTGCATGTATCCTCATGTCGGAGGAGACCAGACCAAGGAAGAATTCGTCAAGTGGCAGAGATATTATAAACGCTGGATGGACGAAGATGCGGGGACCCGGGACCCCGGGCAGCGCATGCCACGACTGGATCGGGACCGGGGGGGTTTTCGGACAGACACTTCCCCAGTTTAAATGTGTACCCTTAAAAGATGGCTACGATCCAAGTTTCTTCTTCCCACAATCCCTCGGAATTGTTCCCATAAATCCTTGTGTTTCTCCCACCGACCTCATTCTCCCTATTGGTTCCCTTGCCGCTTCTCCCTTCCCTCCTCCCCTTCGTTTGCATGCACCCAATGGAGTGCGTGACTCCCCCCGTCTCCTCCCCATCTCTGCCCCTCTTTCCCGCCCTCATCCGGGAACTTTGTGCGCGCCCCCTTATAAGCAAGCGCGCTCTATTAAACTTGGCTTTTTCCTCTTGGACTCTCGCCTGGTCTGCATCTGTTCCGGCTGGAGGGGTTGCGCCGGGCCGGGAGCGGGAAGAGCTGACCCTAGCTTCTAAGGGGCACGATCCTAGGAAGTGCTGCCGCTGGCGGCTCGCTGTTTTCCTAGCCTTGCTCCTAGGAGCGTGAAAACCCCCTCCACTATATTAGTGGAATTATTCATCCACTGAGATCCTCACCTGTGACTCCTTAAACTAATCTTTTTTGCACATGGCCTTCTGAATTCACCAATCTGTGTCTTACCCAGTGCGTTCCTAACAGTGGGGGACATGTAACAACCTCCATGTCCCTGTGCCTCTCTTTCTTCTGCAGAGGCAAGCATAATAAACAGAACTTGCCTGATACATTGTGCTGGTGAGAAATAAAATTCCATACTGAGAAGGCAGCAAACCAAGTGGCTGGCTGACAGCAGGTGATGCCATCCCACCTGCAATACAGAGCAGACTATGAGGATTCTGTGATGCTCTTGCAAAGTGTATTTTAGAAAGGTGAACCAGAACAGTGCTGCACAGCCATGTTTGTCATGTCATGCCTCAAGGCACTCCCTTTGTGAGATCAGCTTCTTGACTGGTATTTAGTGCTCTGAAAACATAAATAGGTCAATACAATATAATACACACTTAGACAAGTTAGATATAACAAAAAAAACTCCCCATCAAACACAAATCTCACTATTCTAACTACAAATCACTCTAGAGAACTAAGTTCCTCAGAGACAGACCTAAGCAGAGAAAAAGACTAAGAACGAACCTTTTACTTCCTTAAGATAACATGGTGGTAAGACAGTGCTGGGCTTGGGCCTGCTGTCCCAGAAGTATGTAGAGACCGTAGCTTTTGTTTAAGTGCCAAGTGAGGATCAGCAAATAGTCCCTTTGAGCCTGCAGTATGAGCGGTGTACATGCAAGACTTCATGCAGAGTAGCACTGAATGACTAACAAACAGTTGGAACACATGGATCCGTGTTCAGAAAGGTTATGGATCGTATGGATCGTCTTCCTGGGAAACCAACTGTTCTGCAGAAGCATGCGAACATTTTCAAAGATCTAAAATGCATTTTGATGGGATTGAAGCAAAAGTCTTATTTCAAGAAATACAGTATAGTGTGCATAACCAATATCTCAGTACTTTTAATAGTGTTCAATCCAAAAAGGCCAAACTGCAATGAAACTGCTAGTACATGATAACAGTATTTCATTGACATCAAACTCTATTTCCCTTAGAACTACTTAAGGTAAATTTCTTATTTTGGGCCAGGAAGGATTTGTGCACTTTTGGAATGGAATCAGGTATTTTTTTGCTTTTAAGTCACACAATTTCAAACTCTAGAGCCAACTTTAGAGCTCTAGGTCTCAGATATCCCACCTCTGCCTCTTTAGTTTCTTTCTTAATTATAGTTGTTATTGTTGGTTTTAAATGCAGGTCAAACTGGAGCATTTTGGTGCTGACCTGACTTACTGCAACAAGGATTTGTGCCATTTCCCAGAAGGCTTTTTGCACCTTTTCTGCCCCAGCAGTGCTGATTATGGTTTGGGGCCATTCTTTTTTTTTTTCCCATATGTGAAACTGGGACTTGGAATTCTGCTATTAGAGAGGAAGTACTAATGCTACTATGACCTAAGCATTTAAAGTTACCTTCTACTTTGAAAATGCAGACTGAATCCTGCTTTGTGTTCACTGTCTTCCTGTATGTGATTATCGTTGACTCCACTGGGTTCAGATCTGAGTGGATCCCATGTCCATTTTTCCTGTCCTTCTAGAAAGCTGTCCAAAGCCTTAACTACATATGGCCCTGGGCTGGAGACAGTCTTCTAGGTTCCAGTTAAAGCTGCCCAGCATGACTGACAGAGAGAGGGTAGGACTTTCTGCAACACTGAAACCACACAGGTGTCAATGGAGTGGAGACGCCTGTGTTGTGAACAGAGGTATATTCAATTCCTTGCTACAACATCTGCTCATGGTGTCTGAAGATAAATACTTGAAGTCCCTCAAGTCTTGTTTGCAAAAGGCATAGAAGACATGAATATAGTAAAAAAAAATTGAAAACAAACCCAAATTAAAACCAAAACCATTCTCACCATATTTAAGTGAATGTTCTAAACACAAAATAGAATAGTAGACACCATAAAGACGCTAAAGGCCGACTTTTTTGTTACAATTTTGTATTTTATTCACCATACTTTATTTGGTGCCACATTTTATTATGGGCGTGGACTCTTGTAGCCTCGTTGATGCTGTGTGCTGAAGGAATCTGCAACGATACGGTGCTTCTGCCTGCTTTAGGATTCTCGATCCATTAACCCAGGAGAAGTGTGTGCTCAATGCTAAGCCCGACCATGTGGTCTCTGAGAGCCCAAGGAAGGACACACAGAAGCCACAGGTCAGGGCAGAAACAAAGAGGCAGTTTATTCAGGGGTACAGGTCTATATGGACTTGGGAGGAATACAAATGCTCCAATAAGGGACAAGAGGGAAGTCTGGATTCAGGCCAATAAGAGTGAGGGGATTTACATTCAATGGGAGAGAGTTCCAGATAACAGGAGGTCACTATCTGTGTCCCAGCCCCCTGGCCTGGCAGGGGACTTCTGGGAAGAAGACAGTGAATAAGCAGTTTTACATTCAGTACATTCAAACCACACTAAAAACATCAGTTGTTAAAGCATTCTCAGGGCATGGCTGCTTTTCTTCATCAGCCCATTTCCGGCATGACATCCTCCGAGCCATGTATTGAGAGTGCATTGCTACATTTTATTCACCAGATTTTGTTTTTTTATTTATTAGCATTTTTTCATTTCCTTAATTGAAACATATTTTATTCAGCACCAGTTGCTCCCAAATCTTTATTATGTGGTGAGAATGGCCAGAAGAGATTTCTGCTATTGAAAATGCTAAGCTGCCCTATTCAGTAACTGTGCATAGACATAAGTCAGTTAAAAACCTAGTATATAGGATGTAATTATTCTACTTTGACCCACTTCATGAAACTGAAGAACAGGTAAGAAATCTCTGTATATCACACCAGTTATTTTCCTGATTTGGTCTACTAATTTATTAGCACAGAATTTGAAATTGAAGGACAGAACTTTGCTGCCTCTGATCTCTTCATAATTGAAGTCATATTATGTTTTGACCACACACAGGGCAGTTGAAAAAAGCAGCAGCAAAAAAGATGTAAAAAAGCAGTAAAAGTTTTACTATGGAAGAGGTAGCACAGCAGCTGTGATTGGAGGCTGCTGCTTGAACAACATAGAAGCCTAGCAATAGAAAAAGGCAAATAAGCACAACTGTTGCAAGAATGTTGTCATTAATGAAACTGGAAAAAGCTACTTGATATAATCCTACACTTTTCAAATTAATATTCTTACACTCAGAAGTTGATGGCTACAGGTCAGTTCTTCTGAACAAAAAATACATCAGTCAACAACAGAGCAGGACTGTATGAACTACTCTCTCAAAGAAACAAGGGAAGGAGCTGCTGCTTCTCTCCATACTGCTTCCTAGTAAAAGTATGCTGTGTGAAAATTGTTGTGTGTAGGACAATCATTTATGATGGATATTTAAAACCTGTTTCAATGAATGTTTGGCCAAATGTCCAGACCTGCCTCTCTTTAATCCCAAAGCAGCAATTGAAAGAATTATTTTCTAATTATTTTTTTTAATAGTCTTATCCCTAGACAAAGAAGCTTTAGTTTTGAAGAAAACAAAAAATTTCTATTGAATTACTCCAGAAAATTGTGCAAAGTGATTATAGAGAGCTTTTCATGGATAAAGGTCTTAGTTACAAATGCCTTGACAAACGTTACTTTTGCCTTTCTGCAGTAAAGGAACATAACCAGCCTTATGAAGATATTTTCCACTCCCAGAGATAGACTTATTAACCTTGAGCAGCTTAACTTTCAACTAACAAAGCCTCTGTCAATTTTGATGGGTTACACATGTGCTCACCCTGAACACAGTAGAACTGGTAGGGTGCTCCTCAGGCATGGAGCAGGCAGCTCCCACATATGGCACAGCCACAGCAAACCTGCTTAAGAGCATGACTTCTGTCACACAGGATGAATCCACATTGATACTGAATCGTGTTGCACCTGAACTTGGGGTGAAAACAAACTCCAGAGGTTCCCACACCTCCTTTCCCTTTGTGTCAAATTAACATTTAACCAGCTCAACTACTGCTCTTCAACAAAATAAAGTTTATGTGATAAGAATCACCTCCAGACATTTAGATACCAAAATAGCACCAAGGCAGATGGGATAAATGGAATTACCACAGCCAAATGGAGGGAAATCCATGCCAAAAGGAGAGCCTGTACCACTGGGTTTGAATTTTGAGACAACTCTGGAGCCAAACCCACAGAAACCAAATTCACTGTCCTGAGTCATCCATGTAAAAAAGCAAAGCCAAAACATGACGTAAATACTAAATACATCTGAAAATTGAGCTGTGAGTGGCAAATGAAAATTAGAAGAGAATTGGAAGTGCAACAAGCTGTAGTTTATTCAGCTGATGTATTTTTAATGGACTGAGGAAGTGCTTGAGGGCCATAACACACCCTATGGTGCCCATCTGGTACCACAACTCCTCTCAGTTAGTTTTACCGGCAGTTGATCCCCCTGTTATTCCTGCTCACCTGCTCCTTTACAAACCTCATTTACACCCCTCCTCTCAAGCCTGGCCCAAAACACTTTTTTTCTGCCTCAAATAAAGAGAGATTTGAGGGAGAAAGGGGGTGTCTTGGGGCTAACAAGGTGACATGGAACCCCATAGTCAGGTGTGACCAACTAGGAAAGCATCCTGGCATCTGGTAGCGGGGAGTCTCTCCCTCTTTTAGAGTAGCACCTCACAGGGTTTTCCAGCAAGTAGAATTCAGGTAATAATGGCATTTAAATGTAACTTTCACTGATTTTGTGCAGAATATGATGATCAAGGCTACAGAAATCCTGATTACTACTTTTTAAGAGTGATTTTAAAAGAAGGCTTTTAAATAAAATCTCTCCATGCCTTCCACCTCTTCTCCAATAAAAGGCAAGCAGGAAGGGTTGTACCATGCAACCAGCAGGCCTGGAGAGGAAACCCCGAACCCCTGCGATGAGTGACAAACTCCATCCCTTGTCAGTCTCCAGCAAGGCCAGGAGCAGTGCTTCCATAAGGCAGGGCCCCATCACCCAAAAGCCCAGGGCAGCTATCTCCACCTCCCAAGTTTTACATCACCCACCTCAAGCCTGGGACACCCCTCAGGTTATGACAGAGTGGGGGAAAACACTGAAATCCTTTTTCTTAGCTTGATTCCCTCTCCTCATCCCACCAAATGCTCTGTTCCCTGTGAAGTCTCCTTCAGCTTGGAAATCTCCTTCCTCTGGACTGCCTCAGTCACTAAGAGAACACTACACAGTCTCTGATGCCGGTGTTCCTTTGTATTTTCAGAGTCCCTTTGTGGAGCCTCCTTCCTCTGAGATTCAAGAACTTTTGTGACTCAAGCATCTATCTGTGAAGATATAGACCCTTATAAAGCCTCTGTCCTCTGTAATGACTGATTCCCTCTATAATACTACAATTCATGGTTAAAGGCTGCTTCCCCTGTACACTCGACTTCCCTACGTGAAGCCTTCCTCTCTGCTGAAGTCCCAGTGATGTGTTTGGCTGTGGGAAGCCTCCTTCCTCTACGATCTACAGTCATCCTGTTATGCCAGAGTCCATGTGTGAAGTGTCCTCCTCTGCTGAAGACTCCTTGATGTGTTTTGGCTGACTCCCTGTGAAAGCTCCCTCCTGTGGTGAGCCTCCTTTCCTGTAGAACCCTGTTCCACTGGGATGCCAGAGTCACTTGGAGAAGACTGCTTCTTCAGTGAAGCATACTATTTTTGTGAAGATTCCTGCCCTTGTGAAAGTTTTTTCCTTGGAGATGTCAGAGCCTTCTACAATGCCTGGGTGCCTCTGGGATGCCAGTCTGTGTTTGAAGCATTTTTCTAGGGAGAAGCCAGAGTCCATATAGGGACTGTGGCAACACAGAGGGACACTGGCATCCCAGCAAACAGAGTCTTCCCAGAGGGACTGAGGCAGCACAGGGGAAGGGGGCTTCAAAAGAGTAGGAGGTTCTACAGCAAATGGAGGCATATTACAGAAAGGAAGCTCTGCAGATGGACTCTCGCTTCTCACTAGAAGGAGGCTTCAAACTGCTGTGGAAAGCTCCTTCCAGTGTTATGTAAGAGACTCTATGGGAAGCCTCCTTCCTCTGTGATGTAGAATCGTTCTGTTGCCCGAAATGAGTCAA
>VWZD01013318.1:53407-78961 GCA_013396695.1 Sakesphorus luctuosus | reverse complement strand
AACAACAAAAAACCAAAAACCAAGTTCCATAAATTAATTAAGTGTCAGGGGAGGCGAGGGCCGGGCAGTCTTTGTACAAGTGTATAACACTTCCACAGCTGATGAGACGAGGGGATGTTTAAATGAAGCGGCACTTACAAATGAGTGACAATACAAAGTCTGAGTATGAAAATAAGATTTTTTTTTTTTTTCTCTGAAAACACATTTTTGGCACAGATTAAAAAAAAATGTATGTTGTGGGGATTTGATTTTTTTTTCTTTTTTTAAAGTCAGTATTATATATATTTATATATATTATATATATATTTATATATACACACACCCACTGAGTTCTGCATATCCCACCGGGAAGGAAAAAAAAGCTCTCCCTTTTGTGTTTGTATTTTTTTCTGTTTGCTTTGTATTTTCTTGCTTTTTCAGTGTAAACTGTACATCCCAGATGAAGAGAAGAGGCTGCAGCAGGGGCAGGTGGAGGAAGAGGAAGGTTCAACATCCGGACAAAATAACCCCAAAAGGAAAAAAAAAAACCAAAACAAAAAAACAAAAAAAAACAAAAAAAAAAGAAAAAAAACCAACCAATGAAACAACCAATAAAATAAAAAAATGCCTGTGTGAAATGCTCCTTGACCCACAAATGTCAGCAGAGTCCCTGTGGAAGGTCCATGCAGTCCCATGTGTGTCAAGACATCCAGAAGGTCACAGCGTCTCCAACTGTGCAAAGTCCGAGTCACTAATTTAGTGCAAAGGCAGTTCAGGTTCTTTTTTCATTTTTTTTCCTTTTTTTTTTGTTAAAAAAAATAAGCCATCCTTTTCTTTCTCTCTCTTTTTTTTTTCTGTGTTTTTTTTCTTTTTGTGGGTTTTTTTTTTCTGTATTTTTTCCCCAAAAAGGAGGCACAGGAGCCCAAGCCCAGTCCACCTGCTGAGTGCATCAGTTGTCCATAAGCTAAAGCAACATGTAAACATACAGTTTGATCGAGGCCGGTCGGGCAGGAGGTTTCTGGCAGCATTTTTCTTGTTTCACAAACCTTCTCTCCTTCTTTTGATTTAGTTTGATTTGAAAATTAATTTTTTTTTTTGGTGGGCTTTTTTTTTGTGTGTAATTTTTTTTTTTTTTTTTGCTGCAGGGCCTTGGAAAAAAAATTAAAAAATCGAAATAAAAACTAAAAAACTGAAAGCAATAAGAAGTCAGTGAGTGGTAACCAGCTCATACCGACGCGATGACGATCATGAGGTGAGGGGAGATGTTGGAGATGCTGGCCAGGAGGTCGGGGGCAAGGCGGGACAGGTGGCTCTCCGAGAACTCACAGGGTGGGAAGATCTGCAGAACGTAGGCAGGCTGTGGGGAGGCAAAAACCAGGATCAGACACAAGCCAGGCTGAAAATCTTTAAAAAACAGGCAGTTTTTTTCCCTTGGTTTTGTATAAAATAGAAGGCACAAGTGTGGGTTCAGAGTTTTCCACACATGGGATGTGGGAGATGGTTGGTTTTATTGGGAAAGGGGGAAAAATTCCCATTAATTATCATTCCAGTGGTTGCTCTGAGCACTGACAGCTCATTCTGGGTTCTTCACACCCAGAATTAAATGCCACCCACGGGTTAAATTGGATTCTGAGATGCAGCAACACACCTGGAACAAACACTCCACAGCACCCAACCCAAATGTGCTTCCCAAGAAAACACTGGGTGTCCTGGAAAAATCAGGATATGGGGAAGAAACGGGGACTCTGCTTTGGAGATAGAGAGGTGGGAAATGGGTTGGGTTGGGTTTCATCCCAAGGTGCTGGGCTGGGAACAGACCAATGGGATTCACCTCCAGCTCTGGATCTGGGAACAGACCAATGGGTTTCATCCCAAGGTGTTCACCTGGGAACAAACCAAGGGTTCTCATCCCAAAGGGTTGGTCTGGGAACAAACCAAACACACATCTGGGTGGGGTTTTGTGGTTGGGTTTCAGTGACTTTATCAATCCCTCGATGTGTTTGGTTGGGGATCTGACAGGGGCTGTTTCACCACTAAGAAGAGGCAGCTGGAGCTGAAGCCCAAGTGAAGCTGCTGGTGAAGGACACACATCCTGCCATGGCTGGTGTGGTCAGTGCCTGGTGCTCCCAGGGTTGGTTTGGTCAGTCCCTGGTGCCCCCAGGGATGGTTTGGCCAACCTGTGGTTCTCCTGAGGTTGGTTTGGTCAGCCTCTGGTGATCCCAGGGTTGGTTTGGTCAGTCCCTGGTGCCCCCAGGGATGGTTTGGCCAACCCGTGGTTCTCCTGAGGTTGGTTTGGTCAGCCTCTGGTGATCCCAGGGTTGGTTTGGTCAATCAATCCCTGCTGCTCCCAGGGTTGGTTTGGCCAATCTCTCTCTGGTGCTCCCAGGGTTTGTTTGGCCAATCTCTGGTGATTCCAGGGTTGGTTTGGCCAATCCCAGGTGTTACCAGGGTTAGTTTGGCCAATCCCTGGTGCTCTCAGGGTTGGTTTGGTCAATGNCCAATCCCTGGTGCTCCCGGGGTTGGTTTGGTCAATCTCTGGTGTTCCCAGGGTTTGTTTGGTCAATCTCTGGTGTTCCCAGGGTTTGTTTGGCCAATCCCTGGTGCTCCCGGGGTTGGTTTGGCCAATCCTTCCCTGCTGCTCCCAGGGTTGGTTCGGCCAATCTCTGGTGCCCCTAGGGTTGGTTTGGTCAGTCCCTGGTGCCCCCAGGGTTGGTTTGGTCAGTCCCTGGTGCTCCCAGGGTTGGTTTGGTCAATCAATCCCTGGTGACCCCAGGGTTGCTTTGGCCAATCCCTTGTGCTCCCGGGGTTGGTTTGGCCAATCCCTGGTGGTGCTCCTGTGGTTTGTTTAGCCAATCCCTGGTGGTGCTCCCGGGGTTTGTTTGGCCAATCCCTGGTGGTGCTCCCAGGGTTGGTTTGGTCAGCCCCTGGTGCACCCAGGGTTGGTTTGGCTGGAGCCATACCTGGTTGGAGCCAGGGTTGGGGACGTTGATGATCCCTGCAGCCTGCTTGGCCTGCAGGTAACTGATGAAGGCAGCCTTGAGCGACTCGGTCTGACTGACCACGTCCTCCTGGTCGCGGCCGCAGGGCAGGGCCAGCAGCAGGCAGTAGTCACTCTCCACCTGCCAGGGAAGGACATGTGGGAGGTTAAATGGTGGAGGGACAGGTGTCTTCCTGCCATACATCCATTATCCAGAGGGGAAAATCCTTCCTTTAAAGTCCCTGATGTTGCAATTTGTTGCCCAGAGAAGCTGTGGCTGCCCCAGCCCTGGGAGTGTCCAAGGCCAGGCTGGACATTGCTTGGAGCAAACTGGGATAGTGGGAGGTGTCCCTACCCATGGCAGGGGGTGGCACTGGGGGCTGTTTGAGGGCTGTTCCACCCCAAACCATCTGGGGTTCTGTGATTTCAACACAGGGCCAGCCCAGGAGAGGGTGAAAATCACGGAAAAAGGATTTCCACAGCCCAGCTGAACTCCACATTCCACCTTCCTCAGACACACTGAAGGCAGCAGGAATTTGGCCCAGGGCTGAGGGATGGGTGACTTCAAAGGTTAACAAACTCCACCATTCCCTTTTCCATTAATGCAAAGCAAGAGCAATTGCTCATCACTTGCAATCAACTACACACACTCCAGGATTAAGGAATCCCAGGGCTATTCCCAGAATCCCAAAATAGAATCACGGGATCATCCAGTCCAACTCCTGTCCCTGCACAGATACTCCAACAATCCCTGGAGAACCCTCCTGTCCCCCTGGAGCTCTGGCAGCCTCAGGGCTGTGCCCACTGCCCTGGGGAGCCTGGGCAGTGCCCACCACCCTCTGGGGAAAGAACCTTCTCCTGAGATCCAACCTGACCCTCCCTGGCACAGCTTGAGATCCCAGAACATGCTGAGTTGGGAGGAACAAGAAAGATCATCCAGTCCAACTCCTGTCCCTGCACAGACACCCCAATAATCCCTGGAGAACAACTGTCCCCTCCTGGAGCTCTGGCAGCCTTGGGGCTGTGCCCACTGCCCTGGGGAGCCTGGGCAGTGCCCACCACCCTCTGGGGAAAGAACCTTCTCCTGAGATCCAACCTGACCCTCCCTGGCACAGCTTGAGATCCCAGAACATGCTGAGTTGGAAGGGACCCAGAAAGGTCATCCAGTCCAACGCCTGACCCTGCAGAAGAACCATCCTCAAGAGTGACACCCTGTGCCCCAGAGGATCATCCAAACCCTCCTGGAGCTCTGGCTGCCTTGGGGCCGTGCCCACTGCCCTGGGGAGCCTGGGCAGTGCCCACCACCCCCTGGGTGGGGAAAACACGTCGCCAGCAGCCGAATTCTGTCGTAGAACCGGTGATTTTCAGTCCTGCAGCTGCTGAGACCCTCCCAGTCCCCAGCACTCAGGTATCAGCTCCTCCCTAGCACCCCCTGCCCCATTCCCACCCTCACCATCATCCTCCGAGCGACGCCCTCGAGCTGGGAGGCCTCGAGCCGCATGCGCTGAGCGATCCTCAGCGGGGGCCCCCCCTCCGGCGCCGGCAGCGACCGGTGAGCCAGGACGTTGTTCCCAGAGACAAAGTGGAGCTGGACAGCGGCCGTGTCGTTCTTGAGAGCCAAGAGGCCCTGCCAGACAATGGGGTATTTCTGGGAAGAGAAGGAGAGGAGTGTTACACACAAAGGAAGGAGAGGGGGATCCAAAATGCCGTTTGAGCTGCTCCGGTGCCTCCGATACTTCCACTGGAGCTTTATGTAACATCTGATCATTCCTCCACACACCAGGCTTGATTTAAATCCTGCTAAATCAGGAATTCAGCCCCTTTCCTTCTAGCTGGCCAAGCTGCCTGGGTGGATCCCATCATCCCAATCCCTCAGCCTCCCACCCAGCACGAGGCTGTTGCCAAACGCTGTTTTCTCTTTTATAAATGGAAAAATTGAGAAATAACAAGGGAAGAGTTGCTTGAGGTTATACAGGAGACATTTAGTGCTGGACACAACCTCTCATGGTTCCTCATCAGTGCCTGTTCCTGTCTCCCTCCTCTTCCTCACTTTCTAGGCTTGGAAGAGTGTTTTTTCTTTTTTTAATGAAATTAAATCCACCACTACTCTTCCCTGCCCATGACAAAACCATTCCAGGAAACAGCTGACTGTAAAACCAACTTGGAACAGCGAACACGTGTAAAACCCAGTGGGGACAGACCAGCCCCCAACCCAGCCAGATGATGGACCACCTGAAGCATTCAGTGCAAGCAAGGTCAGGTTTGGTGCCACAGGTGAGACACAGAACCCGGTGATTCCTCCCTGGACCAGGAGAAGGCGAGGGATGGACACTCACTGTCAGCAGCTGGACCATGTCCACAGGTCTCTGTGCCACGGGGTGAGGCGATGGCTCCTGCTTAAGCCCGGCCTGGGGCTCGGAGCGGCTCAGGGGCGGCCCCGACGTGGTGGGGATGAACATGGACTGCTTGGGCACCGCCGGGGGCTGGTGCGGCGACGGCAGCTCCTGTTTGACGGAGATGGCGACGGGCGAGGGGTAGGAGGTCTGGCCCGAGTCCCCCTGTGCCCTCTGCAGGTGCACGTGGGGGTCCATCTGCGCCGCGTGCCTGTTCACGGCGGGGTGGTGGCTCTGCTCCGGCCCCGCCGCCGCAGCGCCCTTGGCATCCTGCGGGATCTGCGGGGTCTTGCTGCGGACGGGCTGGCTGGGGTGCGAGTGCTCGCCCTCCGGCAGACCCTGGGGAGCAGGAGAGGGGAAAAGGAAAGGTTTTAGGTTGTGGGTGCATCAGATCTTGTTAATTTAACAATAAGGCTGCCAGGACACCATCACATTCCTGGGGAAGATGTGTCTCCATCCAACAGCACCCACCCTGCTCTGCCAGTACCTGAGCCAGTCCCCCACTTCCAAGTCTACCTGAGCTGAAACTCCATCCCCTGGATCCTGCTCCAAGTCCATCCTTAGCCCTGCCATCCATCCAAGGATGCCTGATCTACACACCAACTGACACCTCAACATCCCATCCCTTGGTCTGAGACCCAGAAATGGCTTGTTTCTGCTTCCTGGTTCTGAGCAGCGTTCCAATCCCATTTCCCTGAAAAACCAACCTCCTCTTGTGCTATGAACTTAGGCAGGGCCTAGAGAGTAACCAGAGATCTAAGCCAGGTCCCGTGACCACACAGAGCTGTGCCAGGGCTGCAGTTAGCTCAGAATGCTCCAGATCCCAGGGAGAACTGAGTTCCAGACTCCAGGGAGAATGGAGCTCCAGATCCCAGGGGGAACTCAGCTCCAGACTCCAGGGAGAGCTGAGATCCAGATTCCAGAGAACTGAGCTCCAGATTCCAGGGAGAACTGAGCTCCAGACTCCGGGGAGAAATGCACTCCAGATCCCAGGGGGAACAGAGCTCCAGACTCCAGGGAGAACCGAGCTCCAGATTCCAGAGAGAACAGAGCTCCAGATTCCAGAAAGAACTGAGCTCCAGACTCCAGGGAGAACCGAGCTCCAGATTCCAGAGAGAACAGAGCTCCAGACTCCAGGTAGAAGGAGAAGGCATTTCTCACCTGCGAGGGGGTCATGCTCCGGGAGGGCAGCCCGATGGGCGAGGCGCCAGGGAACTGCGGGTGCCCGAGCTGTGCCGTGTGGTAGTTCCTCATGTCGCCGTACACGGACCGGTAGTCATGGAAGGAGCTGCCGGCGGGATGCATGATCTGCACGCCGTGTGGGACCACCACGGGCTGCGTCAGGGGCAGCCCGGGCAGCTGGCTGCCCGAGGGCACGCTCAGCAGCCGCGGCTCGCTGTGAGGAGAGTGGGCCATCTTGCCTTCCGAGGATTTGGGAGTCTCTTTGCCGGGCTGTGGGGTCTTGCTGACGGGGGGAGTTTTCCCGGTGCCTTCGGGCGTCCGGGACTGCCGCGATTCCGAGTGGTGCTCGCCCACGGCGGCCATGTGCGGGTGCATGATCATCCTGACGTCCCGCGGCACGTTGTACTGGTCCAGCCGGATGCTGCCGGGGTGCATGCGGTAATCCGGCTGCATCACCAGCACGTCCGACTGCACCGGCGCCGGGCCCCGGCACACGGCCGAGTGGTGGAAGTGCAGCTCCTCCTCGGGGGGGTGCTGCGAGGACAGCGGGGGCATGACAATGTCCCGGATGGGAGAGGGCTGGGGCGTGCTGGAGCGCTGGGGTTTGATCTCCATCTGGGGCTGCAGAGCGGCGCGGGGCGAGTGGAGCGCTTCCGGGCGGATGCCGTACGGGATGCCGGAGAGAGGAGGGGTGTTCATCCTCACCTCACCTTGGGACAGGTGGCCCAGGGACACAGTCTGCGTTACGCTGTGAGGGGGCATGATAACGGATTGCTCGGGATGCATGCTGGAGATGTACTGAGGAACGGGAATTCCCGGCGCCAGCATGACCGGGGTGCTGCTGGACAGAGCCGGAGACGAGGTACTGCCAGGATGGCAAGCGCGGGGGAACGGCGATGGTGAGTGGCCGCTGGTGCGTGGCGAGTGCGGCTCCTGCTTGGTGACCCCCAGGTGGGAGATGGCCCGGTCGGTCGGGGTGCTGGGTCCCGAGCTGACGTGGTTCGCTTCTGAGTGCATCTTCCCAGAGAGGGAAGGGTGGTGAGGACTCACTCCGGGACTCAGGTTGGAGGGTTGCAGAGTCTTGGTTTCCACCTTCAGAGCAGCCGGGTCAGACAGTTTTTTGTTCACGACCATCTGGTTGTGGACCAGTACGGGTGGAGTGTTGACCGTCTGTGTCAGGACCTTCCCGGGCTGTGACGCCGGAGCCTGCACCGCGAGGTGGGACGCGTCCGCCTTGTCCAGTGCGGTGCGCTCCTGCTTCACTGAGGAGATGACAGGCGACGTGTTGTAGGGCTGCGCTCCCAGCACCAGCGAGGAGTGGGTGGAAACAGTCCCATAGCCCGTCGAGGTCTGGGAGCCTTTGGGCGCCGGCTGAGATGGCGTGATGGGCTCCTGTTTAATCTGAGACTTGGACACAGACTGCTGGAACTCGATGTCCACGGCGCTGGCTGGAGGAATCTGGCTGATCTTGGCGCTGATTCGCTGCGGACCTTCCGTCTTCTGCCCCGAGTAACTCAGGAGGACGACTCCTTCGGAGGTGTTCACCCGCAGCCCTGGGCTGGACCCAGTCTCCACAGGCCTCTCCTCGATAATGGACATTGATCCTGGGTGGAACCTGCTGTTATCATTTGTGCTCGACCGCTGCTTGAACTTCGGTGAGGGAGCGTTGACGAGGCAGGTCTGGGTTTGGGGAGCTTGTTTCACCAGGGTGATCCTGGGAGCCTCCTCCAGATCCATGCTGTGGGGCATCCTGCTGATGACAGAAGTGGCTTTGGGAGCAATCACAGTGCTGATCTTTTCCTTCTCACTGAACACCGGCGCTTCAGCCACCGGCGGATCCAAGGCGTTGGTGACGGGAACTGCCGGCTTCTCCTCAGAAACCGGCTTGATGGCCTCCACGGCGGGGTGGAGAGGTGCCTCCTCCAGGCACGGCGCGCTCACTGGCTCGGCATGCGTCGTCGTCACGTGTGTGGAGCTTATGCTCGTCGCCGAGACGTATTTGGGCTCCATGAGTATCTTCCTCAAAGTGCTGGAGTTTGTGTCAATATCCGATGCCTTTGTATCTGGCGGGAGAGCTGGCGGGGGGGTGGAACGGGCACGGGGTTCCTCGTGCCTGACCATCCACTCCGGCACCTTGGCAGCGCCGGAATGAAGGGGGACGATAGTGGTGGGCACTGGGGTGGGCAGCTTGGCCACAGGGACAGCGGGCAGGGCTGTGTTCGGGGCGCTCGGGGGCGTGATGGGAGTGTTCTCCAGGGGCGACCGTATCTTGAATCCACTCTGACTCCCCTCGTCGAGGGGAACTGGAGGAGTGCCCAGGTCCAGAGGAGCCGGGGCGGGCGCTTTCGGAGAGGTGCTGCTCTCAGCCACAGCCTCGTGCGCAGCCACAACATCAGCGGCCCCAGCTTTGGTGGTGTCAGAAGTGACTGGCTCCATGGACGCTGGGGGCTTAATTTGCTTCTCCTCCTTTGAAGCCTCCTCAAGTTTTGTCTTTACTTCATTGGCAGGGGGTGACTTGCTCTGCACTCTCTCTGGCTCGAAGGTGTTGACGTCGGTGGCATCGCCCTTCCTGCTCGTGCTCTTCTTGCGTCTCTGCCGCGAGGTTTTCTGACGGCCCTTTTCTTTCCGAGCCACTTCAGCCTCCTGCAGGGTCTCGGCCTCCTGTGCGGAGTTGGAAGACTCGCTGAAGCTCACTTCAGACTCCTTGCCCTCAGCGTCCAACGCTGGCGGCACAGCCCCGGGCACCGCCTGCACCGCAGACTCGACGGCAGCCTCCGTTTCCAGGATATTGTTCACTGCCTGATCCGTCTCAGGCTCCATCTCCTCCCGAGGTGACGACAACACCAAGGGCTCTGTGGGGATTTCGGCCTCCGATTCAGCGGGATACGTAGGGGGTGCAGGGAAGCTTTCCATCTCCCCAGAAATGTCACTGATGATGGAGCCAATGGCTGCCGCCAGCTCCGTTTCGCTCGCCTGGTGTGCGGGTTTATCGGCCTCCTCCTCCTGGCGGACCTCAGACACATCTGCCGGGGGCTCTTTGTAGGCAGCCATTGCCGGAGGAGTCTCGGTGAGCTTTGCAATGTTCTCCACTGCCTGCTCGAGCTCGATCTGCTTTGCCAGCTGGGCAGCCTCGGGGCACTGCCTGGGCTCCCGCGTCACCTCCTTCTCAATTTCTGGGAACGAATCCTCTACCTCATTCTTAGCAAAGTGGGGTGGCAAGATGTCCTCTTTTGGGGGGCTCTTCATCTTGGGCGGTGACACCGCCACGGGCTCGGCCTCCTCCTCGGCGGGTCGCAAGGCACCCTTGACTTCATCCACATTGAGCCGAATTTCCACGTTTTTGAGACACACAGACGCTTTATCAACAACGGTTTTAGTGTTTTTGTACCTTCCCCTTTTGGATTTCGTAACCTTTTCAGGCACTGGCTTCTTCTCAACAATCTCAACCGTGGGGATTTCCAGCTGGTTTTTCTCCACATCCAGTTCCTTCCGATCGCGTTTCTGCTCGCTCACTGCAGGCTCTTTCTCAGCAGCTTTAGCTTTATTGCTGTTGTCTCCAACATTCAATTCCTGACTGCTTCTCTCCGCAACATCTTCGGACTCAGCCGCGGTATCAGCTTTTGGTTCATTCTTCCCCTTCTTCCCCTGTTGGCTGGTAGCAGCTGATGAGTGACCATGTGTGAGCTTCTGGGATCTGGGAGATCTCCAGCCCTCTGTAGGTTTAGGGGCTTCCACAGCATCTTTATTTTCAGCTTCCTCCACCTCTTGCTGTACCGGTTCGGTCTTTATTGGAGAGATGTCCTCCTCTGGCTTACGGCGGGTTTTGGGAGGTCTTCCCCTCCTGGGCGTCGTGGGAACAGTTGTTACCGTTTCCTGGGGTTCCTTTTCCCCTCTCTTCCTGGTGGATCTAGTGACCTCCACGGAGTCCTTCACTGGAGATGGGCCTTCATTGTCCCCCGTGGTAGCATAGACCGACCTCACGTTCCTGCGCCTGGTCCGACCTATCGGCAAGCTCGGCTCCACATTTTCTGGCTCTGCAGCAGAACTCGGGGATTTAGCAGCGTTCCTCGAAACCTTCTCTGCCTCCACTTTCAATTCAGAAAGTTTCTGGGTCTCCCCACGAGGAGAGCTTGACCTTTTCAGTTTTTCACGGTCAATCCTTTCACTCTTCCTCGTCACAGGCTTTTCCGTGACAGCGGCTGCCGCTGACTGCACGGGAGTCTTGGAGCGCTTGCTCTTGTAGGATTTCTTATCTTTTACAACCACTGGAGGTTCCACTTCCATATCATTGTCAGAAACAGGCGGCAGGACCTCAGCAGCTGCCTCCACCTTCTGACTCACACCAGCATCAGCGCTGGCAGAAGGTGGAGGATTTTCCTCTTTGGGTTCCACAGCCTCATCCAACTTCTGAACTAGCTTGGGGGGAGGTGGAAGCAGCTGGGCAGCCTCAGGCTCTGGGTCTACGCTGATGTCTGCATCTGAAAATGAAGCCCCAGGAGTGGGAGGTTTGGTATCCAAATACGAAGGATGCTCTGTTGTCACAGCATCTTCCTCTGGCGCCAGGGTCGTAGCAGCAACTTCTTTACTCACTTCCACAACCGGCAGAGGTTCCGTTTGCTCAGGAGGTTCAATTTTGACAGGAGCAGTAAGTTCAGGAAAAGGTTTTTGTTCCTCTGCTACAGCAGCAGCTTCAGATGGTTTCTCTTCTTTGACAGAAGCCGGTTCCACCAGGACCTTTTCACTTGGTACCTTCTCAGGAGCGACCGCAGCCGGTTCCTGTGGCAGGACAGTGACCGAAGAGGGACCCACAGCTGAGGAAGTTTTATGTTCTGGTTCCTTACTATCAGGAACCGTTTCTGGTGTTTTGGGCCGGTTTTCTTTATCTTCCTGTTTTTCCACTTCCTTTGGTTTCTGATCTTTCTCCTTTTCTTTCTGCTGCATTCGTGTCAGCTCCACAAACCTGCTGTGAAAGAGAACCACCGGCTCCTGCACCAAATCAGCTGCGCTGTTCGTCCCGTCGGAGGAAGACTGTCTCCCGTACAACCTTCCAGAGATGAAGTCCAGATCATCATCCTTCCTCTCTAAATGCTGCAGGCGCTTGGAGTCCTGCTCAAAGATGGAACTGTGCAAAAACCGAGAGGCAAAGAGTTCCTGCCGCTCTTGTTCCTCCTCTTTATGATCTTCTTTCTTATCATCCAGTTTTCCGCCTTCGGAATCGGTTCTGATTTTTTTCTTTTTCATATACCAAGATGGAATAGGTCTTGGAGCCGAGTCAACCTTCTCTTTGTCTTTATTGTTTCTAAAACTAGCAAATCTTGAATCCCAGTCTAGAAAGGACCAGTTTTCCTCTCTGGAGGAAGAGAGGGATTTCGCTCTTTCGAGCAAGGCCTTTGTGTCAGGTGTGATTGTCTTGTCCAACGCAAAAGAATAGAATTTGTTTCTTTCTAAGGAACTGGACAGTCTTTCCTCTCTTTCACGTAACTTCTCTTCTCTGTCCCTTAATAAAAAAGACAACCTGGAACTCTCTAACAAGGACGAGGCTTTTGGGGAGTGGGGCTTGTTTTCACCATCATCATCCGAATCCGAAGGCACCTCCCCGGGTTCCAGGTCCCGCACGGACCGTTTCCGGATGCTGTCTCTTTTGACGATGCTGCTTGGAAAGCTGATGTCGACTCTCCCAGGCTCCTGCTTCACCTGGGCTTCCCACCTGCTTGAGTCTTCCTCAGAACTCAGCACGGAGAGTTTTATTTTAGCCATTTCCGCCATCTGCTCCCTTCTGCTGGAATCATAGGGATTGAATTTCAGTGAGTCCTCCCTCACAGTCATACTGGAATATGAAAGACCCTTTTCTTCTATTTTGGGTGACTCTTTGGTTTCCTTTAACAGCATTAGCCTTGGAGAATCAAGTGTGTCGTCATCCTCATGGAATGGGAAGTGTCTGATGCTCGGGGAACAGGACATCCTTTCCGAGTCCTCACTCACCTGACGAGAACTTCTGTAATTCCTTTCTCTTTTAGTGCTAATTTCAAAGTCAAACTGGTCAGTCTTTTTCTTTTTACTCGGCGGAGAGTCATCAGTGACGTCTTGTGGAGGTTTTCCCACCTCGTGGACCAGGCTCCGCCTCTCATACTCATCCACATCTTTCTTTGGGCTGCCAAACTTCTCCGACTTGGCGATCTCCATTTCCAGCTGCTGTTTCAACCTTCGACTTTGCTCCATTTGTTTCCGGTAGCTCTGCGTGTGGTCAATGTCGATGCCGATCTTCTCCTCCGTGTCAGCTGACTGAGGTTTCTCTTGGCCAAGTTTATGGTCAGGTGTTTCTTCGGGAAGACTGGAGTAGTTCTTCCTTGTGTCCTCTCTCTCCGTTCCCTGCTCATCCAGCAGCTGGACCTGTTTGTGTTGGGGTTTCACCGGATTCAGTTTTTTAGTAGAGAGTTCCTGAACTTCCACAGGTTCATCGGGTGCCTCCATCAGCCTCGCCTGCAGATCCAGGGTGGGGCGCATGCCAATCCCACCAACATTAAGAGTGTCCTGAATTTCTTTGGGACTAGTAACAGGAATAAGTCTTTCCAGTTTGAGCTTTTTAGATTCCCTTTTAAGCATCTCCTTCCTCGGGGGCTTCCTCTCCAACTCTCCTTCCCTTAACATCGGCGCTTCCCTGGACGACGCCGTTGCATCGAGCTGCTTTTTCAGAACCATGCGTGCATCCTCCTCATCCTGGCTGCTCCGTTTCACATCCAGCTTCTGCCTGTCAGGCTTTGGATTCGCATCAGCAAAACGCCTTTTACGAGCCTCCAATTTGTCTAAGTCAACCGCGTTGGCCCCCTCGGAAGTTTGCTCCGTCTTCAAGTGCTTTTTGGGTTTCATTTTTCCCTCCTTATCCACCACTTCGACGTGACTGGCAAGGGCTTTCTCCTTCTGTACCTTGGTTCTGACAGGTTCCAGTTTAGACTGCTCAGACTTGGCTTGCTCAGCCTGAGACGTCTGGGTCTTCTGTTCGAGCAGTGGGGATTTCAGAGTGTCATTATCCAGCTTTGCTCTCAGTTTCTCCAGCGTGGGTTGATCGATAACCTTCCCCTCCTTTTCCTTCACACGGGTCAACACAACGCAGGGCATCAGTTCCAGGCGGTTTTTCGCTGTCCCTTCTTTGTCACCCCTCTCTTTGCTCTGTTTACTGTTGCCCTTCAGTTTCTCGGGGCTGGGCTCCCTCTCATTCTCCTGATCCGTTTCTGAGGACTGGGAGCTGGGCGAATGGATTTTTGCTTTCCGTTTTTGCTTTTCCATCTTCTCCTTTTCAATTTTCTCCGGCTTCTCCTTCCTCACCAAGCGCTTCTCCTTGTCCACCCTCTCCTGCTCGAACACGCGCTCCTTCTCCGCCTTCTCGTTCTTGGCGTATCGCTCCACGCGGGCCTTGTCCAGCTTGTCGTACCGCGGGGGGGACAGGGAGCTGCAGCTGCCACTGCGATCCGACGACCGGCTGTAAATCCTCCTCTCTGAGTCGCTCTGCAGCCGCTCCGACTGCGACGGGGACGTGCCGGGGCTCTGCGGGCGCCGCGAGTGCGTCGGGCTCTGGCTGCGCTCGATCGGCCTCCGCTCGTGGTCTCTGTCGCGGTCGGATTCGAACCGTTCCCTCTCCCTCTCTCTCTCCCGTTGCCTGTAACTGTACTCCCTGATGTCCTGCTCGTAGGGATCGCCCCGGTAGTCCCTGTACTCGCGCGGGTCGTCGTAGTATCGTGGGTCGTAGTAGTCTCCTTGGTAGGGATCCCACTCGGCGTAGAATTCCCTGCCCCGGGCCGGGTACTCTCGCCGAGGATCCTCGGGATACGTCCCCGGGGTCCGAACAGTCTCGTAGTAAGTACGGTCAGGGGCGTATTCATAGGATCCTCTTCGCTCGTCTCTGCTAAATAGAAGAATAAACAGATTCTAGTTCTCCTTCTCAACCAACAGAGTGTGTATCACTGTCTGTGCACAGCGAAAGAGGGGTTTGGGTTGGAAGGGACCTTAAAGATCATGGAATCATTAGGGTTGGAAAAGAGTTTTAAGATCACCCACCAACCCAGCACTACTACCACGTCCACCATTAAACCAGGACCTCAGGTGTCACATCCACATGTAAGGGAATCATTTTATGATCTTATCTCCCCATGTGCATCCAGGCAGCTGCACACAGAAATTTAGCAATGAACCTGTTTCCTCCTTTTCTACTTTTTCCAGTTTTTCCTTCCTCACCAAGCACTTCTCCTTGTCCACCCTCTCCTGCACAGTGGACCAAACAATTTGTTAAATGATCAAATACCAAATGCAGCCAATTGGTCATTTAATACCAGCTCTCCCCTTGGGGTTGTTTCACCACCCTCGCTCCTTCATTTTGGTCTAATTCAAACCTTGCATGAAACAAAGGTAAAAAAACCAACTCATGCAGGGGCTGGCAGGGTGAAGAAGCCCCATCTCCAGAACCTGAGATCCACCTCTGAAAACGTGAGTGGAATCAAAATTCAACAGTGGAATCTCTGCCTTACTAAGCAGTAAAGTGGTAGCAAGATTTCTTTAAAAGTCCTAAGCCCTGTAAGTGATCCCTTAATTCCAAAATTAGCTCTTTGGCTGCATGTGACTTGCTGGCATTACCTATTTACAGTAAACCCGAGTCAACAAATATCAGGTTGTTTAGGAGGTCAGGTGAATTCATTCAGTGAAGCAAGTCAAGCAATTAATGTTGTTATCTCGACACCTCCAAAGGGCAAAAGCAGGTCATTTATAACACTGAACATGGCAGGGAGGTGGCACAAAGCTGGAGCTCCAAACCCCCACCATTCCAGAGGGTTTTGCACACTCTGCAGCCAGGTGGGGTCGGGTTGTGCCCCAGGGCACAGGGACAGGAGCAGAGGGCACGGCCTCAGGCTGGGCCAGGGCAGGGCAGGGGGCACAGCAGCAGGAATTGCTGCCTGGAAAGGGTGGGCAGGCACTGGCAGGGGCTGCCCAGGGAGGGTTGGAGTGCCCACCGTGGAGGTGCCCAAGGCAGGACTGGCCGCGGCGCTCAGAGCTCTGGGCTGGGGGACAAGGTGGGCCAGGCACAGGGTGGGCTCCATGGGCTGCGAGGGCTTTTCCAAGGTGGGCATTGGGCACAGGGTGGGCTCCATGGGCTGCGAGGGCTTTTCCAAGGTGGGCATCGGGCACAGGGTGGGCTCCATGGGCTGGGAGGGCTTTGCCAAGGTGGGCATCGGGCACAGGATGGGCTCCAAGGGCTGGGAGGGCTTTGCCAACCTCAGGGATTCTGGGATTCCACAAAGGCTTATTTGGCTTCACAGGTTACGTTTTGGGCTAAAAACTGGCAGGTCCCACCTTTTAAGAAACACAAAATCAAAAAAGCAGCAAAACACAAAGACAGAAACCACACCCTGCAGGAGAAGTGGGATGTGGTGAGAGGCAGCTGTGAAGCTAAAAATATTCATGGGGGATTTTGTTTGGTTTTTCATGGTTTTTTTTCCATTTGGATCCCATTTAACTACAACCCTGAGAGGAGGTTTGTGCAGATCTCGGCATCACTGCAAGGAGGAGCGTGGAGGGGCACCAGAAGCTGCAGAATTACAGGAGTCACTGCAGAGCTCACTCCAGGAGTTTGTATTCCCAAGGATCTCATAGTGACTGTGAGCAGAGTGACACAAAGGGAAGAACCAGAGTAATGTGTAAAATCAACATTCTCTGTGCTAAAACCCATCCAATAACACACTTCCCTTGCCTGAATTCTACCTAGTTCTGAGGAAATGCTCATTGTTGGCACATCCCAACATCTGGCAAGGCCTGGGCAAGGCACATTTGTATTTCCATTACGTAAATCCTGAATTTCCAGGCCTTTCTCACTTCTAAATCTGGTCATTTTGCACCGTGTCCCTTTGCTGCAAGAGCAGACTGGGTGTGTGTGTGCAGCTCCCAGGTACCACCAGCTGGGCTGAGTCCTGGGCACAGCAGAGCCCTGCCAAGGAAGGCAAATAAACACAGAGGTTTCTTTCAGTCAGTGGAGGACAAAAGCCCCAAAATGTGGAGTGTTTCTGTGCCAGGTCTGCAGGGATAAAACGAGCACTGTGGTTCCAGCAGCAGCAACTCAGCACACACCGTTAGGTCAAAGAAAACAAAACCAAAATAAAAATGCAGCCTCCTGTTTTCTTCTTTCCTCAAGGTAACAGATGAAGCTGCTGCAGAGGGGCAGGTGGAGGAGCAGGTTCTGCTCTGCCCAAGTTTCTCAGGCTGTTTTACACCCCCAGCACACGCAGAGCTCTGAGGCAGACAAGCTGCTCTCTGCATTCCTCAGTGCTGGGGAAGGAGCCCCAGCTATGCCCTGGTGACCCAGCACAGAAACTGGACACCAAAACACAGATCCCACAGACACTGGAACCTCCAGCTCAGCAGGAGAGCAGGAACCAGCCACATGGATGTGTGGGATCCTGCCTGCCTCAGAATGAGGTTTAGGCCTGACCTAAATCTGTTCTAATAAAATAGTGAACAATGCCAAAATATTGTTACTAATAAAACTTAAAAATTAAGGTTAAAGGAACCAACTGCATTAGGATGTGTGAGATCCCACCTGTCTTAATCTGCACAGTTTAGGCCTGACATAAACCTGCTTCAAAAAATAGTGAAAAAGTAAAAAAATAAAAGAATTTAAATTGCTGAAATATTGTCTAGTAAAACTTAAAAATAAGATTAAAGAAACACATAGAAAGAAGGTTAAAGGAACCAGCTACACTGGATGTGTGAGGTCCTTCCTGCCTTAATCTGCAGTTTAAGCCTGACCTAAATCTGCTTTAAAAAAATTGCGAAAAGGTAAAAAAATGCTGAAATGTTATTAGTAAAATTTCAAACATAAGGTTTAAGAAACAAAAACTTAAAGGAACCAGCTACATTCATATGTGTGAGATCCCACCTGTCTTAATCTGCACAGTTTAGGTCTGACATAAACCTGTTTTGAAAAAACAGTGAAAAAGTAAAAAAAAAAAGAATTAAAAATGCTGAAATATTGTTAGTAAAACTTAAAAAATAAGATTAAAGAAACACAGAGCAAGTAGGTTAAAGGAACCAGCCACATGGATGTGTGGGATCCTGCCTGCCTCAGAATGAGGTTTAGGCCTGACCTAAATCTGTTTTAATAAAATAGTGAACAATGCCAAAATATTGTTAATAATAAAACTTAAAAATTAAGGTTAAAGGAACCAACTGCATTAGGATGTGTGAGATCC
The DNA here is from genome assembly GCA_013396695.1 of Sakesphorus luctuosus. Classification (NCBI taxonomy): domain Eukaryota; kingdom Metazoa; phylum Chordata; class Aves; order Passeriformes; family Thamnophilidae; genus Sakesphorus; species Sakesphorus luctuosus. The sequence continues at coordinate 61,199 of VWZD01013318.1, read as the reverse complement.
CACCTGTCTTAATCTGCACAGTTTAGGCCTGACCTAAATCTGATTTTAAAAAAATAGTGAAAAATGCTGAAATATTATCAATAAAACTTAAAAAATAAGGTTAAAAGAACCAGCCACATGGATGTGTGAGATCCTGCCTGCCTTAATCTGCACAGTTTAGGCCTGACTTAACCCTGTTTTGAAAAAATAGTGAAAAATGCTGAAATATTGTTAGTAAAACTTAAAAATAAGATTAAAGAAACACATAGAAAGAAGGTTAAAGGAACCAACTGCATTAGGATGTGTGAGATCCTGCCTGCCTTAATCTGCACAGTTTAGGCCTGACTTAACCCTGTTTTGAAAAAATAGTGAAAAATGCTGAAATATTGTTAGTAAAACTTAAAAATAAGATTAAAGAAACACATAGAAAGAAGGTTAAAGGAACCAACTGCATTAGGATGTGTGAGATCCTGCCTGCCTTAATCTGCACAGTTTAGGCCTGACTTAACCCTGTTTTGAAAAAATAGTGAAAAATGCTGAAATATTGTTAGTAAAACTTAAAAATAAGATTAAAGAAACACATAGAAAGAAGGTTAAAGGAACCAACTGCATTAGGATGTGTGAGATCCTGCCTGCCTCAGTCTGCACAGTTTAAGCTTGACCTAAATCTGCTTTAAAAATAGTGAAAAGGTAAAAAAATAACATTTAAATAATGCTAAAATGTTTTCAGTAAAACTTAAAAATAAGATTAAAGAAACACATAGAAAGAAGGTTAAAGGAACCAGCTACAGTCATATGTGTGAGACCCCACCTGTCTTAATCTGCAGTTTAGGCCTGACCTAAGTTTATTTTAAAAAAATAGTGAAAAGATAAAAAAAAATTAAAAATGCTGAAATGTTGTTAGCAAAAGTTAAAAAATAAGGTTAAAGGAACAAACACAAGTGGTTATTTAAGAATTATGGCCTGAAGAAGCAAGATGATGTTTGATGATGATGATGATGATGATGATGATGATGATGATTGGAAGGTTTAAGATGAAGGTTTAAGATGAAGCTGCAGGAATAAAAAGCTCATGAAGACACTGATACCTCCTCTCTGCCAGCATTTCATAGAAGTCTCTGATATCCTGACCCGTTTTCTCCATGGAATGATAAAACGCCAACTGACTCTCCCGATTGGCAAAGTCCACCTGGAAAACAAAGGGGAGAAGCAGGTTCAGAGACAGAACATTCCCTGCCAACATTCCCTGCCAACATTCCCTGCCTGCTGCAGGCTGGGGGGCAGCAGGACTGAGAATGGGGGGATAGTTAATAATAATATCCATCATTATCGTGGCATTGACATTTTTAATGCCAGGCCAGTCCCAGAATCCCTTTTATCTCCAGGTGCTGCCACAGCAGCTCAGGATGGGGACTCTGGAACATTCCATGGTGTTTGCCCAGGGTTATGGAGCAGGGAAAGGGCCAAGACCCTGAACTGCAGCTCTCTGTTCAGCTGCTCCAAAGGCTGGGGGTTTCTACCACTGACAATATTAAGAAGCTAATGGTGTGGGTAATGCAACAAATGAAGGGTTAGAATGGTTTCACTCCATGTATGTCACATACTGCAATATTTTTAACATTCTACTTTCTATTGCTTTGAAATCAGCCCAGTCCTGTGAGCAGCCACAGAGACACAGATGTTGAGGGTGTTGCTTTTGCCAAAGTCATTAAGCAGCAAGACCCACACAAGGCATGAAACTTTACACATTTTCCTGCATGTAAAGGTGACTGAAATCCAACCAGCAGGCTGAGGAAGTCCAGGATATCCAACTCCCAGCCCTGGGAGAAGAGGAGGCTCAGAGGTGACCTCAGCACTGTCTGGAACTACCTGAAGGGAAGTTCTAGCCAGGTGGGGGTTGGTCTCTTCTCCCAGGCAACCAGGAAAAGAACAAGAAGGCACAGGCTGGAGCTCTGCCAGGGGAGGTTTGCGTTGGATATCAGGAGGAAATTCTTTGCAGAGAGAGTGCTCAGGCATTGGAATGGGCTGCCCAGAGAGGGGGTGGATTCCCCATCCCTGGAGGTTTTTCAGCTGAGCTTGGCCGTGGCACTGAGTGCCATGATCTGGTAAAGGGACTGGAGTTGGCCCAAGGGTTGGACTTGATGATCTCAGAGGGCTTTTCAACCCAATCCATTCTGTGATTCTGTGGATGTGGCACTGAGTGAGAATCCACTATGTCTTGATCCAACCCCACCGTGATCACCAGCCCAGGGCACAAAGTGCCCTGGGCTGGTGATCACGGTGGGGTTGGATCAAGGGTTGGACTTGTTGATCTCGGAGGTCTTTTCCAACCCAATCCATTCTATCATTCTGTGATTCTGGGGGAGACACAGAGTTAAACCCCAGCTGAGATCAGGTGTGACATCCCTGCCCACTCTTTAGGAGAGGAGGAAGGGGGAGGAGGAGGGTGATCCAGAGGGTTGGCTGACACCTCCTGTCACCACTCAGTGGCACTGATGGGGCAGTCAGAACAGTATAAATAACCACGTTCACTCAAATTCAAGCTATCCCTGTAAATGCCAAGTGTTGCACCAGGAATAAAAGGGTTTTCTTCGGGTTTTTTTAAGTAGTGTTTTTAATTCTTGTGAAGAATCTGTTGGAAGGAAGGACAAGATGATCTTTAAAGGCCCTTCCAACCCAGACCATGACTGCATGGCTGGGTTGCTGCACCCACAAGCACAGGCCAAGAGCCTGGAGACCAGCCTGGAGCAGCTGGAATGCTGTGGCATCCCAGAGGAACTCAAACCCTCAGATTCTCCCTTTTCAACATGAAAACAGACAAAAGTTTGCCTTGGATTGGGGTAAAGGAGGCAAGAACACGGACACCAACACTCAGGAGCTGAGAGAGACAAGTGCAGCGAAACAAACGGCAGAATGCTGGAAAAGCCTCTAAGGAACATTCCAGGAGTCCCTGACACCTTGACAAGCCGAGCACAAAACACAACTTAAAGCCTTTGGCATCTGGGATGTGTGTCCCACTAAGAATTCCTTGAGTCTGCAATGGCAGTGTTTAAGGGGGAAGGCCTAAATGCAATTTGTTTCTCTCTTTTTTGCCCCTTTTGCTTTGCTTTGGAGGTCATTCTGCACACCTTAATTTTATTCCCACCGATTTTCCTCCCCTTGGTCTCTTTTACAGCTGCTTGTGCATATTCAATCTCATTGTAGAGAACCAGGGCCATGCCTTTTAAACGGTCAAACACCACCTGTAAAAAACAAAAAAACAAAACAAAAACCAAATAAGAGCCTCATCCACAGGACTTCACGTCAGTCCCAACAAAATCCTAAGTCATGAGGATACCAGGAAGGAGATCATTTTTAGCAAGGTGAATTTCCAGGCTTTTCTGATGAGGCATATTGGAATGAAGAGACAATCAAAGGACACGGGACTGCTTTGAATTGTGGATATTGTGGCTTGAGGTATATTATGCCTTTATTTTGTTTTTCTGTGTTTTACTTTTTATGCTTTTTCTTTAGTGACTGAGTTTTGTAGTTTCTCTTTGTGTACTTCCAGGTTTTTTTTGGAAAAATTTCCACTGTGTTTTAAGGGGGAAAAAAGGTAAAGGGAATGTTTAATCCCAAGGGAATGTTTGATCCCCAAGTGGAACCAGCTTTTTTATCAGCCTGCAGTACCACTGGCCACTTCCTAAACACCCAATTTCCAAACATTCCCCTCCTTTAGCAGCATAAATTTATGATTCAAGCAACAACAGCTACAATAAGGAAAGTCAAAGCTGCAACACAAACCCACAAAAATCCCTCAGGGAGGCAAGACCCTCATCTTGAGAAGATTCACACATGTTGCTTAACTCGAAGCTCATTCCTGTCCAATAAAAATACAGGGGACAACTCCCAGGCTCCAGTTTAAGCACATGATAAATCACTTGCACTGTCCCCACTGGGGGATGTGTTGCACCATCGTTGACTTGCTCTCTGCTTTCGTGTGCTCTTTCCAAACTGCTTTTAAAAAGTAATTTTTTTGGTCTTTTGAACTGGTTTAAAAAAGTTTTTTTTTTGTCTGATTAAAAACAAAAAATAGTTATGTCTAATTATGTAATTAGCAAGTATGAGCAACTACATAATTAGAACTGCTGTTTGACTAATCTTTAAGAGATTTTGTTGGGGAGAGACTGCACTGCACAAGAGCAACAAATGGTTTCCAAAACTCAATATCTCGGCTCATTCCAAGTATTTTTTTGTTGTTGTTGTTCTCAAACCCCCGAAGCGACTGCTCCACATCAGCCAAATTCCACCTGGGAGAGAATGTTTCCACCTGAGCTATCCAGCCCTGGACAGTGGGGTTGAAAGGACAGGATGGGAGGAAGGAAGACAGGAACAAGTGCAGGGCAGAGGGCAGAGCTGCCACGTACCTTCACCACGGGCCCGTAGCGGCAGAAGTGCCGGGTCAGGTACTGATCCGTGACGTTGGTGGAGAGCCCGTCCAACCACACGCAGTTCGTGGGCATGCTCTTCCCAAAACCCAGCTGGACACAACACAGAAGGGCAAAACATCCATCAGCACAAGGGTTAAACTCCCCCAGCAGAGCCCGCCCTAATTAAAGAGCTATCTGGAGAAAGCTGCTGTTTGTGTGGATTTTCTAAAATTAGCGTCTCGTGCAGGTGCGAGACAAAAATCAAAGAGCAATTAATGAAAATAATTCTGCATGTTTAAACAAACACTGTGTTTGACAACATTTGGTTCTTGGAGGGTTTGAATGTCTGGGAAGTGACAGGTTGACAGCTCTGGGGCCCCACAGCCTCTGTTTGTCACAGGCAGCGGGACGGATTCCCAGCACAGACTCGGCAAATGTCAGTCCCCAAATGCTCCATCCCAGGGCTCTGCTGGGAAAGATGCTGATCAATCCCAGTTAGGTGGTGACTGGAAGCATCACACTCTAATCTGATTTCACATTAAAACCCATCCTACTGCCACCACCTCTCCTGCTGCAGAGCAATGCTGGGACCAGCAGGAACAGGGACACAATCCATGGGAGGATTTCACATTAAAATCCATCCTACTGCCACCTCTCCTGCTGCAGAGCAATGCTGGGACCAGCAGGAACAGGGACACAATCCATGGGAGGATTTCTTTACCTTGAGCCGGTTGTTTCCAAGATACTCCCCATCCATCTTCTTTATGGCTTTGCACACGCTGGCAATGTCACAGTACTGCAGGAAGGCATATTGAGGGACCCCGTTCACCTTCTTAATGTCAATGTCCTGGGGACAAACACAAAGCACAACAACCCACAGTGAGCACTGCCAATCCCATCCCAGAGGGCTTCCTTTTGGAGACACACGTGGCACAGAAAGCTCTTTAATTAATATTTTCCTCAGGTTTAAAGAATAGGATACAGTTGAAACGTCACTGTTCTGCTGCATCTCAAAACTAAACCCATACTGAGGCAGGGAAAGCTCCTCAGCACACAGATTTAAAATCCAGCCCCACAGAACTAAGCCTGACCTGATGAACAAACACCAGCTTTAGGCTGCTAATGCTGCATCAAGAAGAGACAATTCAGGATCAAACAAATACAGATTAATTTTCGCTCAAGAGAAAACAACCTGCTTGATCCTCATCTCCGAGCCAAGCAGGGCTTCTTTTCCAAACAAACAAGATCCATTCTGTTCCCAGAAACACAGAGCGGTGCTGGACTCATCCCCTGAGCCAGCCTGGCTCGTGGCAAGGGCAGGAAAAATCCCCAACCTCCATCACTGCTGCTGTTTGATCCCAAGCCACCACAGCCCATCCTCAAGAGCAGCCAGAGGCTCCCAAAGCCCAGTGAAGGCTGATTTTCATGGATTTAAAAACCCAGCAAGCCTGGAGCTGACATTTGGTTAACAAACAAGCTCAGCACTTGCACTGGAAATGTACCCGAAGCCTCTGAACAAACTCATGACATTATGAGTCATTCTGAGGTGAAAACAGGAGGTGGAGGGTTTGGCTTTGTCTGTTGGAATAGCAGGAGCTGCCTTTGAGAGCCACACATGGGTCTGAGCACAAATGTTCCAGGACAGCCTAATTTCATGGTTAATAAATTTAGGGACAAGGCAGCAGTTTGCTATGGTCTCACCCAAGAGCTCTTTATCTGGAAAAACAGAAGTAAACAGGGAGATTTACACAACTATTAAATTCCTACAGCCTTGGCCTAACGATTTAAGTGGAATACTAACAGGAAACTCCACCTTCAAGTGTCTGAAGTAGCACAACTGCAACCACAGCAAATTATACCTGACCACTCACCCTGGGCAAGCCATTCCTTCCGACAGGCAAATAAAATACCCTTATTGTGCTCATTACCCCTCTGAAAGGCTCTAAAGCTGGTCCCTTCTGCACCTCAGCTTCCAAGTGTTCCTGGAAACTGCAGGGTAGTGCTGCTGCCCCACTCTGAGCCATTAATAATAACGCTGACAGGGCAGGCACAGCACACAAAGGGCAATTTGCACTGCCACTGATAAGCATCTCTATCAGCAGAGCTCTGCTCTGTAACGCTGGAAAAGCCACAGACATGGCAGGAATGCATAAATCAGCACTGATGTCAAGGCTGCAGTGCAGGCTGGATGCACAAGGGCTGCCAGACACCATAAAATGAGGGGCTTGTGTTTGTCCACATGGTATGTGGAAGCACAACTGCCCTTCTTTTGGTGGGGAGCAGGAATGGGGTTCTGGTGTGTGTGAGTGGTTGCTCAGTGGTTACAAACACAGCTCAGAGCAGTGAAGGAGGCACAGCACGTCCTCAAGCAGCCACAGCTCCGGGGAGAACAGGCACTACCAGTGCTGAAGTCCAGATTCAACAGAAATCATAGAATGAATCCCAGAATGGGTTGGGTTGGGAGGACCTTAAAGCCCAGCCCATCCCACCCCCTCTGCTCCTTCCACTGTCCCAGGTTGCTCCAGCCTGGCCTTGGACACTTCCAGCAATGGGGCAGCCACAGCTTCTCTGGGCACCCTGTGCCAGGGCCTGCCCACCCTCACAGGGAGGAATTTCTTCCCAATATCCCATCTAACCCTGCCCTCTTTCAGCTTAATGCCATTCCCCCCCTTCTCCTGTCACTCCATGCCCCTGTGAAAATTAATTAAACTATGGATAATTACACCACTTTTCTGGAAAATTCCTCTTCGATGCAACGTTGATATGACTCGATAGGAAGTGGTGTGAGCGGAGCAGAGGGGGCTGATGTTGCTCTGCTTCATCCACATCCTCCCTCTCAGCTGGAAACCCAAATCCCCCACGTGCCACCACTGATCCATCTGCTCCATCCCCCTCTCCATGGGCACCAACCGAAGTCTTTGTTCCAGAAATCAGCAGGAATCTCAAGATTCACACAGCTGTACTGACTGAACATGAAAACAACACATCCCAAAGACCCTGTCAGGCTTTTCTGCACATGCTGGGAGCCACCAGGAGAGAATAACCAGGAGAGAACTACCAGGAGAGAATAACCAGGAGAGAACTACCAGGACAGAACTACCAGGAAAGAAGAACCAGGAGAGAAGAACCAGGAGAGAATTACCAGGAGAGAACAACCAGGAGAGAACAACCAGGAGAGAACTATCAGGAGAGAATAACCAGGAGGGAACTACCAGGAGAGAACAACCAGGAGAGAATAACCAGGACAGAACTACCAGGAGAGAACTACCAGGAGGAAATTACCAGGAGAGAATTACCAGGAGAGAACTATCAGGAGAGAATAACCAGGAGAGAACTACCAGGAGAGAATAACCAGGAGAGAATTACCAGGAGAGAATTACCAGGAGAGAATTACCAGGAGAGAA
>VWZD01013318.1:40695-51624 GCA_013396695.1 Sakesphorus luctuosus | reverse complement strand
ACCAGGAGAGAACTATCAGGAGAGAATAACCAGGAGAGAACTACCAGGAGAGAATAACCAGGAGAGAATTACCAGGAGAGAATTACCAGGAGAGAATTACCAGGAGAGAACAACCAGGAGAGAATAAGCAGGAGGGAACTACCAGGAGGGAACTACCAGGAGAGAACAACCAGGAGAGAACTACCAGGAGAGAACTACTAGGAGAGAATTACCAGGGAAGAATTACCAGGAAATAACTATCAGGAGAACTACCAAGAGAGAATAACCAGGAAGAAATTACCAGGAGAGAATTACCAGGAGAGAATAACCAGGAGAGAACTACCAGGACAGAACTACCAGGAGGGAATTACCAGGAGAGAATTACCAGGTGAAAATTAGCAGGAGAGAACTATCAGAAGAGAACTACCAGGAGAGACATTCCTTGCAAACACTCCTAGCACTGTTTTTACCACAAAGTTACCCCTCAACATACATGTGCTGAACTCTGAATGCAAAGAAAAGCTTTCAGGGATATTCCAGCCAGAAGAATGACCCAGGTTATTGCAGGAAGAGTGACAGCCCCAGCCCCTCTCCTGGCATCTCCCAGGTCAGTGCCAGCCCACCCAGGGCACAGCTCACGTACCACTATTCCCCCGAAGCGCTGGAAGATGTTGCGGAGGTCGTGGTAGGTGGTTGTCTTCTCCAGGTTGCCAATGAACAGAGTCCTCGTTGCTTTTGGGTGAAACTCATCTATCCTTTCATCCAAAGGACGGAACTCGTTCTCACTTTCTGTTTCTGCAATCAAAGAGAGCAGGAGATTTGTAATGCCCAGAGGTGCTTTTCATGTGGGTTTGGTTCATGTTGGTTTGCTCGAGTCTCCTTCCTGATCTGAGCAAGAGCAACCACTGCTTTTGACAAAACACACAGTGTTTGACCTCTGACTTGTTATTTATGTATGATTTGAAATCTCTACGTCCCACTGAGCAATCTGAGCATCCTCAGGTGAAAGGGAGCTGCTCCTCTGGAAATTTACCCTTTCAGCATGTTTTATAGTGTGATTTCCACTAAGGCTCCCCTGCACGTGGGGAACAGCACGTGGGGAACAGCACGTGGGGACTGCACGTGGCAGGAGTTTGTTTTCACAGATCAATTTTTAAAGAAGCCATTGAAGTGCAGACTGAGAATTCCACCTCGTGCTTTGGGCTGCAGCTCTCACTGGTCAGTCACATGGGCTGTGCTGCCACAGCCTCAAAAACACAGCCATCATTGGCTGTTTTAATTAACAGCAGACATAACGAGGCTGTGAGGACTCAGTGCTGTGCCCACACCACCCACTGGCTTCTGCTCCACCAAGACACGGCAGAGAGATCATTCCTTCAGCAGATCCCAGTGTCTGGGAGCATGGCAGGTTTACTTCTCTGAGGTTTAAGACTGGAACTCTCTCCCTCAGAGCACCCACTCCTCCTCTAGAATTTATTCTGGTGTGTTTTCCCAGTTCCTCTAAAGTCCGTTTCCTACTCCTACTCTGCCCCTGAACATGCCCAGAGCTGTTCCACATCCCATGGGAGAAGGGCACGGACCCACCTGGTCCTATCCAGGCTGTGACTTCGATCTGCATGCCAAAGAAAAGTTTTCCTTTGGAGGCATTGAGTGCTTTCTCCTGGTCCTCCTGCTGCCGGAAGAAGACGAGCCCGTAGCGCTCCTCGGACGCGCCGTGGATCTGCACCGACGTCACCTTCCCATACTTCTTGAATTCATGGAAAAGTCCATCTTTAAGGCTTGTATCTAAACCAGCAAAAAAAACCATTAGTATTGTGATTTTTACCATGTAAGACACGAAGACTTTGATTGTCCTTCTGAAATGTGACTTCTCCCCTTTTAACTTGGTGCTCACCCTTTTTAATTTGGGGTGTTAGTTTTGCCAATGTCTCAAGTTTCTGGCTGACCTTTCACTTTGCCTGGGTTTTTAAACCCAAGAAAATACACACAACAAGGTAGTGGATGGTTATTGCTTCTGAGAGACACCCAGCTGCAGGTAAAGAGGAAATAAACAGTGGTGCTTCATCAATAATCCCACAGGGAAACTGCATCCAGCAGGTTTCCAAGGCTGGGGATGAGGCATCTGGAATGGAGATTGGAGTCACACAGCACTCAGTTCAGTCAATTCAGAAATATAACCAGGCAGAATCATCAGATCTTGCAGAATTTGACTCACAGTCAGGGATCTGTGGGACAATAACCTTGGCACCGTGTCCCTTCAAGGAGTATGACAGGAATAAAAGCCACAGGGAGAGCCTCAGCATGTCAGGTGTGAGGCCCACAGGGCCAAAAGGGGTTTCACTTCAGCCAGTGCTTTGCACCCACCCTGTCACAGCTGTCCCACAACTGATCCCAGGCTGTTTGTTCCTGTGGGATCTCTCCTGTTCTCAGCACAGGTTTCCTGAATCATTTTCCATGCAATATCCACTGTCCCTACAAATATGCTCAGCGGTGTTTAAAAGCACTCAAAATGCAGCAGAAAACCCTGAACTTTTTGAATTAAAGAAGAAATTGAGGGGCTGGAGCGGGGCCAGAGAAGAGCAACGAGGCTGGAGAAGGGAGTGGAGCACAAGTGCTGTGGGGAGAGGCTGAGGGAGCTGGGGGTGTTTGTGCTGGAGAAGAGGAGGCTCAGAGGTGACCTCAGCACTGTCTGGAAGTGCCACATCAGGGAAGTTGTGGCCAGGTGGGGGTTGGTCTCTTCTCCCAGGCACTCAGCAATAGGACAAGGGGGCACGGGGGGCTCAAGCTCTGCCAGGGGAAATTGAAGTTGGAGAGCAGAAAAAACTTCTTTGCAGAGAGAGTGCTGAGGGATTGGAATGGGCTGCCCAGAGAGGGGGTGGATTCCCCATCCCTGGAGGTTTTTCAGCTGAGCTTGGCCGTGGCACTGAGTGCCATGATCTGGTAAAGGGACTGGGGTTGGACCAAGGGCTGGACTTGATGATCTCGGAGGTCTTTTCCAACCCAATCCATTCTGTGATTCTATGACTGAAGCAGGGTGAGACTGAACAATCTCAAGTTTTAAATGCCAAAATGGAGATGCTTCATTTTTTTCCCTCGGGGAAATCCACATTCCTGTTTGGGGAAGCACCAGCTCCTGGAGCTGGGAGTGCCCAAGTGCCCAAGACTCGGAGCTGGGACCAGCAGGATTCCTCCCAGATGGTCACTAATTAAGCAATTTTCCCACTGTCACACCAGAACCAAGGCAGGGCAGGATGACAATCCCATCCTCACGTGGCTGCTGCGTCCAGACAGGTCACTTAACTCACTACAGGTTATTCAACTTTTTTCCCCCCATTTCCCTTTCCCAAGGGGATTTATTTACCTGTTGAGCGCACTGGAAGATTTTGGACCTTGATCCCGAAGCTCTTGCGGGGCTCATCCTTCTCCAGCGCCGGCAGCAGCTGCGCCGCGGGCGCGGGCACGGCCGTCGACTGCACCGAGCGCGCCGGGGACTCGTCGCTGGAGCTGCTGCTGGAGTCACTGCTGGGGGTGGCACAGAGGGATCCACAGGTGAGCCAGGCAGGGGCAAAGCAACCAAGGAAATCGGGGTTTTATTTAAAAGGCGAAATGATATCAGAGTTTCTGCCCGTCTACAACCTCCCTCCTGGGCATGAGGAGGAAAATGCCATTTCCATTCCATGGCCTGGTTTTTCACGGGGTCCAGAGAAGAGCAACGAGGCTGGAGAAGGGAGTGGAGCACAAGTGCTGTGGGGAGAGGCTGAGGGAGCTGGGGGTGTTTGTGCTGGAGAAGAGGAGGCTCAGAGGTGACCTCAGCACTGTCTGGAAGTGCCACATCAGGGAAGTTGTGGCCAGCTGGGGGTTGGTCTCTTCTCCCAGGCACTCAGCAATAGGACAAGGGGGCACGGGGGGCTCAAGCTCTGCCAGGGGAAATTGAAGTTGGAGAGCAGAAAAAAATTCTTTGCAGAGAGAGTGCTCAGGCATCGGAATGGGCTGCCCAGAGAGGGGGTGGATTCCCCATCCCTGGAGGTTTTTCAGCTGAGCTTGGCCGTGGCACTGAGTGCCATGATCTGGTAAAGGGACTGGAGTTGGCCCAAGGGTTGGACTTGATGATCTCAGAGGTCTTTTCCAACCCAATCCATTCTGTGATTCTGTGATCCCAAACCACTCTGGGATTCTCTATGAACCAGCAAACACCATTCCAGCAACTTCAGGGTATGAAGAAATTCAGCCCCAGGAAAGCCTTTTATGAACAATAATTACAAGAGAGCAGGATTTGCATATCAGATCACAGGGGGAGTCGATCCAATCGGTGGCCTCGTCAGATGCTTCGAGCAGACGCAGAAATACAGAGAATAATGTTATTAAACTTGCCCAGTGGGGACACCTCGTGCTGCTTCAGTGGCTCATTCCCTCCCCGAGGCACGAGGGCTCAGAACTGCTCTAAAAATACTGTTGTCTGACATGACCCCCGAGACTCTCGTTCTCCATTACACGAACAGCCTTGGAAAAAATTGGGCTGGAATTTTAACTCAGAGCCTGCAAGGGGGGAGAAGTGCCACGGACTAAAATAACCCTGTCAGGCTGCAAATTCGCTGCTTGATTGAATTTTTATGTTCCTCTCCACATCCTATTAGAAAAATGATACGCAGGTTTATCTTTTTCTTATCTTAAATATTTCATAGGCCTCTTACAAACCTTCTTGCCATTAAACCACTTAACTTTTCCATTTCTTTTCTCAGGGAAGCCATTTCAGGCTTCTGATCATTTCCATGATTTGATTCTGTGAGCAACCCTATTATTTTTTGCGGGTGTTTTCCTTCAAACAATCAAAAAAACCTGCTTTTCTTTCTGAAATTCTCAGTGTCACAAGTGCTGTGGCAGATTCCCAAAGGCCCTGGGCTCTGTCCCCAATATTTCTGGAGGTGCAGAAAGGAAATCCCTGTCCCAAAATACTCACAAACAATCCAGTGGGGATATAAAAACACACCAGACCAAAATAAAAACACAACAACAAAAAAAAAAGGGCAAAACTGCAGAAGGAATAATAAACATGAGAAACTGCTCCCAGTCCCAGCCCCTGGTCACAGCCCAGCCAGTCCCTTCACACGTTGGTGCCTTTCCCACACTCTCCTCCTCCTCCTCCTGGAGGGGGAAGTTCAGTGTTGTTTTGAGAGAGGAGAGAAAATAAAGCCATGCCAGGAATGGAGTGAAAAGCAGAGCCCTGAGCCACCCAACCCCTCACCTCGTAGATAATAAACAGCATTTCCCTTTCCATGCCTTCTGTTTCCCAGCAATGAATCTCCTGCCACAAAGATGCCCCTTCACAGCCTCGTTTTTCTGCTCCATTTGTGACCTGCCTTTATTTCTCCCTCACCTGCCTTTATTTCTCCCTCACCTGGACACTCTCCTTTGGTGCCCTCTTCATTAATGAATTATTCAATCACTAAAAATGAAGAGTGCAGCAATTCCCTCCTCTTTATCCCACTCCTCTGGCTCTACCTTCCCCCCAAATCACCTCAAATCCTCACCACATTCAGGTTCTTCTCTACAGAATTTTGGGAAAAGGAGGACAAACCCAACCCCACATGAACAAGCCCTCAATAATCTCAAGGGGTACCATCAGCTGCTGGGAAATAAACTGGCGAAGAACAGAAAAACATCTTTAAAAACACAAATACAGGGCAGGGAACGTGTGTGGGGAGAAGGTGAAAATAATTCCCAAGCTGGCAGAGGCTCCACGTGGCTCAGCAGCCCCTGAGGAGGCAAAATTGGATTTTAGGGCTGCAGAAGCCTCTGCCCTGTGAGCATTTTCACTTACCCTCCTCACACCTCAATGTTCAATATCACAACCATCTCTGTATTCCTGAAACCTTTAAAATCCTCCGTGTGCTGAGACTGGATCTCTCAGGCAAGAGGGAGCATCAAATTTCTATTTAAACGGTGCTTTAAAATGAGAAAAGGCATTTTTAGGGGGGTTTTTCTTTACAAGGATGTTTAAAATATGGAACACACTGTTAAAAGCACAGCATTCCACTGAGGAAAAATATTATTTTGGGGTAACACTATAAGACATCCAGGTGATAAAACAGGAGTGTAACAGGGGGATAAATTCTACAAAGGAGTCTGAATTCCACCCAACCTTGGGAAACCAGGATCATGCTGATCATTCCCCCTTCCCCAGGGAGTTTTAGGGATCCACATCCCTCAGCAAAGAAAGACTTTCCAGACATTGTAGGAAAAAAAAAGTCATTATTTGCTGTCTATTTTTAGAAAGGAAAAAAAAATGGCTGCAAGAACAATCCCCCCGTTCTTTAGGGAAATCCCCATCACTTTTTCCTATTGAAGAAACATGGATATAATAATTCAAAAGTAAGTCAAAGGTTTGATGTTGTGTGAATGGGAGAATGATGGAAGAGTTAATTACAGCTGCCGTGTCACCCAGTTCCAGCTCACAGAACAATCAAAATAAAGCATCTGACAGGGAATTATGTGGAGTCTCCAGCAGCAAAACACAACTCTTTTTCAGCTTTAAAAACACACAGAGCTGAAGCCCAAGAGCTGCTCAAGGACGTGTTTCCAGGATATTAAAATGAGAGTATGGCTTTGCTTTTCCCTGAGAGTAATTTTGAGAACAGTCACCCGTTGCCAGCGCAGAAAATAAGTTATTAAAAATTCTTCTGGCAAAAGCTGGTTCATAAAGCCTTTAGAACAAGCTAGGGAAACTTTAACATGGGAATATAACAGGATAAACAAACAGGTCCAATAATCTCCTCCCTAAAAGTGTTTCAAGTATCACCAAGTTTTGGGGCAGGGCAAAAATGGTGCAAAAAAAGAGCTTTATAACTTCATTTAGTGTTTCAAAGCCGGGGTGATTTTTTCCAGAGCGTGCTCTGGCACTCAGCCTTTTCCCAACAGAGGCAAACCTGCTCTTCCACATCCCTGTAAACTCAGTGGAGCAGAATGCCAGTGTGAAAAACTGATTTCCTGAGCTGTCACAACACACGTGGCGCTGACGGGGAGCCGGGAAAGCTCCTCCAACATCCCGGCCCCTCCGTGCTTTGAACCTCTCCTGGGGATGTGGGACCATTTGGGAATAATTCCAGCATTTAACCAGGATTTCAGATGCCTTTTTGTCCAGCCCAGATACTCCTAAAACCAGTTTCACTCCATGGCATGAAAGCAATTGAGAATAGAGATTTTGGGTTTTATTGTCGGCAAAACCAGACAGAAAAATGGAGCTCTAAAGGAGATTGTTCCCATTTTAACACGTGCCCTTTACTACAGGTGTAGTTTACAAGGCCTTTTATAACATTTATCTGCATTCCATGATTGCCTGTGAGTATATAAGGATGTGTGTGTTCTTACTCACGCTAGTTATGTATCTGTTTTCCATCAATCAAGACAGAATCTATATATAACTTAGAGTATTTATCTATGGATCTATTCCCCACTGAATCTATTTGTAATCCAGACTAAAATTTGTCCACATGGGCTGAGTCCTGAAGACTCATCATGTAAGAATCCAGCAATGGGGTAGAGATCCAAAATCCAGGGAAATCATGGACTATCCTGAGCTGGAAGGGACCCACTAGGACCATCAGGCCCAACTCCTGCTCTCAGTGCCCTGCAGCTCATTTAGCACATGGAATTTTCCTTTTCCCAGTTATAGCTGTAAAAATGGCCTTTCAAATCCTGCTATCCCACAAACACTCCTGGTTTGCACAGAGATCTCTCATTTTCAAGCCNCCCTCCTCTTTATCCCACTCCTCTGGCTCTACCTTCCCCCCAAATCACCTCAAATCCTCACCACATTCAGGTTCTTCTCTACAGAATTTTGGGAAAAGGAGGACAAACCCAACCCCACATGAACAAGCCCTCAATAATCTCAAGGGGTACCATCAGCTGCTGGGAAATAAACTGGCAAAGAACAGAAAAACATCTTTAAAAACACAAATACAGGGCAGGGAACGTGTGTGGGGAGAAGGTGAAAATAATTCCCAAGCTGGCAGAGGCTCCACGTGGCTCAGCAGCCCCTGAGGAGGCAAAATTGGATTTTAGGGCTGCAGAAGCCTCTGCCCTGTGAGCATTTTCACTTACCCTCCTCACACCTCAATGTTCAATATCACAACCATCTCTGTATTCCTGAAACCTTTAAAATCCTCCGTGTGCTGAGACTGGATCTCTCAGGCAAGAGGGAGCATCAAATTTCTATTTAAACGGTGCTTTAAAATGAGAAAAGGCATTTTTAGGGGGGTTTTTCTTTACAAGGATGTTTAAAATATGGAACACACTGTTAAAAGCACAGCATTCCACTGAGGAAAAATATTATTTTGGGGTAACACTATAAGACATCCAGGTGATAAAACAGGAGTGTAACAGGGGGATAAATTCTACAAAGGAGTCTGAATTCCACCCAACCTTGGGAAACCAGGATCATGCTGATCATTCCCCCTTCCCCAGGGAGTTTTAGGGATCCACATCCCTCAGCAAAGAAAGACTTTCCAGACATTGTAGGAAAAAAAAAGTCATTATTTGCTGTCTATTTTTAGAAAGGAAAAAAAAATGGCTGCAAGAACAATCCCCCCGTTCTTTAGGGAAATCCCCATCACTTTTTCCTATTGAAGAAACATGGATATAATAATTCAAAAGTAAGTCAAAGGTTTGATGTTGTGTGAATGGGAGAATGATGGAAGAGTTAATTACAGCTGCCGTGTCACCCAGTTCCAGCTCACAGAACAATCAAAATAAAGCATCTGACAGGGAATTATGTGGAGTCTCCAGCAGCAAAACACAACTCTTTTTCAGCTTTAAAAACACACAGAGCTGAAGCCCAAGAGCTGCTCAAGGACGTGTTTCCAGGATATTAAAATGAGAGTATGGCTTTGCTTTTCCCTGAGAGTAATTTTGAGAACAGTCACCCGTTGCCAGCGCAGAAAATAAGTTATTAAAAATTCTTCTGGCAAAAGCTGGTTCATAAAGCCTTTAGAACAAGCTAGGGAAACTTTAACATGGGAATATAACAGGATAAACAAACAGGTCCAATAATCTCCTCCCTAAAAGTGTTTCAAGTATCACCAAGTTTTGGGGCAGGGCAAAAATGGTGCAAAAAAAGAGCTTTATAACTTCATTTAGTGTTTCAAAGCCGGGGTGATTTTTTCCAGAGCGTGCTCTGGCACTCAGCCTTTTCCCAACAGAGGCAAACCTGCTCTTCCACATCCCTGTAAACTCAGTGGAGCAGAATGCCAGTGTGAAAAACTGATTTCCTGAGCTGTCACAACACACGTGGCGCTGACGGGGAGCCGGGAAAGCTCCTCCAACATCCCGGCCCCTCCGTGCTTTGAACCTCTCCTGGGGATGTGGGACCATTTGGGAATAATTCCAGCATTTAACCAGGATTTCAGATGCCTTTTTGTCCAGCCCAGATACTCCTAAAACCAGTTTCACTCCATGGCATGAAAGCAATTGAGAATAGAGATTTTGGGTTTTATTGTCGGCAAAACCAGACAGAAAAATGGAGCTCTAAAGGAGATTGTTCCCATTTTAACACGTGCCCTTTACTACAGGTGTAGTTTACAAGGCCTTTTATAACATTTATCTGCATTCCATGATTGCCTGTGAGTATATAAGGATGTGTGTGTTCTTACTCACGCTAGTTATGTATCTGTTTTCCATCAATCAAGATAGAATCTATATATAACTTAGAGTATTTATCTATGGATCTATTCCCCACTGAATCTATTTGTAATCCAGACTAAAATTTGTCCACATGGGCTGAGTCCTGAAGACTCATCATGTAAGAATCCAGCAATGGGGTAGAGATCCAAAATCCAGGGAAATCATGGACTATCCTGAGCTGGAAGGGACCCACTAGGACCATCAGGCCCAACTCCTGCTCTCAGTGCCCTGCAGCTCATTTAGCACATGGAATTTTCCTTTTCCCAGTTATAGCTGTAAAAATGGCCTTTCAAATCCTGCTATCCCACAAACACTCCTGGTTTGCACAGAGATCTCTCATTTTCAAGCCATTTCAGCGGGCAGGGCTCAGTAAGGACAAAGTTACGTTGGGTTTAGGTGTGAAAATGAAAGCCCCGGGCGGAGAACACAAAGGCAGCTGTTCCCTTTGTTCCCACGGAAAGGAGAGGATAAAAGGGACACTCCAAACCCGGGGATGGCACGGGAGACCCGCTGAGTCCATCAATGGCAGCAGAGCTGAATGAGGGGATCCCACCCCCTGCCCTGCACCCTCTGCCACCGCAGAACGTGGCACAAGGGTCACTTCTGCCCATGGACTGGAGAGAGGTGAGTCAGCTGCAGGCTGGGGACTCCCCACGGGAAAGGAAGAGAGAGACAAAGTGGGAAACAGGGTGGGAAACAGGGTGGGAAACACGGTGGGAAATGGTAGGAAACGGTGGGAAACAGGGCGGGAAACACGGTGGGAAATGGTGGGAAACGGTGGGAAACAGGGTGGGAAACACAGTGGAAAAAAGGTTGGGAAACACGGTGGGAAACAGGGTGGGAAACACGGTGGAAAACAGAGTGGGAAACAGGGTGGGAAACAGTGGAAAAAAGGTTGGGAAACAGGGTGGGAAACACGGTGGAAAACAGAGTGNGGGAAACAGGGTGGGAAACAGGGTGGAAAAAAGGTTGGGAAACAGGGTGGGAAACAGGGCGGGAAATGGTGGGAAACAGGGTGGGAAACAGGGTGGGAAATAGGGTGGGAAACAGGGTAGGAAACGGTGGCCGTGGCAGAGGGTGAAGCAGAGAGAGGCATCAACAACACACCGCAGGGGCTGAGCTGCAACTGCAGCTTAAAAACAGGTTCAAGAAAACAAAACAAAACCAACCTGTTGTTGCCCAGAGCAGCTGTGGCTGCCCCAGCCCTAGAAGTGTCCAAGGACAGGTTGGACAGGGCTTGGAGCAGCCTGGGATAGTGGGAGGTGTCCCTGCCCA
>VWZD01013318.1:30575-40685 GCA_013396695.1 Sakesphorus luctuosus | reverse complement strand
ATGCCCTGCCCATGGAATGAGATGCCCATCCCAACCCTTTCCCATCCCAACCATTCCATGATTCTGTGAGTCCATGATTCTGTAACTCCATGATTCTACCTCTGATTGCCAGAACAAATTCAAAACAAAGGCAGCAAAAATTAGTTGAAACCTGTCTCATTTTTGATGCCCAATTTTTGGCAGGAAAAAGTAGAAATTCAGATTTTAGGGTTTGTTTTTTTATAGCTGCCTTCAAAAACTGTTTCACCAGACCTGGTAAACGATCCAGGATTTTTGTTTTTACAGAAATATGCAGAGCGATCACTTTTTCCCTGCCAAAATTAACTGAAATCAGGAACTCTGCCTGGCTCAGCTCAGATTCAACACCCTGTCAGAGTCATCTCCGAGTGAAGATTATCTCCTACAAAGATCTCCTGAGGACAAGCACCGTCCCCGGGTTGTTCTCACGCCTGATGTCAGCAGCACATTCCCAAGTCGGGTCAGGAAATCCAAAGTTGATGTTCAGTCAGCTCAGAACGGAAGCAACAGGAACCCTTGGGTTTTTTCCCTTGTCCCTCCCTTTCCAGATCGGAGTGAAGTCACTGTAGGTGATCTCCATGCACAAAACACCAAGTGCTGTATGATCAGCTCTATCCAGAAGACACAAATCCTTGTTTTCTTTAACCTGTTTTATAGGTTTTGAAAAAAACCCCACCAGTTAGATTTTTTTCAACCAGGGAAAACAGCACCAGAAAATTGTTCCAAGTATCCTGAATGCACCAATGTGCTCTTTAGGAATAATAATTATTAAAAAGACCTGATTGCTGCCAGCCAACACCCAGAAAAACCTAATGGCAACTGCTTAAAATAAGAGCTTAAAAATGCATCACATTCCATTCTAGAAATGGATTAAAGGATCTTTGCCTGTGAAACACTTTGACTTCTGGATGGAAAATGATATATCGAAATAATAAATGCACAGGGCTATTACAGGCTGGTATTTCTGACCTGCTGCTCAATATTACACAAAGCTAAAAATGTATCTAACCAGAATTTCCCCCGCTCTCTACACACACAGGAGTCAAAAATGCACAACAAATCACACGTTCCTTACTAAGAACAGCAATAACCCATCCCCACAAAACTCCGACACCACCGGGTTTGCTCCAACAATCCAGATGGCTGTTCTGCCACGTTCAAGGAGGAATCACAGAATTCCAGAAGGGTTTGGGTTGGAAGGGACCTTAAAGATCATCTCATTCCAATCCCTTGCCATAGGCAGGAACAACCACAACGAAAATTGCAGAGCTCTGGGCACAGGGTGAGCAACTCCCTGTTGGGGCTGATGCCAAAGCTGCCCCAAACACCCACATGAGCAGCAGGTGGTTGCTCTGCACACGGGATGGGCCCCACACCAGGGTGTTTATAAAGTAAAAACCACTTCTCACACCTCCGGAAATAAATAGGAGGAGTTTTTTTCCTGGTTCAAAGGAGTTGCTGAACCTGAAGTTGACAATATCACAAACCCCAGCCCAGCCTCTCGGGCTGGTTTGGATGAAGAGATCAAGAGGTAACGAGTCATTGCCGTATTCTGCCAACCGCAGGTGAGCAGGGAAGGGGCTCAGCCCACACACAAACCACAGAGAGCCCGAGCCACTCCCACTGGGAATATGGCTATATGGATATAAGGGTGGAGAGCAGCAGGCAGGGAGCACCCAGCTCAGACTCACTGGGTGTAATTACCCCGTGCCCATCGGCCCGGCCTCCAAAGCTCGCCGGGATGTGACTCCAGGACATTCTTGGCACCCGTTCAAGCCGCTGAGAACTTGCCACCCAAGAACTTTGGTTTGTGCCTGTCACACACCCTGAAGTACTAAACAAGCCACTGAAGGGGCAAAAGGCCAAACTTGCTTCATGGAGGCAGAAGCAGCCAGAGAGCACCCAGCAGATAAACCCAGCATGTACTGACTGCTCTGAAGAGGGATCATTAAATATTGCAGACTAATTACACAGGGACATCCTCCTTCCCTTAACTCCTTCTGTTGCACCACGCCCAGACAGGAGACTTCAGTGATCTCCTGCTGGGCTGGAATCCTAAATCCAAAGAAATTAAATTAAATGATGTTTAAAGGCCACACAACTCGTTGTCCTTTAGCTGGCCAACTACCAGAGCCTTATTTCAGCCTCTGACCAGTAAGGTTTTGAAGACACAGCTCCCAGGTCATATTTACCATATATCTACCCCAAGGCCAGCAAGTGGCTTATTAACATCCCATTTTCATCTCTGTGACAGGCCATATATTAATATATATAAATATATTTATGTCAGTTATTTTACCCTGATGTCTGACACCTGCTCTTTGATGAAGGCTGGAATGAATCATGGAAAAGATGGAGATGTTGCTCAGGAGGACAGACTGCTCCCAGCCCAGAACCACCTTCCCCTGCAGCCATGTGCCCTCAGAGTTTCCAGACAGCCTTGGGCTCCTTTTTAATTCTTCCCTGCAACTAAATAATCCATTCTGACTGCTAAAAATCTGTATGTCTCTATTAATCCCTGTCTGGCTGAGGAGACTGTGCCCAACCCACAGTCGCTGTTGCCACCTCGCTCCTCAATCTGTGTCCCTTTGTCCTCAGGCCTGAACTTTGCACAGCCAAGAATTAAAACCATTAACCTGGGGAAAAAAAATGTGTTGGTTACAAACACAGGGGACTATCCAGGGAGCAAAGATCCAACTCAGCTACAGTAACAGTTTCCTACAGCTGGGCAGATGCTCCTCAAGCCCTCGGCTCGCAGCGCTGGGTTTGGTGCAGACTTTAGGAGCAGCTGGAGTCCCCTGCCTCCCAAACCCTCTGCTCTGCTCCCTGGGAACAGTGGGATGGATCACTCAGGCTCAACAGCAGCTCCAGGAAGTGCTTTCTCAGCAAAGGGCGGCAGTGACGGAGCGCTGGGAAAGATTAAAGTCACGCAGGCCTTGAGGGTGAAGTACAAAAGCAGCTCCTCAGCTCCTCGGCGCAGCTTTCCCACAATTAAACTTCCCCCGATGCAACGAGGGAAGAAAGAGGGTGGGTGTGAGAATGGGAGAGCCCAAAGAGCCTCTGTTTAATGTCACCTTCACAGAGGGAAGCTCTCGGTCAAGAACCCTGGTAGGAAGCCACGTTGCATCCACCCCAAACTCCCACCTCCTCCAAAGGTGCTGGGATTCAACCAGTTTATTCCAAGAGCTGTTGGGATGTTCCTGAAGAAGAGCTGCTCCTCCAGGCATTGAGCAGTCTGTGCTCACAGCAGCTTTGAGAGGCCAGCATGGGGCAGAGTCACTGCCACAGTACAGGAGAAATGGCTTTCAACCCTTTGGCCAAAAGCAGCACAATCCCATCAACATCAAACCTTTGGCCAGCTCTCTGCAAATGATCAAACCAGCACTTTGCAACTGACACCTCAGAGCATGTGAAATCTTTAAACAAAACCCCCATTTTGGTACCAGATTCGTGTGAGGTTGGTGTGTCTTACCATCCCTGCATTGCAGAGGGAAAAGTAAGGCAAGAAGAGCCAAGGGCTTTGCCCAAGGTCATTCAGTGACTCACTGAGGGAACAGGCTCAGGAACTCCATCTCCTGCTCCTGGGAGGCCAAATCTTTTCAAAATACCAAGAAAGCAACAGAGAATCATTCACGTTGGAACAGAGCTCCAAGTGCAACATTTCGAGGCAGTTTCCTCAACAACAGCTCTGCTTTCAGGAAGGGACCTACTCGGCATGTTGGTTACAAACCAGCAAAACTCGACTCCAAGTGCTGTCCATGAGCCAGGACTGTGAAATGCCATTTAAAATTCAACCACCACTGTGTCCAAGTAGGCTACTACACGTTCACTTGTGGGCTAAAAAGTAACTTTTTTGCCTTAACAGCCATGTCCAATAACTTCCTGGGAATAAACACTTTTAAATACAATTTTAAACCCATTTGGCATTAACTACCAGTTGAATACGGGGCATCTTTCAGAAGCAAAGCCTTTTTCATGCATGTGCTAAAACAAAAAAAGCCCCAGCTCTGGTTCACCCCCAGGTCGTTTTTGCAGCTATTTTTTAACATCAAGCTGTTGGCAGATCACAGCAAACAGCCCCACAGAATTAATTCTGTCTTGGTGTTTCAGAAAAGCATCACACCTTGTCTCAAAAAAACCCAAACCTGGCACTATCTGCCAGCCCTCCCTCCCTCCCCCCAGCACAAGGCACTGGGGTTTTCAGCATTACACAAAACACCATTTGTTGAAATTCCTGATTTGGAGCAGTTTTGCAATGGTGCAGCCTCTCCTATAAACAGAATTGTTCCTGGGATGGGAGTTGCAAGGGAAGGCATGCCAAGATACACAGCTGATCCACAATGCTGCTTAAGTAGATTTGGGAGCAGGCAAAGCTTAATATAGAAATTCCCTTTATGGCAGATAACACTGGGGAAGTTTAGTACTTCTAAAAATGGTCACAATTGTCCAAAGAATGAAACCCCAAAGAAAATGGACAAAGTGGCCCTAGTTCTTCATCCAAAGTAAGTCCATTTATCAAGGGGGTTTTCCAAGAGAATTTCTATTTTCTTTCATTTTAGATAATAACTTGTCCCTCTGATCTAATAGAATCTTCCACAGCCTTTCAAAGAAACAGCAAAGAGATGAAGGGAACAATAATTTTGGAGATTGTTGGGTTTTTAACACCCCTTTTTAGGTTGACTGGAAGCAGCACAGGAGTCCAGAACAGGAGCTGCTGTTCTGGAGTAAAGGACTACTTAAAATGGAAGGCCTGGGAAAAAAATGTCATTTCTGTGATCTCAGGCAGATACATTAGAGAAGAAAAGCCATTTGATGAGTTGTATGCTAAGGATTAATTTGCCATTTAAAAATGCAGGGAACAGATGGATCTCTTGGCTAGGACTATATTTGGGAATTACTTCATTTTGCTGCCCACATGCAAATAAAAATACAACTAAAAGTAGAACTTTTTGTGAGATTTCACATGGGTAGAAAACACTGATGTCATGAAAATAGAACCAAAAAGACAATGTTTGGATGAAACAGGTCAAGTGCCACAGCCTGATGAATTTACAGAGGGTTGGGGAGGAGAGTGTGTCTTTATGTTGAGCAGCCATGGAAAGTAATGCCAGGCTTAGAAATTAAAACAAAACAAAACCAACCACCCAGCAAAACCAGTATCACATGACAGTGTTTGTCACTGAAGAGCAACTTCTGAAAAACCACCTTATTGTAATTTAATTCCGTGGTGTTTGTTACAATTTAGTGATTAAATCTCCACACATGGTCAGAAGTTCAAGGATTTTGCTTCCCAAAAACCTGGTCTGGTTCCATTGCACTGACCAGGGAGTGTAACTTGTGGGAAAAATGGAAAAGTAGGGAAAAATACAAGAGCAAATCCCTTCCACCTGCCTGGATTCAGCGCCTGTGTGTCCCCCTGGCCTCCACACCACCCACCTGGGAGCAGCTGGGAAAGGAGGAGCAGAGGGAGGCAATTCCACTGTGGGATGGCAGAAAGTCCTCCAAGGAATTCCCAGAGGCAAAGCCTGTGTGCTTCCCTTATGGATTTAGTGCTTCAAACCCCCAGACCCAGCAGCACAAGTACAGTATTAATTAAGCACCTTCCTTTTCACACACGTGACTTCCCTAAGTCCGAGGGAAACTGAATACTAAAAAGCAAAACCAACATCAACTCCTGAGACAACTGTTAGACACCATCTCTGTTTCTCCTCTGGCAGCACAAGGAGCTTTTCTGCCCTTCCCTCCACCTCAAAACCAACCAACCAAACTCAAAACTTCACCCAGCAAAGCCCCGATGGGCGTAGGAGTTCCCGGCGGATTCCCAGACTCCGGCACAGGGACAAGCAGAGCTCCACAGGCGGTCACAAAGCCCAGAGAACAGAAAGTCTGTACTAACCCGACAGCTCCCCTTCTGTGACTACTCATCCTTCACAGTCCAACAGGACACACCAGGCAGTAAACAAACACGGAAGGGAGGGACCAACTTCAAAGCAAGTGTGTAAATCTTACATAATTTGAGGGTTGGAGATCTTGCAGCAACCTCTTACCCAAGGACGTGTCAGATGATCCAAGGAGGTCAGACCTGCAGCAGCCACAGTAAGTAGGACACTCTGCATCTCACTGAGCCCAGCCTGGCACTGTTTGTCCATGGGGACCCAGTGCTGGCATTCCTGGGAATTCACTTTCAGGGAGAACAGTGCCTTTCTGTCAGACCTTATCATGCCAGAAAAGCTCTCTGCTCTCAAATGGATGAATGTCCTGAGTGCTGGGATCTGCTGCAGATGTGTCTTAATTACTCCTGATTCTTAAAAGGTTTGATGAAGTTCTCATATTTTTGCCCAGGTATAAAAACCATGAAGATTTCTGGGCATTTTTGGAGAATATCAGTAATCGTGGAAGAAACGTGATGACCCTGAAAGCCACTTCCCTCTCACAGAAATGACTCCCCAAAAGGTGCTTTTCCTGCCATCCTGGATTTCTGAGAGTCTTTGAGCCAACACCATCGCTTTGAGCTAAATAAAGCAACTGCAAATGGAAGCCCAGACATCTCTCAAAGAGAAGGAATTAAAAGGCTCCACGTCTCACTTCTTCAGACTGAAGAGCACTCATGGTTGGAAGGACCAAAAATGAAAGAACAGCTCCCTACCTTTGTTATGGGGCTCTTGCAAGGAAGGATCACAGAGAAGTCTTGTTTCCTAATGCCAGAGCTATTTTTGTTCCTGTATTAGGCACTTAATGAATAATTATGCAAGGACTTCATCAACACGGCATCTACACACAGCATGTCTCACTCTTCCTCCTTTTGGAAACTCCACTTTCCCCCAAGGTTTTACAAAATTAGGGCTACATCCCAGCACGTGAATTACTTCTCCACACAACACTGAAGCTCTCAGCTCTCTCCCAGTCTGTGATTTTCCACTGGAGCTGCGCTGCCTCCTCCTCCTCTCCCAGTGGCATTACCAGCTGAGATCTGGAGTGGGATCCCTAATCTCCCTCTAAGAAGCTTTTTCACTTAAAACCTTGATGCCATCATTAGTGCTTTGGGCACTCGCCTGGACATTAAGGGCACAGCTAAGCCCATCAGGTACACGGTGAATTCAATGGGCAAAGATTAGGGGATGATACTATTTTTTATTTTTTCCCCAATAAGGCTTATTTACTATTAATTCCCATCCCTGTGACCTCCTTTAGGCACAACCTGGAGTTGTTTTAAAGGTTAATGCCAGGTCGCAGCAAGGAGAGTGTTCTCCCAGCCCTCGGGTTTTGAGGGGAAGGTTCTGCTCCTGCATCCACGCTCTGGCAGAGCCAGAAACATCCTCTTCAGGAAAGAAAAAAAAAGCCCAAATCGCTGTATTTGCAAGCCCAAAGGGACGCTGTGTCTGGGCTGTAATGGGAACACGTCGGGCTGAGCCCAGGCGGGGGTGGATTTTCCCTTTGATCGCCGTAATGACGGGTACTTTTCAGGAAGCGTTCAATCCGGCCTTCCCCCCTTGCTATTCATTCCGCCACGTGAATATTCATTAGAAATTATTAAACTGCCCATTATTGCGAAGGTGTTTAGGGCAGGAATGCGCTCCCCCAGCCCTGGTGCTCGCGGTGTGTCTCCATCGGAGCCGTCTGGCTCCGGCATCGCTGCAGACAAACAACCTCCAGACAACCAACCACCCCTGGATCTGTTTTAGCGATGATTCACAGCCCAGTTGTGCTTCTCCCAAAGAAAGGAGAATCGGGACCACTTGTGCAGAGGGAAGGGGCCATCGCAGCCTGTGGCAGAGCCCACATTTCCCTGTCTGCTTTGGATTTTCGGGGGTGATTTCTCCCGGATTTTCGGGGTTGATTTCTCCCGGATTTTCCGGGTTGATTTCCCCTGGATTTTCGGGGTTGATTTCTCCTGGATTTTCCGGGTTGATTTCCCCCGGATTTTCGGGGTTGATTTCCCCTGGATTTTCGGGGTTGATTTCTCCTGGATTTTCCGGGTTGATTTCCCCCGGATTTTCGGGGTTGATTTCCCCTGGATTTTCGGGGTTGATTTCTCCTGGATTTTCCGGGTTGATTTCCCCCGGATTTTCGGGGTTGATTTCCCCTGGATTTTCGGGGTTGATTTCTCCTGGATTTTCCGGGTTGATTTCCCCCGGATTTTCGGGGTTGATTTCCCCTGGATTTTCGGGGTTGATTTCTCCTGGATTTTCCGGGTTGATTTCCCCCGGATTTTCGGGGTTGATTTCCCCTGGATTTTCGGGGTTGATTTCTCCTGGATTTTCCGGGTTGATTTCCCCCGGATTTTCGGGGTTGATTTCCCCTGGATTTTCGGGGTTGATTTCCCCTTGCTCTCGGTGTACAGTAATTTTCTCCTGCCTCCAGGATCGCTCAGACTAAGCCCGGCTTCTGAGCAGCAACATGGGCAGCTTCAACTTCCCTGACCTCAGCTAATTCTTTCCTTCCCTCAGCCTACTCAAGATGATTAAGCAAAATACTTGGAAGGAAATCAAAGCCTTAAAAACGCAATTAGAAGTGACCATTTTGTTAATACGAGCACGCACAGCCCCCAAGTCAAACCCAACCCACCGACAGCACTTGACCTTTGGGGAAAACAGCGATTTTTAGCAGCTCCCACGGATTTAAGGCCAACGCTGGCGGGAGCAAATCCTTCCATACAACTCAGGGTTTTCCCACATTTCTGAAAAAGGAGGTTGGAAAGCCCAGAAATCGCCAAATCTCACACCAAACACCGGCTCCCACAGACCAGGGGGGAATTAAAAATGTTATTTTTAACACACTGTGGGTCCTCCTTCCTCAGCAGAGGAAAAGGCGAGTTCACAAGAGGGTCTGGATTCAGCTGCCAGAAATCCTCACATTCACCACCAAAAACTCCAATCTCAAAACCTTTACAGCACTAAAATTTAAACAATAATCTCTTTTAAGAGAATGCAAAGCAATAAAGTCATTTTAGATGATCAAAATAGTTCTCATTGTAATAAAACAGAGGTATTTTCTTAGAGTAATTTACACTTCATCCAGCCCCAGCATGACGCATTTTTAAGACTCCTTTCCTGAAATACATTTGGAAAAAGACAGATTTTTTTCCACTGTGTGTAAAGAATCAAATGGCACTTTGAGAAAGTTTCTGGGCCTCGCCAAAGAAACAAAGCCTGACAGCCCAGATTTAGATAAACACCTATTTTGCACATTTAGGAAGACACTTAATTGCTTTGTCATTTAGAGCCAGCAATTACCAACTATTACCGGAGTGCGAGGCGGGGGGCGGGTATTAATTGCAGCCAAATGTCCACTCTTTTTTCTGGGCAGCTCCTGCCAAGAAAACGATGTAAAAATTAAAAAAAAAAACCCAAACCACTTGGTTATAGTGCTTTGAAGTATTATTGTCTATTTATTTAGAATACGGGGGGTGGGTTCTTCCAGAAGGGCTAACAATGTTAAACTTCTGTTTTATTTTGTGTCCTTTCACAGCAATGGTGATAAGGGTGTGGGGACAGGTTTCAAAATAACCCCTTTTGGGGATTTTGGGGGCTCATTCCTCCAGCGAGAAAACCGGTGTTGAACTTCTAGAGCGGGTAGCGCATTGAAGGTTTAAAAAATAAAAAAAAGGGGAAGGTTGAGAGGGAGAGAGGGCGAGTTCCTCCCTCAGAGCTGGCTCTGACACGGGCGCTGCCCTGTGAGCTGAGAGGGAAAATCTCCACACAGGAGCGAAAGTTGCTCCAGTGTTAAGGGCCGGGGATGAGGAGGGGTCTGTTTTATTATTTTAATTAAAAATAGAGGCATTTTTGTGGCATGGCGGTGTTTTCCGCGGGGTTCGGGCGGCCCCGCCCCGGGGGCGGCGCGGCGGGTCCGGCTGCGGCCGGCTCAGACCGGTCTGAGCACAAACAGCGGCGGCGAAACCATGCGCTGCTCCTGAACACGCTCCTTTCCCTCAGGAACTGCCGCTTTTCCCTCAGAAACAGCCGCTTTTCCTTCAGAAACACCCTCTTTTCCTTCAGAAACAGCCGCTTTTCCTTCAGAAACACTCGCTTTTCCCTCAGAAACAGCCGCTTTTCCTTCAGAAACACTCGCCTTCCCCCCTCCCCCCCCCAACTA
>VWZD01013318.1:15405-30456 GCA_013396695.1 Sakesphorus luctuosus | reverse complement strand
CTTTTCCCTCAGAAACACCCACTTTCCCCCAAAACCCCAGTCCCCTTTACCTCAGCAACAAACGCTTTCCCTCAGAAACACCCCCACCAAAACACTCTCTTTCCCTCAGAACACCCTCTTTTTCCCTCAGAAATACCCTCTTTTCCCTCAAAACCAGCCTTTTCTCTCAAAAAAAACTCTTTTCCCTGAGAAATACCCTCTTTTCCCTCAGAAACACTTGCTTTTCCCTCAGAAACACCCACTTTCCCCCCAAAACCCAGTCCCCATTCCCTCAGCAACACCCCCACCAAAACACCTGCTTTTCTCCCCAAAACACTCTCTTTCCCTCAGAACACCCTCTTTTTCCCTCAGAAATACCCTCTTTTCCCTCAAAACCAGCCTTTTCTCTCAAAAAAAACTCTTTTCCCTGAGAAATACCCTCTTTTCCCTCAGAAACACTTCGCTTTTCCCTCAGAAACACCCTCTTTTCCCTCAGAAACGCCCTCTTTTCCCTCAGAAACACCACTCTTTTCCCAAACCCCACTCATTTTGCCGCACAGGAGCCCCGCGTTCCGCCCTCCCCCGCCGGCCCCGCCGCCATTACAGCGCCCGCCGTGAGGCGACAGAGCGAGCGGCGGCTGCTCCGGGCGAGATAAAAATCTTATTATGCAACGCACATTTTTAATAGCTGAGTGCGAGTGCAGGGTGAGGTAATGCGGCTGGGCCGCTCCCTCCCCAGGGCACCCAGGCACCATTTCCTCACCGTCCGGGAGATCTCTGATAGATCACTCTTTTTTTTTTTTTTTTTTTTTGTTCCACGGGAGGATTTATTTCTGCGGTTACACATGTGCAGATACGTCTTTTTCGGCAGATCTCGAGTATAAAGGTTTGGTTTCTGTTCTGAAAACGTTCTGCCTGGGCTCAATCTCAAGAAACTCGATCCAGTCTCAAGGGTAAAAAAAAAACGTTTAAAGGATGGTCTCGGTTATATTTAGCTGAGATGAGCAGAAGAACAAAGTGAAAACGCTCGACAGTTGGTAACAAAACCTGCGAATACCCGAGGTGGATTTTTTTTTCAATTTTCCTTTCCCTAACTCACATTTTGCCGTGCAGAGAGAACATCAAAGCCGCACATGGGTTTATGTGAACAAAAGGTAAAGATGAGGTTTCACCTGACTCTGACAGGATTTACTGTTGCCTTTGTGTAATGGGAAAGGCTTCCTACTCTGAAATTCGTTAATTTTAATTTTTAAATCTTAACCTAATTCTTTTCCCATACAACAGCAGCTGCTCAGCCCTGTCGTTCTTAGCAGAAGAGATTAAAAACACTCAGCTCATCTTTACAATATTTATGTGGAATTATTTAACCTCGACAAAGCTATCACACAGATTCTTCTGTAAAGACTAAATAGTTCCATTTCACCTCATTTTTCCTAATTTTTCGTCTGCCCTCAGCACAGGCACCTCCAAACCCACAGAAAATCCCCAATCCCGGCTAAGTCAGTGATTCATCCTGTCTGGCAGCGAAGGGGAAGGAGGAGATGGAGACAATGGTGGGGAAAGGTTTGCATTATGTAATGAAACTAAACTCACTTTTTTCTACTTTCACTTCAGTTGTTTACACAGGGTAAGAAAGTCCCTGACAAAGGAAAATACACGGGAGGTTTGAGGGAGCCTTTTTTTCCCATGATTAAAATTCTCTTGGCACTATTTTTCATCAGTTTATTTCAATATTAAGACACACACGTATTCCATTCCAACTGTAACTCCTTGCTCCAGAAAGAATTTCATCACAGAGAAATCTAAAATTAAAACCAATCTCTAATTACCTTATGCCTTGCCCATTTCTTATGAGAACTTTAAGTACAACTATGAGAATTATAAAAAAAAAAATATCAACTTTCAAACATCTCTATGTGTAACTGCTTTCCACTGCCCCATTTCAGCAGGGCTGGAATGACTGTGCTCACCCACATCTTGGTGAAAATCAAATTAGTCTTGTGTCTAAGCTGAAAATGCTGGTTTAATTCCGCAATATTTATTTTATATTACAAGCTATAAGGAATTATTCATTTCATTATTCATCCAACTCCAGCGTCCTTGACATCACACAACCAAATAAACACTCTTAAAAATAAAGGTGACTACACTGCAGACTATAGGAAATTATTCATTTAACTCAGTAAATCCTCCAGCATCCTTGACAACAGACAACTAAATAAACAATTTTTAAAAATAAACTGAAGGCGAAAGGAAATCTCAGGTCGTTTATCTGTAAATTTACACACTCGGGGTATTCCCACTTTCACATTCTGGACATCACCTACAGGAAATCAAACACTGACAGGATTTTGTAAATCGTTTACATCTCATCCCAAGAAGGATTTGGGGAGTGAAATGTCCCACTCTGAGGTGGTTCAGCACATCCCTCCCTGCAGCAAAGCTTGAAAAATAATGACTAACACATGGAGCAGCAAGAGACGTGTCAGGCCAGCTGACGTTACCGAACTCAATCCAACAGCCCAGAAATTATTTTTAGTGCATTAGAGCATCTCCACAAGCAGCCTAGAAAAGAGCTTTTTCTACCAAAGAAAAAACAAAGGTGGATTTTTTTTTCCAGGGGGTTGGGCAGGGCACAAACAAAACCTGGTTTGCTTCCCATGGGCTCCCACAGCTTCCATCCACATCCAGCTTCTGCCATGACACGGGGCAGAAAATATGTTTGCTAATGGATCATTTGTGGTGTGTGTCTGAATCACCAAAACGGAGAAATTGAGGCTTCTGGTGGTGGAAAATCACAATTTTTCAAGGGTTTTTTTACTCTTTCAAGGTGATAAAAAAATTCCATCAGCCCTTTTGCACAATACGGGTGGGGAATGAGCAATGTCGTGTTAAGAACATCTCAAAACACAAATTCCTCCTCAAATCCACACAGGAACCACCCCCAGGCACTGCCTTCCCCACCTCAGCCCGGCAGGAACCCCTGAGAGGCCTCACACCCCCTGAACAAAGCCCAGCTTCACAGAATATTGGGTATTTTTAACATCATCTTTTTGGTTTTGGTTTCTAAATTACTCCCTTGCAGCTCCATTACCTGCAAAGGCCTCCACACAGCAACTGAAAGCAAAGCTTAGTTGAGATCCAACACAACAAACTCCAAACCTTTATGAAATAAAGGCTTTTTTGGGTTGTTTTTTGATTTTTAAGCAAACTGCAGAGCATTTTTCCTCACGTTTGTCCAGGAAAATCATCACCATTTAACCCAAGTGTTATTTCCTTTATGCAGATCTTGAGAACCACAAGCAAGGAAGCCCAAACTTCTCCTTCCCCACCTTTCTGCTCGTTTTTCCCCGTTCCCCACGGGCAGTGCCAGGCACAGAAATTCCCCCCGTGTCCCAAAGCACCCCCGCAGTGCAGGTAAGACCCACCTGCCTGAGGGAACAGCTTTGCCTTTTCCACCTGCCAGCTGAGACCAACAGGGCAAGACCTGAGTGACCAACTCGTTCAGTTGCAGAAGAATTCAGTGCCGTAAAGGCCTTAATAATTTCATAAAATTGGCCATTTCCACTTAGAAAAAGGCCGTAAGAGAATTTCCAGCTTGCTGAAATCCCTGGGAATACCACAGAAATTGCAGGAAATAATTATTCTGCTGACAAATGAAACTAGAGATACTGCACATCAAGTGGGAGCACCATGGAAAGGGAGTGAGGGGCAGCTTTCACTCACCAGAGGGTGTGAATGGCTCAGTATTTACATGCCAAAATTCAAAATGTGTTAAAAATTAAACAGGGAAAAAATCACTTGTGCTTGCAAAGACTTCAAGGCCAGGTGGGGTTTTGCTTCCCAAAGTGAAGAGAGGGTTAAATGTTTATTAATATCTCACTGATTGCTGAGAAACTCCTCTCTGATCCTTCAAAATTAAAGACAATCCATCAGATTCCGTTACTTGCTCGACTGAGTTTGACTGTACTACATTAGCAAGAAAAAAAATGTTTATTTCCTCCCTGAGTATCGTCTACTTTTCCATTACTACAGCCAGAAATTGCCAAGAAAATGAAACGCTCAAGCTCAGCAGACACTGCTTTTCTTCTCATTAAATCATAAAACTTCGTTCCAGTGGGACCGTATTTAGTCCTCTCAAATTCAGAACAGGATTCCAGCCCGCCTCAACATCCCAACAATGACATTTTATAAATATTACCAGTTTCTTGGACTCCCTTCTCACTCTGCAAGGAGCAAAGGAGTACTAGAAGAGATTTTTTTCCCCCTGCTTGGGATTCTTTTTTATTAAACCTTAAATGTAACCAACCCTCCTTTCAATCTATCTTCTTTAGGAATTTTTTTTGAGACTTCTGGAAGTCTCACCGATTTTTTTAAGCTGTAATAAGTGTGAAAAATCTTTGACAAAGGGTTGCCTTTATCCAAGCGTTAAGCTCTCATTGAGAGAGTGTTAGAAATAAACAAACAACTAACTGCTTAAAGCAGCCTAAAAGTAGTCTCAAATCTTCTCCACCTGCTCTGCAGCCAAGACACGACCTGGATTTCTAAATCCAGGAGGAGAAAACAATAATTAAAAGAAGTAAATAAATACTTGCATGATTCTTTAGACATGAGGGAGTGGGGAAATCAGAGGAGGAGAAATTCAATTCCTCATCTTCCCTTCTGTAGGCTCTGCCCTTGTCAGCCCATCTCACCCTTCCACAAGGTCCAACGTTCATAAGATTTGGTGAGAATAATTGCCTTGATTAGAGATTTATACCAGTGGTAAATTCCATTTGCGGTGATAACAGAATCCCAGACTGGTTTGGGTTGGAAGTGACCTCAGAGCCCATCCACTCCCATCCCTGCCATGGGCACGGACACCTCCCACCAGCCCAGGGTGCTCCAAGCCCTGTCCAACCTGGCCTTGGACACTCCCAGGGATGGGGCAGCCACAGCTTCTCTGCCCAACCTGTGCCAGGGCCTGCCCACCCTCCCAGCCAGGAATTCCTTCCCAATATCCCATCTGCCCCTGCCCTCTGGCAGTGGGAAGCCATTGCCCTTGTCCTGTCCCTCCAGACTCGTGTGAAATGGAACACTAGGTATTTATTCTGCTGATACACTTATTTACTTAATGAGTATTTTCAGTTTTAGAGAAGACCAAGTACGCAAAGGGAACGCTGCCAACTCTGCAAACCCTCCTGAGGAGCAGAGCTCTTCACCAAAGAGCAGAAAACATCTATGGGTGCAATTGTAGCTTCATGGTTTCCACTCTTAGGCTGAATTTACTCTTAAAAGGCTAAAAATCAGA
This sequence comes from Sakesphorus luctuosus, assembly GCA_013396695.1. Classification (NCBI taxonomy): domain Eukaryota; kingdom Metazoa; phylum Chordata; class Aves; order Passeriformes; family Thamnophilidae; genus Sakesphorus; species Sakesphorus luctuosus. Next base: position 25,187 of record VWZD01013318.1, on the reverse strand, counting down.
GGCACTTCAATATGAATTTAAAAATTATTACAAGAAATCAGTGATTACCTCTAGCACCTTTTTTCTACCCTGCAGGTATTTTACAAAGCCACACAAATACAGAACCATTGCAGAACCAAGCACAGGATGCACTGCCAGGAACAGCAAACTTGGATTATTTTAATTCTTCCACATCTACAATTTTTGCTGCAAGGCAGCAGGGGAAAAAATGGGAAGGGGACAAATCAGCCTTTTAAATCTCAGCAGTGACAGGGAATGAGAGGGAACAGAACAGCACCACTCACCCTTTCCCAAAGCCTTAAACTGGGGCCTGTAAAAGTAGTTGACCTGAAAATTTGCTTATTCCCTCAGTGAGGCACTTACAGTGACCCTGTTCTCCAGCTACATCTGAGTCACTCTGTTCTCCAAGCACCCAAAGTCACACCATCCTCCCAGCCCACAGGCAGCCAGGCCGCGTGTCCGACATCCCTGTTTGGCCCAGCCAGTGCCTTACGGACACTGCATGGATCCACCATGGAAAAGAACTAACAACGCCAACAGTGTTCCCTCAGATCCATCCCATTCCAGCTGAGCCTTCTGACATTTCACTCCCGTTCACTTCTCCATCAGTGACTGACGCTCGGCCACGGGACACCTCATCGTTCCACAGCCCGGGCTCACACCTCCTCACGGCCCCGGAGAACGGCCCCGGAACAGGGACCTACCTGTCGCTGCTGGTGCTGCTGCTGCTGCTGAGGGAGTCGCTGCTGGAGGATCTGCTCCTGGAGCCGCTGCCGCTGGGAGAGCGGGCGGGCCGGGCGGCCTGGCTGGGCAGCCGCTGCGGGGACTGCGTCCGGGACTGCGACGAGTGCGGCGACCGGCTCCGGCTGTGCTGGTAATTCCGCTCCGGCCTTCGGCCTCGTACCTCCCGCGTAATATCATCCCTGTAGATATCCCTGTGTACCACACTGGGCAATGTAAACTGCTCCCGGGCCCTAGGTTCGTAACGGGGGTCGTGAGCGTCAAAACGGTTTGGACTTCGACTCCGAGAAGTGTAATAGAGCCCGTGTTGTAAGGTCCGCTCTCGAGGGTCTCTATAGTAATCCTGATCGTAATGTCTCGTCCGATCAAATCCTCCCGTCCCCCGCTCATGGTGTCCATAGGCACTATGTTCATAAGCACGCTCCCTGTTATCTGAAGCCCTGCATTTGGGAAGGGGGAAAAACATGGCATCAGAAAGGGGCAGGCACAACTACAAGCAAATCATGCAAACATTCACAGCAGCACTCGGCTCTTTGTGCGACTGCTTCTCCGCTAACCAGCAATGACCTACCAAGCAAACACTGACAAACTTCAAAACATTTTACTTGACTCCAAAGTTATATTCATATACGATCAAGCTGAGCAATCATTTCAGTTTAATCACAGTATGGGGCTTTCATGACCAGCATCTTGCCTGTACGGCAAAAAAATTCTGCTTTCCAGCAGAGAATCCTCATTTCACTTGGGTTTGGTTTTGGTTCTTTTAAATTTAGTAAACGAGAAAAATTTCACGTTTGTGGACATCACCATTGACTTTTTTTTTCCTCTCCATTTTTGCTTTAAGAGCTTCAAAATTTTTGTCAGATTTGGTTATTACTGGAGCTCTTGCAATTATCCTTCAGCAAAAATGGCATTGCAAGCTGGGCTGTAGCCATGAAAGCCTCCGTGCAAAGCATGACCCAGAGGTAAGAAGCTGCTTTCAAAAGGGGTGGCATAACCCATAGAGAACTCCCAGAAAATCAGGGGATTTCATGTTGCTGTTCTAAAGTATTTCACCCTCTTGGAGGGAATTTTGGTTTCACCACAATGCTACACTCACACCCATCTCCATTGCTAATGTTAGACTGCAAGGATGCAGGTCCCCAAAAGATACTAAGACTCTGCATAAGGAATAGGAATCCAATTTTTAGGAGGTGTTTTTGTTGTGGTTGCTGCTGTTGCTGCAATCACAGGATTTCTATCTCCATGACTACCCTGCTTTCCAGCAGCCACGGTCCAGTTGTTTCAGTATTTCCAACATTTTGGATGCCAACTGAGAAAGGCTCAGTGGTGTTCTGAGTAAGTGTGATCTCTCAAATAAAGAGATAGTAAAACTGAAAGATAAAGGAACGTTACAAATAGCTGAGTAATTTAATTTAGAAGTACCAGGATGGTACATCTCAGTTACATCCACAAAATGGAAGATCCAAAATGATTACGTTGAATGTTTAAAAAATACTTGTAAAATTCTAAATAGATCAGGGTAGTGAAAGTTAATTTAAAAATTAATTATCCATCTTATGAAGGACATTTTAACCTTTTTTTTTCAGCCTTCTCTCTGATTCTTCCTTCAGAATGAGTTATGAGTCACTTCAATCCCCCTGAATCCTGATAACCCAATTCTGCCTTGTGCCTCCTCCTCCTTTCCTGCACCACAGCTCGAGTTCCAACAGCAGGAATATTTCAGGGATCTTTCCTAGACTGAGAATTGGATTGAAATCTTTTTTCGATTAGCATCTCAGGAAGTTCCTTCCATTCCTTCTCCAATGAATCACTAGATCCTTAATCCTCTCAATATTATTCACCCTCTGTTGTTATATCAAGCTTTCTATGGAGCTTGCTCACGTTTTGCCTGCATTTTTTCTCTCCAATTAGATATAAGAAACAGCTTAACCAGTGCAACAGAATATCATTAACTTCCACATCTGCTAGCAATTCATTGTTGCCTTTCTATCTCCATTACCTCTTGCTTGCAACAATGGAATTTGGGAACAGATTTCAGGATCTGGCACAGAACTGCGTCTCTGGTTTGGTTTTTTTTCCTCCCCCCTTTTGAAGGACCAAGATCAACACTTTTATAAACAATTGCATTTAGCATCCTAGAGGTGTTAATCAGTGAGAGCTGATTTAATGAGGTCAGAGAAAAAGCAGTATTTTCTAGCGGGTTACTGCTACCGAGCTGACAGAAAGAACAAATCCTTATCCGTGAGAAAGACACAGAAGACAGACAGAGGAAGCAGAGCTGAACAGCTACTGGCTACAGTGCTTTCTTCATTTATCTATTAGTACTAAGTGCTACTGGAGTTAGTGGAAAGAGAGGGTTTGACTTGGGTTAGGAGAGGGGCTAATATACACAGGGCAGGACATACCAACCTTTTCCAAGTGTGGAAACACGACCTATATTCCCAATTAAATCTAGGGAGAGAATTGTGAACATAACTTCCCCAATTTTGGCCCCTCTTACAGGGGTAATCCACCTTCTTAATGGGCAAGGGTGTCAAATGATATTTTAGATGAACCAACAAGAAAAAAAAAATCTTAGTGACAAGACACAAAAAAAAAATTCCACTGGACGGAAGTAGTCCCAGACTGAAACTGTAACTCTGAAACCCCCAGACTTCTTTCTTGAGACAGAAGGCACTTAAATAGATCCATTATTTTAACTTCCAGCCCTAAGTCTGAATCAAGCAGCTGGTAGAAGATTCCCCGAGTCCCGAGGGCCCCGACGCTGCTGCCCACAGGCATCCTCTGGCCGCCTTGATAACCATCCAGCCCAGTCACTTCTCACTGGTGTATCCACAAATGGTATTAGCACCACGTCCTTAAAGCTAAAGTAAGTTTAATGTGGAGCAGCAGAGAGCTTTTTAAGAGACTAGATAGTAATCCACTCCCCATGGCTACTGGCGTCTTGACTGTATACCATCCAATAAATTCAAGGCAGTAGTTCTTATCCCAGCATTAAAAAAAAAATAAAACGCTATAATTTCCAAAATTTAGTAATGTCCATCATCTCTTTTTGCCAATACCATCAGAAAGAATAATCCCAATCACTTGGAAATGATGTAGATCCAAAATGGAACCATCACAAGCTGCCTTCGGTCTTCTCCATCCAAGCGTTATTTCCATGGCTAAGAGTTGTCGGTAGAATCCAAGGGGCTGCATCATTAAAGTCTTACTAGGAATTTTGTGGTGACAATCCAATTAACATACCCACTGTGCATTGTGAGAACTGAGAACTAGGCATCAAGCTGTCACCGAATTTTAGGTTCTAGTATTCCGAAGATACTCCACAGAGAACTTCACCACATGTTGTAGAGTAAGATAGCTCCATCTGGCAGCAGGGATACATCCAGCAAGGCCTTAATATTATCCAAGAAATGGGATCGTTACTTCTAGAAAAGAGTAACTCCAATATCGATGCTGGCCAAAGGAAATCTTCCATCTTAAAACCACCTTATTTCAAGTGTAGGTAGATATCCAACCAGCTGCAGGACACATCCTCTATGGATCCACAAGGTACCAGCCACTGGCATAGAAATCACTTCCGTTTCCAACCCAAAATAGGAAACATAGATAATTCCCAAAATTTGAAATCCATCTGGGGGCCCTAGATACGAGTTTGTGTTTCTCACCATATCAAATACAAAATACCTGCCTAGAGAAACCTTGGAACTTACCCATCAAGTCTCCGCTCATAACGTCCTTCCCGTGCATGGAGCGATGGTGGGGGGCCGTAAGTGGGCCCCCCGCCACCTCCTCTGAACCCAGAAACCTCTCTACTACGAGATGCAATGGAAACTGTATCATCCAATCCCCGAGCAGCACTGGGAATGGTTCCTGGTTCATTATAATCCGTCCGTAGGTCTCTATCTCCCATTTTGTTGACAGAGTTGTGTGCCTTCTGCGCACTTTTGATGTCCACAAAATCCACAAACGCTGCCACTCCGCCTTCCGACCCCCTCTTGGGGAGGATTTTGACGCTTTCCACACGTCCATATCTGGAAGAGAAGCAAAGCAGAACACACAGGTTAGTGCTGGTGGGAAAAGACCACATTTAGTAACATGTGTCCTGCAAAACAAACATCCAACCCTTTGCCCTTCCCATGCGGCAGGAAAATCAATGGGTGGGAGACGCGTTTCTAAAAGGAGGGGAAAAGCCATTTGGAGAGGGGAAAAGGCCATTTAAACTCTCCATGTTTACATTTGAGCCCCTCTGGTGGTGTGGGGAGCCAACCACGGCATCGCCCTTTTACAGCAACAGAGCAGCTACAACAGCTCTGAAGGCACAGAAAGGTGTTCAAACCAGAACAATTTGTGTGTCTTTAGTCAGACAGGAGGCACAATTAAAACAAAACCGTGTCACGAGTCAAAATACAGACAGCCCAACCATCTTCTTAGGAAACAAATGACCTTGACACAGCAATTCCACTACTCCAATCTGTATTTAATCCAGTCTTCAGGGTGATCCTCATTCCTGATCTCTCTCTCCAACATCTCGCAGGACATGGAGCCAACACAGCACCCCCAGCCCAGGCTGTGACAGGGCTCAGCTCCCACCCCCAGCACAGACCAAGCCACACAACAGGAGCCTCGAGGAACGTCAGCAGGAACGTGACACCGCCCCACCTAATGTATGTTAAGTAACTGCAACACCGGCACTTAGGGATGAGTAAATGTCTATGTAAAATAAAAATAAACCCAAACATGTTTGTGTACACAGGGAAACAAGATGGAAAAACATATTTGGATAACTTGCAACAACTCACAGCCGAAGGGATAAAATGGGAGGGATGAGCACAGTGATGTTTTAACAGCCAACAACTGCATGTTGCATTTTGGGTGCTCAGTTCTCTCAGCCAAGAGATTCTCAGCAAACCAGGGAAAGGCTTTGAATGCAGCTGGTAATCCAGGACAAAAAGAGGCAAAACCCACATTTATGAATGTGCTGACGTAGAGGAAAGGGACACACAAATAAAAAACTTAATCAGGAAGTATTTGTAAATTCCATGAAGAATTATTGCAAAAATTTTCTTTTCACAAAGGCAGCACAAGGCTGAACAGATGTAAACAGACCCTACCCAGGCACAATTTTCAGCCACACATGAAGGGAAATGGGAGTGCATGGGCCGGGCTGAGGCGCAGCTGCCGTCGGATCCCGCGCCCGCCTCGGCTCCAAGCCTGGCTTTGCTTTTCCTACACCTCACAATTTCATCATTGTTGTTGGATGACTAATCCTTAAATACGATCTGAAAACCTGCCTTGCTCACTGCTGCCTTCTCATTCCAGCCTGACCTACTACACTTACATATAACCTGGTTTGGATTTAGAGCCCTTTTTTCCCTGGTTCATACTCCACTGAACACGGTGTGTGCAAACAAGAGGCTCTTTTGAGTCAAAAAGTGCCTTGTTGGCCATAAAAAGACACAGTTCCATACAGGCCATGTTCTTGTCTCTCAGCTCTCCAGAGCAGACCTTGTCACCTTTGTACTCCTGGGTACAAACAGTGACGTTAATTCTTGGGAGTTTCTCAAGCTGTGATACCAAACTGGCTGGTTTTTTCTTATTTCTATCTGTTTTATTTAATTAAAAGTTTCAAACAGTGAGAAACAGAACTGCTTCCTAAAGTTTGCACCCTTCAGAAGCCGGATACGGTTATCCTGCCTTAAAGGCAAGATTTAGGAAGCCAAGAAAAGTAGAGGATATGGTTAATAAAATCTGTGTGAGGGAAAAAAAATGGCCTAATTGGATATGCCAGATGTAGAGAGAGAAGGAACAGGAACGGAAGGAGGGGGAAGGAAGACAGGAAAGGGCCTATTTGAGAAAATGTTCATGCCATGAATGAACGTGACAAAAAAATAGGAAAATAATTAGGAATCCTGGTTAGGACCACCCTTTGACATGTGTTTCAGCACTGGTTCTCTACAAACAAAGATGTAAGGGCTCCAACCCTCATGTCCAGGGAGCTCTTCTACACCACGTAGTTCCCAGAGAGACTGGTTAAAACATGAACTCTGCTTTGCTGTTAACATGTTCAGTTCCTGGCAACACGAGCCCGCATTTGTCTACAGTCTTTGGGTGGGAGGGAGGAGGGGAAGAATAGTATCTTAAATGATACCAAAATCCCTAAATTGTCCTTTGCCTGCAGTGACCACAGCATACCTCACACAAAGTGCTACCTGCAGTGAAATCAGAACTGGGCTCTGAGCACCTCAACAGATACTGCCCCATTCTGAAATCCTGACACAGATGTGTCTTACACATACACACAGTCAGTCGTTTTTCTTTTGCTGCAGAACATCCAGAATGTGTTAAAATGTTCAATATTCAAGCTAATGCTGCCCAGAGAGGATACAAAACATCCAGGTAATAAGGTTCCCACATACCATAAAAATCTCCACCAAATGCACATTGGGAGAAGTGTACTTCAGTAATTAAAAATTATTTATTTTCTTTTCTAACCCAGAAATGCACGGGGGAAGCTGCTACTGCCCTTCACTGCAGCCATGGTACTGAATCAACCCACTCGGAGATGGCACCTTTTAATCCACCCGTTATCCAGACACATAAATATACGCTGTGCTTTGGTGTCCTGCCCCGTACCCTTGACGAGCCCTCGGGATAATCTGTGACAATCGTCTTTGCTGAAAGCGAGGGGGGCAGGCGGGGGGAGGAGAAAGGGAGCAGAAGCGGGGGGAGATGAACGAAACCCCGAGTACTCCGGGGCAGCTGCTGGAAGAGGAAGGGCTGCATTTTCCATGCGATTACAGACATCCTTCGGTCCCCGCCGGAGGATCCACTGCGAGGGATCCGGCCCGGCCGCACCCACTGGCGCCTCTCCGAGCTGCTCCCGTCTTGGCAGACGCTGCCGGGAGGAGACCGGGGGGAGAGGAGGGAGATCTGCAGTGCCGCATCACCGCACGGCTTCACTGCAGCACAGAGCACGTTACAGCGAAAAAACCACGGTGCTTTCGGGAGGGCCGGGGGAGGAGAGGCGGCGACAGCACCGCGTCTGCTCACGCCAAAGAGAAGGCAAGATGGAGGCGAAGGCGCTCCGAGAGAGACCTTTGTCCTGGCAGAGGGCTGGGAAGAGGGGACAAAAGCCCAGGGGAGGCACGACCGCGACCTTTGGCAGTGTTGGCAGAGCGGCTCCTCTCAACCTCCGTCTCCTATCGCTCCACCTGCGCGTCAGCCCTTCCCAAGGCTGCGTTTTGCAATCGCTGCCAGACCAACAGAAACAAAGAGGCGCCTTTGCTCGGCTCCGGCTCCGCAGACTAACGAAAACAAGGTGTTCTAGTGGCTCTTCCCGTCCGCGGCTCCTGCCCATTAATCATTAGCTCCGTATCACAGCGAAGGCGACCCAGGCTGTGTTTTCGGTGGGTTTACAGTTCAACCCGAAGCAGAGGAGACGAGGACGTGCGGGAGCTGTTATGTCACCGAGCCCCTCCGCCAGCACAGCGCAGCCCCCGGCTGGAAACACGCACCGAGCGGCCCTCGCAGAAAGAAGTTGCTCAGTAATCACGGCCCGAACAAAGCCACGCTAATCCAGCTTTTCAGACAAAGAGAAGGAATTCATAATTTAAGCATTATCGCTTTATTCACTGCAGATCAAAGCACCTCTATATTCAAGCAGCTGAAGTGTCCCTGGGCTCTTGGCACGGCTGCTCGGCATGTTTCCCTCGCTCTCCAGCCCTTCCTCCTCCCCAGCTCTTCCTCCCGTACCGGCAGACAGCGCGGCCGGGTTGGGAAACGCAGCCTCTGCCAATGCAAGGCCGGGCTGGTTCCTCCTCCCCAGGGGCGACGTGTCACCCAGACACAAAGTCACCCCACAACCTGCCCTACACCCACACCGGGCTATGGCAACCTCAGCTTTCCATGTCCAATAAACCATGTCAGCTTAGCTGCAATATTCCATAAAGCTGATTAGGATCTTTATAGGGTGATCTACACACGATAGGAAAAGGTGGGTGGAAATCAGGGAGAATTCATTTTTTAACATAAACCAAATCCCACTTTCAATCACGGTACCTCCCTGTTTCTCACGTTGAGCTCCCCCCAAGCCTGCGAGCACCTTTTATACCCAACCACCTCCACCACTGCAGAGTTCTGCAGGTCAGCTCCATATGGCCTAGAAAACTTCACTGCATTTTTATTTCTAAGCCAACACAACACTACACTCCAGATAGGACTAAATGTAAGACACCCTGCAAGACCCAAAATAACACAGCAGAGCTTTCTGTGCGTGTTTCTGCGCCGCTCATTACGAGCATGATTTGACAAGACACCCTGATCCAGCAGGACATCCGAGTACTTTGCATTCACTCGGGTTCCCTTTGACTACATCCAGGTATCTTCAGCCATCTGAAAAGCTCGGCTGATTCTTCTGTGCCACGCTCAAGCTCCTTCCTCCTCCATGATTATATAACCCCGGCAAGCCCCAGCCTGCATTATTCAGTAGAACACTCGCACAGCTTGAAGCTTTCCTTGGCCAATCACATTCCTCTGGCTTTGTTGTTATTTCATAACAAAATAATGTGACCTGAAATAGTACTTCGCCAGATGTCTGTGCCTCTGCTCCTTGTTCCCGGCTCTGGATCAGTCCAAATACTCCATGCTGGGGGCACTCCAGCCCTGCATTCCCCCTGCACAAGGCAGGGCTGCTCCAGGCACAGGGAAATAAATCCAAGATGTGGAGATACTAAAGCTCCACAAGGCAGGATGTCACCACCAGAGACATTTCTGGCCAGGCTCATGGATGTCTGTTGACTCCATGAATGTCCTTTCCAGGGTCTTCTGCTACCATGGATGTTCAAGTCACAGCCTGGGAACTTGGCCCACCCCAATGGCACCAGCAGCCACTTGCCAGTACAGAAAATGACACACCAAAAAGCAGCAGAACCCACAGCACTGCAGCCTTGCCAGCAGCACCCACCACACGGGGATCTCACCAGCAGCACCCACCACACCGGGATCTCACCAGCAGCACCCACCAGCAGCACCCACCA
>VWZD01013318.1:3611-15195 GCA_013396695.1 Sakesphorus luctuosus | reverse complement strand
CAGCAGCACCCACCACAATGGGACCTCACCAACAGCACCCACCACAATGGGATCTCACCAGCAGCACCCACCACACCAGGATCTCACCAGCAGCACCCACCACAATGGGACCTCACCAACAGCACCCACCACAATGGGATCTCACCAGCAGCACCCACCACACCAGGATCTCACCAGCAGCACCCACCACACCAGGATCTCACCAGCAGCACCCACCACACTGGGATCTCATCAGCAGCACCCACCACAATGGGACCTCACCAACAGCACCCACCACAATGGGATCTCACCAGCAGCACCCACCACACCGGGATCTCACCAGCAGCAGGACACCAAGCCATGGTGACAACTCCCCTGCAGAAATCCTGCTCAGAGTTAAGTAGCAGCTTCCAGCCCCACCAGCTCACAGAGAGCGTCTCCCGCCCGTACCGCTCACAAAAGGTGTTTAATATTCACCACTGTGAGTTCCTGAGCCAGCAACACAAAGGGAACTTGTGTCTCTACACGGGCGTTTGCAAAGCTTACAGTGCTGTAACTGATCACAACAAGGGCAGCAATATAATAAATAAAATATGGAGCAGTTAAAACACACTTTTCCTAAGAAAATGACACCCCACCATGTTCCAAGCTTTGTATTCATTAGAGCTACATGCTTACTTGCCATGAAATATATTTAGATACTCTTTTTTATAAAGGGAATTTCATATCAAGAGTGATATGAGACGGTATTTCAGCATCCTCCAACCTGAGCAGCACAAGTCTTTGGAATTCAACTCTGCCTCAAGTAATGCAGAGCATTACTCAAAGTCTGACAGTATCACCATGTGCTTGGCATGGAAGGAGACTTGAGGGCTGGCAGACACAGAAGAATAAAGGAATCTAAACAAAAAGTACTGAAAAATGCACTAGTTCATAAATACAGTAGCTGACCTGTAGCAGAGAGTAAAATGAGGGGCAGAACCAAGAAAAGTGTGTACAGGACTAGGATGAAAATCATTCCCATTCACTGAGATGGATCTTGATAGAAACAAGCAGAACTCCACAGTCCTGGAAAACTACACTTAAAATTAGCTCAGACAAGTGTGGGGAACTGTCACCTGTTGAGCCACAACCACTTCACCCTGTAGGACTGCCACTGAGCCCCAGGGAATTTGCCAAACGGTACCTTAAATGCTTCCAGACAAACAGCCTTGGCTGCAGCTGAGCTGTGCTCAGGGCACACCAGGAGCAGTGTTTACTATGGACAACTGGGCACAGAGGCCACCAGGGCACCTTCCCTGCTTGGCTCCTTCATTAGTGTGTCTTGCACACACTCCACGAGCCTCCCGAGTTGTTTCCTCTCCACTGGATTCTATTTCCAGCAGATGGGTCGTAGGTTGAAGTCACCCAGGAGAACAAGGGCCAGTGATCATGAGACTTCTCCCAGCTGCTTAGAGAATATTTCATCTGCCTCTTCAGGAGAAACTGGATCTCCTGGTTGGGTGGTCTAGGAGAGACCCCCACCAGAGTATCTGCCTTGTCAGCCTTCCCACCATTCTGTTTAGCCTGGAGAAGAGGAGGCTCAGAGGTGACCTCAGCACTGTCTGGAACTGCCTGAAGGGAAGTTCTGGCCAGGTGGGGGTTGGTCTCTTCTCCCAGGCACTCAGCAATAGGACAAGGGGGCACGGGGGGCTCAAGCTCTGCCAGGGGAAATTGAAGTTGGAGAGCAGAAAGAAATTCTTTGCAGAGAGAGTGCTGAGGGATTGGAATGGGCTGCCCAGAGAGGGGGTGGATTCCCCATCCCTGGAGGTTTTTCAGCTGAGCTTTGCTGTGGCACTGAGTGCCATGATCTGGTAAAGGGACTGGAGTTGGCCCAAGGGTTGGACTTGATGATCTTGGAAGTCTTTCCAACCCAATCCTTTCTATGATTCTATGGATGTGGCACTGAGTGAGAATCCACCATGCCTTGATCCAACCCCACTGTGATCACCAGCCCAGGGCACTTTGTGCCCTGGACTGATGATCACAGTGGGGTTGGATCAAGGGTTGGACTTGATGATCTTGGACGTCTTTTCCAACTCAATCCATTCTATGATTCTTTCCCATAAGCACTGACCCTGTCACCACCATCACCAAACTCTGGACTACCCAAACTCTCCCTGACACACAGGGCTACCCCACCACCTCTCCTTCCTTGCCAGTTCCTTGTGAAGAGGTTACGGCACTCCAGTTGTTCCAGTCATCCCACCATGTTTCCATGATAGCAACTACATCATCTCCTGCTGCACAGTGGTTTCCAGCTCCTCCTGTTTGTCACCCATACTGGGGGCACTGGGATAGACAAACTGCTGTAACAGTAGGCCCTGGTCAGCAGCTGGGACAGAGCTCTGGATGATCACAAATAGGAAAGTTCAGCAGCAAGTGATGAATTCACAGGATGTGCAGCTTTGAAATCCTCCACCTTCCCAGAGACAGGCAAAATAAAAGCTCCTTGTATCACAGGGAGCGCTGGTTTTCCAGCCACACTGAGAGCAGACCTTGTGACAGCAATGATTCAGAAACATGCCCTAATTACCAAGCTCCCATCATTTTCTAGATTGCAATCTGAGATGCTTAAACCTGTTTAGAGAGATCTTTATTGGCTCTGCGACCTTTGGGGGGAGGAAAACCATGTTCTTCAGGGCATTCTCCACAGCTCTTCTCCAAGTAATAAAGATCTTCAGGGAAACATCAAAATTCAGGAGCAAAAACAACAAACCAGGTTACAGAGCTCAGCCAGACAATGCTGGGGTGCGCCCTGAGCATGATGTTTGTACTCCTGTCCTCCTGCCCCAGCACCCAAATCACCCAAACGTGGATCCCTGCGGACTTTGCAGCTCCCTTTATGCCCCAGCAGCCCTCAATGGGAAACCTCCCAACTGCCGACTACAAACGGGGGTTTTGTTAATGAGATACAGCACGTGTTCCTGCCACGCACGGGAAACAGCCAGGGCTTTGTCTGCACTCCTAATCCCTCCCTAAGAGATGACAAAGTAGGAAATTAAAAAGCGAGCATAGGCACATTCACCAACAGTCCTGATGCCTCTGGTATTGAGGAGCAGATAGTCCGGAGACAACTCCAAGCGCTCGCCTCGTGCTTTACAGCTCAGCTTCACTGTAAGACCCCAAGTAAGACTTATTCCTAATTAAGACCTTTTTTTCATGTCTTTATTGCAAAGTGACCTTTTGGATGCTGCTGAGGTATTACTTCATGAATGGAATTATTATGTACCACCAGAGAGGGAAGAAACAGAATATTTAAAACGGTTTATTCAGAGTTCCCCCCAGTGTCCCAGTAACGATTTCATCCAACACACTGGGAAATGTTTCTGCAACCCCCGTGACAACCAGTTCTGCCACAGGTCAGCTGCTCCAGCACACACACATCAGGTGATACCTGAATACAGGTGCATCCATTCCCTGAAGGATCAGTTCCACTGGGACACCCCCACAACACGGAACAGCCCTCAGGAGGAGTCCTAGTTCAAACCAGGATGGAGATAAGGAGGGGAAGCTGAATCCATGCTCTGGACACAGGGATTACATGGAGCTGGATGAGTACAAACCCTCTTGGCACTCCCTGCAATATCTCGCCGGGCTACATTTAACATCCTCCTCACCCAAGTCAGCAGTTCCGCTGCCGGCAGCGTCAGGAACCCGGCATTGCATCAGCCCAGCCCCAGCCAGCTCTGGCACTGAGGGCTCAGCCCAGCACTACCCACTGGCAGCTGCCAGGGCAACTGGCCGAGGCACGGCCACCCCAGCCAGCCAGCACAGAGGCTGCTCCTTACCAAGGAACTTCTCCTAGCTGTCTCTTCAGAACAATTAAGGAAAAGCACTCACAGCTTATTGGTATATATATTATTATTTAAAAAAAATAATAAAGTGGCTTTGTGAGCAGAACTAACGAAGCCTCATTTCTTAGGACATGTCTTGAGGTTGAATTCTCCAGCATCCAATAACTGCCAGTTCCCACTGCAGCTTTTCCCACGGTCAGGAACACCTCTCTCCCATGTGGATTCTTTAATGTCTAATAAGAGCTGTGCTCTCACTGCAGCTTTTCTCTCCATGGGGCCACTAATCAGGTCTCTCTGCTCTATTAAAACTGCTTGTTTTCACAAAACTCAAAGGAACGTCGTGTCTCCCAGACTGAAGATCCCTTTTACCCTCAGGTTTAGCTGGAACTGGAGAACGGGTTCAAAATTGATTGGGGAAGAGATACACCCGTGGCAGGGACACCTCAGTCTCGCTCTCCAAGCAGATCAGAATAAATATCACTATTTGTAGAAGCATGAAAAGGTTACAGAAACATGTAGGAGCTCTGCATGTTCAGCTGTGTTGTATCAAGCACGACGAGCTGCGATTCTTTATCCCCAGCCCACACAGATGCGCCGTCACGTTCCTACACGCCAGACACGGAGCTGCCGAATTCCATCTCCAGGGCATTTTTTTTTCCTTCCAGCTTAAAGCATAATCTGCAGATTTGCTTCAAAAACACGGGTGGTGATAGGCTGCGTTCAACGCTTTCTGCGGGGGAATTGCTCAAGCCTGTTCTTTTGCGTGACTGATTTCAGGATTTGGTTGGATTTGATGTTAAGAATGTGCCGCATCGTAACCGTGAGGGAATCTCTTGATTAATCAAGTTTTTTCACTGCACATGAAAGGCTAATTCCCCATCTCAGTCTTCCTTCTCCGAGCTCTGCTCTGCATGTATTTGGCAGCAGGTGGAGGAAAATGCAGAGTCACAACATTATGGTGTCCCTGCCATACTGCAGAGCACTTGGAATGTGGATCATCTTAAAGCTTCCCAAGTCTTGGTGCTCACTGGTTCAGACTCCTCCAGGAAAGGACAAACTTTACAAACTCTTCACCAAGGTTTTGCAGGTTTTACAGGAAATGGTATTTTGGAAGAAAATTATTTGTGTGGTGTCTCTGAGACCACCACAAGTGATAGAATTGCTCTTCCCCCTTGAACCACAGCTCAGTTTGAACCAGTGACCAGCTTCAGTTCAGCACAGAAGTTTGAAATTCGTTTCTGATGGAAATCAGCCGCTGATCCAAGGATTCACAGCCCCAAACCCCAAGAGCTCACCTCCTGCTAAGAGGAGAAAGCGGGGAGGACGAACAGCCCGTTCCCAGCTGCTCCTGCTCTGCAGCCCAAGCCAGTCCCCAACAGGGATGTGTCAATGTTATTTTGTTGCTCCGTGACTCACCACCAGCATCGCCCTGGAGAAAGTGCTTGTCCCTCTGACTAACCCACATCCCGCAGTCGGGAGCCGGGTGTGAGCCCAAGGAAAGGGAGATGGGTGTCAGCCCAAGGAGAGAGAGATGGGTGTCAGCCCAAGGAAAGGGGGCCGGGTTTCAGTCCAAGGAAAGGGAGCTGGGTCTGGGTGTCAGCCCAAGAGAGGGAGACGAGTGTCAGCTCAAGGAGAGGGAGCTGGATGTCTGTCCAAGGAAAGGGAGCTGGGTGGGAAAGGGAGCCGGATGTCAGCCCAAGGAAACTTGTGTTCCCCATGGACAAGTGCCCAGTCAGAACCCGGCACCACCGGGTGTGTTCTGTCTGTAGTGACTCCCTATGCTCCAGGCACCCTCTCCACAGGCAGAGCCTGGGACTTCCCACAGCTGAGCTCCTGAACCAGCCAGGCTTCAGTGGCTTTTGTTTGCTGCAACACAAAGTCCACCTTCTGCAAAGCTGAGCTGGAAACCTGAGTTTGATCCCAATGCTGGGTGAGGTTTCACACCTCAGCTTTATGAGCTGACCTAAGGGAGGCCTGACCACACCAAAGACTTGAGCAGAGCTGTATCTGGAGGGGTGCAGGTACCACCACACCGAGGGGGCTCTTCCTGTGGTTCAGGGATACATCCAGGCACACCAACCCACCTGCCACACCACCAGGTACACCAACACGACCTCCGGGAAAGCTGCCCCTCATTTTATGTCCTTTCAGTGATCAGCTTCACCTTTAAGTGCTAGTTCTGAAAACTCAGCCTGCCATGAGCTAGCCAAGAGCATGAACTGCAGCACAGCCCAGGGGCTGTAACCTCAGAAAGGATGTAGAGGAAGAGATGCTTCCTGAGCTCAACTGCTGCCAAAAACCGGTGAATCTCACTGTACCCGCAACCAGATTATCATCTACAACACTGGCATTGAAGCCACTTTTATTTTTTAAACGTGGCAAGGCTTCTCTGCCACTCATTCTCCCAAGGAGTTTTTTCAGAGTTAAGAAAAACACCAAAGGGTTATTGAGACTCTGATTACAAGGCAGTGACTGTGCAGAGCGTTGGCTGGCTGGGTGCGTGTCCAGCTGCCCTTCCAGGAGCAGCATCTCACAGACCCCCTGAAATTAAATCAGATGTTGATTATGTACACAAGGGAGATACTCATCCACCCTCAGCTTTTATTCCCCTCACACTGAGGATGATAATGAGGCCGGAAGACCTTTTTTCGCTTCAAAATGACTTCTTTAAACGTACAACTTGACAATTTATTTTTCTTGTTTTGCCCTATTAACGATCACAGGTCCCCCAGAGCTGCCACAGAGAGCTTAAAGAGGGAACTTTTAAACAAGTCTCTGTGTCCTTTTGGCAGCCATCACTGTCAGTGGGGACAGGAGGCATTCACCCAGCTGTGACAGGGACACCAAGTTACTCCCAGTGAACCCCACGGACAACAAACACAACCAGCTCCACTTTGTACCTGGAGGAAAACTGGAAGTGATTTACCACTTGCTAAAATAAAATCATTTACAATCTGGCAGTTTTTAGTGAGCTAAAAGACAATTTGAAACTCAGCTTTGAGCGGGTACTGACCCACCTTCGTGACAGGAACTTGATTTGAACTGAGCTCTCATTTCCTCCCACACCTGGGGATAACAAAGGACATGGAAGCCCTTTGGTCTGGACAGAGGGACATCCAAGGGGAGCCCACACACAGCTCAGCACTGTCTCCATCTGCAGACAGAGCTGGCAGGACCCAACAGACAGCCCTGCAGCTCAGCCATTCTCACTCCTTTGCAGTGTCTGGACTTCCCTGGATTTCCAGGGGAGAGATGAGAGCAGGTTCAGGGCACTCTGATCAGAGGTGGAAGCTCACGCTGCAGATCTAAATGTGCTTAAACAAAAAAAGTGCTTTCACTTTTAAGTTGCTGAGTCTGATTAAAAAGGGGAAGAGAAAGAAAGCAAAAAAGCTCCCTTCTGTTCTTAAAAACACCCAAGCCTTTAAGCAGAACGTGGTCATTGCGAGTCTGCTGCTCTCCTCCCACCAGCAGTTTGTCTGAGCAGAAAATTGCTGTTCCTGTCACTTCCAAACTCTGCTGTGCCTTCTCACCCAAGTCCCCACGAAGGTCTGGACCTCAGACAGGGCACAGACATCCAAACTCTAATCCAGAGCCAAACACGAGCAGGGGCTACAGGACACACTTCCGAAAAATCCGTGCCATGAAGGATGTTATTTCAACCCAGTTCAGAGGTGGTGCCTTCAGTCCATCCTGCTGCCAGAGCAGACTGCAGCAGGCCCTGGAGCATGTCCTGGGCTATTTATGAAAAGCCTGGAACAATGTTTATTCTTTTACTGAAGGATGTTATCTTCACACTGCAGGATTTCACAGATTGCAGGGCACGATTACAGAGCCTCAGCAGGTTAAACAGTAACTATGGAAATGCACAAACCAAAGCAGTTGCTGGGGTTTTATTCCTCATCCAGGAGTCTTCACCACCTCGGAATGCACCAGTGCAGAGCAGCCACGGGATGGGTTTCAGGAGATCTGAGCTCCCCAGGCAGAAAGGTGAAACCTCCAGAGGAGCGTGGGCAGTCACCAGGTGGGAAACACTGACTTGTATCCTGGGCAACAAAACCAGCTTTTGTCTGATCCCCACAAAGACTGCAGCACAGGTAGGCAGCAAGGCTGGCTGTACACTGGGAAATTCCATCTTCAGGGTCCTGCTCCTCCCACGAGATTCCTCAGTTGGAATGCCCAAGATGCAGCAGCTCAGGATCTTTACTATGGAGAGGAACCATTTTTCCAGTATATTCCTCAGTTCATTGTTTAGCAATGTTTGTCCTCGTAGTCTTCGGTTTCAGGGCGTTCTCAGACCTCAGCAAGTTCACTGAACTTAATGAAAAACACAAGTGAAATATCTCACTGGTGCTTATTTTTGGTATCCACCAAACCCAGAATGGATCCACCCCACTGGCAGCTCCACAACTCACATTCAGCAACTCTCCCCAATCCCTGGGCAGCCTGAAAGCAGCCAGGGCAGAGACCCTTCCCCTTCCCAACACCCTCAGCAGCTGTTTGGATGTTTGTTATTTCTCAGGTGCCTCTTCATGTGCAAAGGCATCTCCTTCTCTTTCCTCACACACCAACAACAGCCTCAAACCACCACCACAACAACAACACAGGCTGCAGTTGTGACACACCAGCTCACAAAAACAAAACTCCTGAGGAGCCCCAGGTCCAACCTGACTCACCTCCTCACCCAAGATCTGCAACCTGCCCTCTACTCATTTGGGTATTTACTTCCTTTTTTATGGAAAGCCTCTTTGCCCTCAGCAAAGACAAGGACCTAATTTTGGACACACCTTAAGACAGCAACAAGGTCACTTGCCCGAGAACTTGGCATGACTTTCTGCCCTATGAAAAGGAAGGAGGAATAAAAAAACCAGTCAACGAGGCTTTTCTCATCCCCTGCTCTGACTTCATGAATGGATTTAGTACCTCCTTACGCCTCACAAGGACTGCAAGTTCCCAGCAAAGGGATCTGTTTTGTTGTGCTCTGCAAGGATTATTCTCTCCTTGTACCAAAGGCATTTACAGCAAGGGCAAGAAATACCAAAAGCCAACAAGGCTCTGGAGCAGCTCAGCCACAACAGAAGCTGTTACATCAAATCACAAATAATCACAACTAAACACAGCCCAGAGCTTTGAAGAAACTTCAGAGGAGAAACAATGCCAGGCAGGCTCAGCAGTGACAGAATTTTGTGACCAAGTGACATCAACTTATCTTTCTACCACAGCTCAGCGTGTAAAACCACTTAATAGAAGCTTAGTCCAAATCTACACTCTTGGCAGCTTTTCATTAAGTTTCTTTGAAATAATTACACAGGCCTTTCCTCAGCCAGTGTGGCGTCACCTGCCCCTCTAGTGCAGGCCCAGAGAAGGATCCAGAGCAGAATCCAGAGCAGGATCCAGAGGATTCCTAAAGCTCTGCCTGCTGAGGAGCCATCCCGGGATGACTCGGCCTCGGGGGAAGGAGGAGGAGCTGCAGCCACAGCCCTGACATGGCAGGGACACCCCGAGGTGATGCCTGGGCTGCTCCAGGGCCTTTGGGGATCCACGTCAGCAACAGGATTATTAAAGATGTCCTGGAAAGGCACCATCAAACCCAGCACCACCATCACCCCAATTAACCACCCAAGTAATGAACCTCCACCCAGGGCAAAGCTGGCTTTGGTAAGGAACCAAACAGCACCCAAGGAGGCAAAACTCACCTGCTTCTTCCACACCTGCCCTGCCCTTCTGATTCTGGGCAGTAATTTAACCCCCTGCCCCAGTCTCCCAACCAAACATCCTCCCATGGTCTTTGTATTCCACTAAACTACAATTACCTTGCAGGAGGTGTTTGTAAAACCAGCACAGACAAGTCCTGGTGCTGCCCAATATTCCAGACATTGCTCCACCAAAGGACATTGTCCCCCCCCTCCCTCCCTCCAGAGCTCTGAGCTGGAAAGGACAGCACCTCAGAGTGAAAATACTGTCACCTAAAGTGACACAAATGGAGAGAGAAAACACGAACAGTTCCCTCTGTGGCCTCACTTCTGTATTTTCCTACAATAAGAACACACCTGTGGAGGGATCTCTACAGGCAGGGCTGAGTTAGGATAACCCTCCCAGTGATACCCAAGGATTTATTCCTCAATGATCAGCAATAAAAGCCTGGGAACCAATTCAAGGGTTTTACTGGGAACCCAGGAATGCTGTTCCTTCCAACTCCAGCCTGTTCCCATGGGAAGGCACTGCCAGACCTGCCCGTGTCAGAATTGGGAATGAGGTTTTTCCTGAGTGTTCCACACCAGCAGTGACCAAATGCTCTGCTCTCCCACAGCCAGAGCTGCCAAATCCCTCTGCACCACCTCAGTCCACTGAACTTACACTCCTGGCCATCAAGACAGAGCATTTCCTCACAAACTGACCAAATATTGTCTAGAAATCACTGAAATCAAACAGGCCCTCCTGTCAGGGCAGCTTTTCTGCAGTTGTGTTTGAAGTACCACCCACTTCTCCAGGAAGTCTCTGAAGCATCTCCTCAAAAACAGACCCAGCAAAGCCACACAAAGCCCATTTCCCCCCCAAAAAAACCCCTTAAAAGTTATTTGTCTCCTCCAAGATTGCCCCAATCAGCAATTTATTTCTGTCAATTTTAAAAGAGTAATTTGTGTCTTGAAATCCAAGGTTTCTCCTGGACTTTGTTACCACTGGGACCATCCCGATGTTCCCCCAGAATAGGAGATGGCACAGCACGGTCACATTATGGGCCATAATTAAGAGGCTTTTACTCCTCCTTGTCCTCTAAAGCACCAATAAAGACACAAAACCACCTTCTTGTGGGTAACAGGAGGAAAACACAGGGAGAAAAACAATATGGAAGGGCAGCACTTGTGCTGGGACAACTGTTACTATATTTAGTTGCCTTGTTCTCCAAGCTGCTGAGCATCTGTTGGTGATGGAGAACGACTGGGATTTTTCCAGCATTAATTAAGAGAACCCAAACCGTGGCTCCCACCACCTCCCTGAGCTCCCACCACCTCCCTGATCTCCCACCACAGCCCTGAGCTCCCACCACAGCCCTGAGCTCCCACCACCTCCCTGAGCTCCCACCACCTCCCTGAGCTCCCATCACAGCCCTGAGCTCCCACCTCCCACATCCCCACTCGGATTTGCTGCTTGTTCCACCTGAACAGTCCATCTCTGATCCTGCTTTCCTATTTCACGGTGTCTTAATAGCTCAGTTGAAAGAAAATGTAGAAAATACAGTTTTTAAAAAGGGAGTATTTGGGTAAGAAACTGAAATAACAAAATCTCAACACGTTAAAAATCTCTCCATTGCAATTTCCTTTAATATCAAGGAAATATATTTTAAAAAGGGTGTTTAAGGTAAAAAATAATACTGCTTTAAGGAAAAAATAACAGTGCTCATGTAAGCCAGAGCTTCTTGAGACCAGCTTCAATATTCTGTAACTTGAGAAGAGCATTCATGAGCACAGGGTTATTTCCATTCGCAATAAAATAAACCAATCAGGAGCATTTTGGAAAAAAAAAGCACATAATTTCTGAAAAACACCTCTTTTATCTTAATTCATCCCTTGAAAGAATTCCTTGTGAGGCTGCAAAGCCAAGCAAGGTTCCCACAGCCAGTGGATGAGAAGCAGCAAAACCCTCACACTGAACACTCCCCACTCCTGCTGGGGCTGAAGTTTTAGGAGTTTTCCCTGAATTTTTGCTTCTTGGGAAACAAGATGGTTGTTCCTCCCCGTTGTCCCTGGCAGGGCCTGGGCAGCACCCGGGGC
>VWZD01013316.1:55093-83108 GCA_013396695.1 Sakesphorus luctuosus | reverse complement strand
AATCTCAATTTTACACATAGTGTAAAGTCCAGTTATAGCAAAGTACATTTATAAAGAGATTCCACAGTTATTAAAATTTCATGTAACTTCTCTTGAAAATTAAGACCTAAAGTCTTCACCAGCAGATGAAACAACTTTCTAACAATAGATCTGAGTTTTTTGCAATGTCTCTTTCCTCATGGAATTGCCAAGAAAAAGAATTAGTCTGTGTGTGTANAAGCTCGAGTTTGAGTTTTTAGCTGAGGAGTTGCAAACATGGCAGCAAAACATCAAGAATGGATCAAGCTGACACCTAAACATAATTATATTTGAGGTACGTGTCTTGAAACATGTTGTGGACCCCTTGCTAACTGAGGGTAGCTGGACAAACGGATCAGTAGCTTATTCCCTTGTAAGACCCTCATGTCCAGTAGTTTTGATGTTGAGATGGGAGTGAATAAAATTTTCTGTTCATTTATTACTTAGCTCTAACAGCCTTTTAAACTTGACAATTAGCATGTATCTTATTTTAGAGGAAAATTTCAGCAGTCCTTCCTAGATACAATGTATTATTATCTTGAATATTTTAAGTGCAATAAGGAATAAAGTATAGGTATAGTCCACAGAGCATGCTGAACTGGAGAGCAAGTATATTCAAAATACTCCTAAAATAATGAGACTTGCAGTCAGGAGTCAATCACTGACTACCAGACTGTGTCAAAAAACCATGGGCACTAAAACTTCAGCCTTACACTTCAGCTCTCTAACCTGAGAAAACAAATACACATTGCATTTAGCACCTTCTAGCCATATAGGGTCGTCTCAGGTATTTAAAATAACTTCGCTCAGGTGGAAATCAAAAAAATGAACAGGATCGCTCTTGTGATTTCTGCACATTGTCTAGTTATTGACAAATGGTTTCTGCCTTTGGGGATGGAGTATGTGCAAGGCAGAGTAGGTAGGCATTTTGTATTTGTACTGTCCAAAATCATTAAAAGGAATAAAATCACTGAAATGATTAGTTCTTTTCATTTGCAACTCTTGTGGGAGCATTTTCCATAGCATCATTTAGTGTTACATTGCATTCCACATCAGTTTGGGTAACCTTTACTAGTCCAGTATGTCTGCTTCCAATGTGAAACTGTATTCTGTAAAAATATAATTTGTCTGATGGCTCTATCTCCCTCCTATGTCACACTTGCTAGGATAACTGAATGTTTTACAATAGATTTAGATGAGTCCTGCCCTCAGAGCCATCATAGTTGCTGGAGACATGTTCCGTTGCAAGACATACTCCATCTCCCCAGACTGCCAACTACATTTTCTTTCCTAAACACATGCTGCTGTGCTTTGTGATCAAAGGTTCATGAAATCCCAAGAGTGCAACTTGATATTAAGATAAAGATTGAGCAATGACTGTATTTTGGAAGACACATATATTAATGTGAGGGATGATAAATGTAAGCCCGACTTCTTACATATTAAAAATGCTATAGTGCTATTACACGATATTACAGGTAGGAAATAAATGGTAGGGAAGTAACAGTGATGAGAGGATGCTACAGCTGCTGTACCAGGTTCCTGCTCCCTTGTATTTATGTTGCCCCATGAATGCCCATTACAAACAGCAGTTTGCACACTCCAGGCAAGCAAAGCTGCTGTCTGTGCATGTACTGGATCTGTTGGGAATGCAGTTAACTTTCTTCATAGAAGTCCTCATTGCATTTGTAGCTAAGACTATGTTGGTAATGCACAATCGTGTTGACTAATGTTGAACAGTGCTTGCACAGTGCCAAGGCTTTCCCTCTTCCCTCTCTTTCTTCTAGGGAGTAGGCTGGGGTGAGCAAGAAGCTGCAATGGAACACAGACAGGACAGCTGACTCTTGGCTGGCCACAACGATATCCTACACCATATAGTGTCATGCTGAGCAATAAATACTCAAGGAGAGGAGGGAAGAATATGTTTGTGGTTATGATCTTGGTCTCCTTGAACAACTCTTACACATGCTGTGGCCTTGCTTTACAGTAAACAACAGGACACCCATCTACCAGCTGACGCAGTGAATTGATTCTTCTTTTTGCTTTGCTTATACACAGGGCTTTTGCTTTGCCTAATAAAAAGCCATTTGCTCAATCCATGAGATTCCTTACTTTCTGTTTGCTCCCCATCTTGTTGGAGAAGGGAGTGAGAGAGTGTCTGGGTGTCTGGGACTTCGGCTGTTAGCCAGAGACAACCTATATATTGGTGATGAGTTTTTTTCCTGCATGTGGTCAACACATCAAGACCTCAGAAGTCATATTACTTAGTCCAATGATATCTAATGGAGCAGACAGCATGTACTGAAATATATGGAAAACTTCTTTCAGCTGCTTTATCCAGGGGGTAATCGATAGGCTTATTTAGCATTGCAAAACTGTTCAGATCAAAAATAGTTTATACGTGGTGGTCTACTTTTTAATCCAGTAATTTCATAGGAGATAATCTAAACATCAAATATACAGGAAGAACAGAATGTTCAAGCTGTGAATATTGTATTTCAATTAAAATATTTCTTCTCCCTATGGTAGTTGAAATGTACTAGGGCTTTAGCTGAGTGGGAAACAGAAAAAGACTTTTCAGATTTTTTTTGTCCAAAAGTATCTTACAGATTAAGTGGTTTGGTGATTTTTTTTAACATTAATTACAGTAGACCTATCAGGTCCACATGTGCCAAACTTCCCTACAATGTATTGCCTGTCAGCCACACACGCTCAGCTCACTTTAGAAATCATTTTGTCACTGCCCAACAAAACCACATGCTCTTTTGTGAGGGCCAGGCACAGCTCACAAAGTACTGCCAATTGCATAAAGCCGTCAGATCTACAGAAAATCCCTCTGAGTCCTAAGAAACCTTCCTTTTCAGGTGATTTCCCTATTTACAAATACTTAGGTTGTAACTGACCATTCTAACATTTAGAGAGAAGTGGGTGGTGGTCAGTGTGGCCATCTGGTTCCTCAGTATTCATGACGCTAACAGTTAAAGCCCTTTAGTGCTTGTGGAAAGTGAATATGAAAGTCAGGGGTGACTGAACATACATGAATTTTCAAATACATACAAGATTCCAGACATTGCTCTTTTCCTCCGTGGGGACTTGTGATGCTGACAAAACAAGAGGCAGTGAATGTCCTGACCTCTGGAAATTGCAGCAACAGCTTAGCCAAGAGTGACAGAAATTCATCTGCCTCTTCTTAGAAACTTGCATATAAAAATGTATTTTCCTTTATGTTCAGAAATACAAGTATGTTCACATTTTCTGTAACACGTGAATACTAGGTTACATATTTTTATAGTGTTTATTTTTTCTAAATCGTATATATTTTCATTTATTTGCATATGTGCTTTGTTGCACGAGTATGTATCACTACGACTTGTGAAGAAATATAGAAGTAAAGCAATAGAAAAGTTTTAAAATCTTCAGTTAACAAGATAATTGCATTCTAGACAAGTTCTGTCTTGAAAACATTATTTGAAAGATTATCAAATTTTGTTTTGAAACTGTTTTCTCTCTGTTGAGCTTTCCTAGAATTTAAGCATTTTATTAAAAAAAAGGAAAAAAAAGACATTTTCAAAATCTTCTAGACAAAAAGCCTCTGAGGTTTTTATCAGTTATACCTGAGAAGTTCAATGGATAGCATGAAATAGTCCTTCCTAATTTTTGTGATCATCCTATGATCAAGGGGTAATTCAGATGATGTCAGAGAACCATGCCACTCAGAGAACCATTGGTATTTGCTGTCGGAGTTCTGCATTATCACTAGCATTTTTATTATTATTATTATTAGGAAACTACTTTAATATTTAATGAACAGCCAACAAAGTACACACAAACACACTTACAGATGGAGTGTTTTTGTCTTTGAGCTGGAATGACTTGGACTTTGAGTTCTCACATAGTTAGCCTGACCTGCCTTGCACATGTCAAATTCTTGGCTGTCAAGAAGATAGTGGTTTTTAGATGACAATGGAAATTCTTTACAAAACATGCATTTTAAACATGGTGCAGCAGTGCAGTACTGTGGAAGAAGAATTTTCATCAAAATTATTTTTTGAATGATATTTCATGTCTTTTATTAATGGTTGAATAGATTTGGAGTTCAAAAAATGTTACAAGTATTTTTCATGTTTCCACTTTCAACTTCTGTATTTTCAGTTTAACTATTGCCTGTGATTAGAAATGCATATGAAAAATGTTATAGAAGTAACTTGGATGCTTACCTGGATATTGCTGCTAGTTGTTTGTAAGTTAACCCTGTAGAAGATGATTCTGGTTACAAAGAGGACTGTAGCAAAATGCTACCAACTTCAGTGAGCCAAAGACAATACCTGCTGCATCCTGTATGTTAGAGCTGTAGTGACATTGCTGTGATTTCCAACTAGTCACCATTCAGCCAATAAAGGTACAGAAATGCAATTATGAAACAGTTTTCTATAAATTCATTTATACTTTCTCATGTTTCCTATCAAAATTGCTTATTCTTAAAAATCTACAAGATTTGTGTGCTGAAAATTTCATGTCTGAATATTATGGGTTTCTTACCCTCTACCCCCTTCTCTCTGGCTTGGTTGATTGGTTGCTGGTTTTTGTTTGGGGTTTGTGTGTGTGTGTGTTTGTGTGTGTTTGAGTTTTGTTTGTGGGGTTTGGTGTGTCCTTGTTTGTGAATTATGTTTGTTTAGTTTTTATCCAAGTTTAATGTTTTAGAAATAAAATCTAAAATGATGACACAGTAACAGTATATTCATAGGAGTGTAAAGCTGCAAATGAACCAACAGTTTTCTGATACCACAGTTACTTAATCACAAAACGTACATGAACAAGCACAATTTCAATGTTTTCCCACATGGCACAAAGTGCTTAGGATGATGCTATATTCATGACCAGTACATTTTGTAGATTGCAATAATACAAAGCAATTCAGTTAGAGATAGTGTGACCTTTTACTGCTTAAGCTCAAAAACAGCACTAGGAACCTTGCACATAAAGAACCTTTAGCTATCTCGACCTTGTTGCCATTTTCTAGCATTATCTAAATAAACATGTCTTCTCTGTATTGCAGATGAATTTTTATATCTGCAGCCTTTCAGTGGTGATTATCCTCTCTCAGCTCAGTGTCCTGAGTACTATCTACGAGGTCATACATATGTTCTCAGTAACATAAATTTAACCATCGAGATATTGATTTGGGAGACTATCAAGCTGGGTGTCATTAAAATAACATTTGCCACTTCACAGAGATTGCAGTAATGCAGTGTCTCCTCTGGTGCACCAGACAACAGGATTCTTCCCTTACTACCCTTCCTGTGGTGGAAGTTGTGCAGATGCCTGCTGCAGGTAGCAATGGTGTTACATGCAAGAGTTCACCTTATTTTACTGGTAATCAACCTGGGCAAAGATATGGGTTCTGCCAGAAAGAAGGGGAAAGTAATTTTAAAAAAGGTAATCACTTCACCCAAGAAAAATATTTATAATTTATACACCAAAACTAATGCATAGCATGTGATCAAGATCTCGGTTTTATCTCTCTTTTATATGATAAAGTGCTATGACCCTTTCTCACCATTCTAGTAAACTGACTCAGTAATGACTCAGAAAATTCCATCTGCACTTCTCACTCAGCAGCTGAGTTTTACTACACGAAC
Source organism: Sakesphorus luctuosus (assembly GCA_013396695.1). Lineage (NCBI taxonomy): Eukaryota > Metazoa > Chordata > Aves > Passeriformes > Thamnophilidae > Sakesphorus > Sakesphorus luctuosus. Next base: position 77,451 of record VWZD01013316.1, on the reverse strand, counting down.
CTTAACTGGAAATAAAATTTTCCAGATAGGTGTTTATTTAAAAAAAAGTTACTCTTGCATTTGAATGCCTTGTAGTTGCTTTGTTTTAAAATGTAATGGTTGGCACATACAGTATGTGGTTCTGAATAATATTATCCAATATAACAAATACAGCCAGGAATATAGTGTCAGGAAATGGTTTGTTGAGGGCAGGAACCTGTTTTAAATAACATAGGAAAAAGGCAGCTTGCTGTGTAGCATGGGATAGCCTTCAGGAACAGCTACTTGGCAGCTTTCAATGCTGTAAGTGAAACAATGAGAAAAAATTAGATAGGGGATTACAGTAAAGCAAGGAGCAGAGGATAGGAAGTGGCCTCAAGGAGGATCCGTGTGTCGTGGCATGGTTAGGTATACCATGCCAAACACCTGGATTTTTGGGAATTTAATTAAGTTCCAGAAAGCCTGGAGAGTAAGCTGGTTAAGCAGTAGTTCTGCTGAACCACCCAAAGCAGCATCTAGAGGTGCAGAGGAGGTTAATGAATGCCCTTTGTTCCAATGGGGCAGGAATGCAGCTGAGTAAGGGAGGAATTCATCAATTTGCTGGGTGGACTCTTCAGAGAGCCAGGAAGGAAAGCTCTCCTCCTCCTGGAAATCCCCAGCTGAACACAGCACGAGGAGAGGGGCAGCTCTTTTGCTAACTCCCCAGGACAAGGAGACCATATACGTACATGACCTTGGGGTCATCATTAAAAGGAAATATTTTCATCCCACTCCTCACACAAGTGCGTTCAGAGCAGAAATAGCTAAACTTTTTTCCAATAAAGGCATTGTTAACTTATGAGGGACTGGAGACTAAATTTTCAAGAGGAATGAAGGATACTAAAGACACTTCTCTGAGGGTTCCTATTGACCTTGGTCCCTCCAGTCCTGCCATTATCGTAGTTTGCTTCTGACCCTCTTTCAGTCATGAACCAACTAATTCCTCTCAATAGAAAACCCAGAGCTGATGGATCAAAGCCTTATCCAGCCTGGACTTGAACACCACCAGGGCTGAGGCACCAATCTCCCTGGGGAACTTGTTTCAGTGTCTCACTACCCTCACATGAGAAATTTTTTCCCCAATATCTAACCTAATTTTCCCCTCTTCTGATCTTTCTCCATTACTCCTTGTCCTTTCACTACAGTTCCTGATGAAGAGTCCCACTCTGGCGTCCCCATAGTCTCCCTTCAATACTGGAAGGTTGTTAAGATAGTTCTATGAAATTTTCTCTTCTCCAGGCTGAACAACCCAACTTTTCAGCCTTTATTTGTAGGGTGAGGACTTCTCTCAAGGATTTGGTCCACACAGCCAGTGAGGGTGTGGATCTGTACAAAGGTGCACTGCTCAGACAACCAGTCTTTCAACGCTATCTACCTAAGTCATGGGCTCCCTCACATCCCATGCACACATAACACACTGCTGCTCTCCTGAGACAAAAATGCTATTTTCGTCAGTTGTCAAGACTCTTTCTTTAAATGTATGTCTTGTTTTTAACTGGTACACTAGGATGCCCTCAAGACTCCATCATCCAGGCAGCTCCCACAAGATGACAGAGCAGATTGGCACAACAGCTTACAACCACTATGCTGAGCTGTGACATCTTGTATTTTGTAAGTTTAATGCAGCATCTTCCAAGGCCAGAGACATCAGCAAAAAGTTTGGTACATCTTTACATAAATGTGCAAGCAGCACTGAGTTTTTGGTGAGGAGGTCTTCACTGTCCCACCTTTCCTGTATCATGCTTAATGTCCCTCTTGTCTGGGCCTGGGGCTGTGCCTTGAGCCCAACAGACCAGGGAGCCCAGCTGCCATCTCCATGTCCTTGACACTGATGATGAGGCATGAGAGGAAGGACCACCTCACCACTAGATCTTTATCCCTCATAACTCTGATGAGATTGTGTTCCAGAGTGTGACCAAACTTTCAGGTGCAGATCAGAGCTGATGCTAGGTGAGCCATGCTTGGAGGTTCTCTTTTGCTAGGGCAGCTACATGTACACAGATGACAATAGGCACTTACCTCCCATCTGAGAGGAAGGTTCCCTTGTGACTGAGCTCATATAAACCATTTAGCACTCTTCTGCTATGGCCCACTGACTGCAGCATGGACAGGTAGTTTATCAGCAGCCACTCCTCAAAACCCCTGACTCTGCCAGAGTGGAACTGAAAACATATATCACCTGTGTGACAACAATGTACTTTTCAATCTTTGCATCCATTAAGTCTTATATCCCTTAAGGCTCTGTTAAGTCTGACACCTTTTCTATGGCAATGACTTTTAAACTTGATGATGTTGCTCCAATAGAGCTCCCAGTTCCCAGCCAGGCACCTTAGGCATGGCCTTCCACCCTTCTAAACTTTACATCCAGTGTTGGCTATATGACATGATTGAGACTCAGCAGTGACAGCCATTGGTGTACATAACCCCAAACCTTCCCCACACAGGGGAAAGACTACCATAGGTTGCAATCAAAAATGAGCTTTTTTAGCAAGTGTGGCCGTGTTGAGGAAAGCTAAAAGCAAGTGAGATCTGCACATGTGTGGGCCAGCGTTACACCCTATCTGGTGGTACCCATCACCTAGGCCTGCCCCATATCAGCTGGGCTGTTCCAGGCTGAGGCCATTCCAGTGAAGGGCTTCTGCCATCATGTTCCAAGAAGTTGCAGTTGCAAGTGAGGCAGGAAACAGTTGAGGATTAGCTTTGCCAGGGAGCAAGGATGAAGGTGTGCTGCCTCTTTTCAGTGTGCTGTTTTGGCTTCGTGCCAGTACAACAGAGATGATGATCAGTGAAGCTCAGGGGCACATTGATGCATGAATATGAAGGGCTCTGGGGCTGGAACCCTGACAAGGTTTGTTCTGAGTTTTGCTGCAGTTTCTTTGCTCCACGGGGGCTGATCACAAAGGGTGTGAGCATGAGTCATCCCTCACCAGCTGACAGGAGGCTCTCTTCATGGATCATAAAGGCAGCACAGATGTAGCCTAAATGTCTCTCTAAGAATCAGAACTACACTGTCAGGCACTGCTATTGCTCCTGGCTTGTCATTTGACAGGGTAGGTTCTTCTGAATATGATTTTCCAATAAAAGATTCTAAATTTGAACATCGTTTTTGCTGGCATGTAAACATCCAAATGATCGTGCAGTCCAGGGAGTAACTGATGACTAAGTCTTACTGAAATTCACAAAATTTGCATCCTCGTGAGAGTGGCCACCATATGACCTTTTTTCATTGCTGCTGAGCACCTACTCAGAAGGGCCTAAGGACAGGGTGTGCTTATAACTGGAATGCCTATGGGTCCAAGGGAGACCACCTATCACAGCCAGGACCCTGTAGCTGGCTAAGTCAGCTACTGCCCAGACATATCCTCATCTCTGATATTCTGAAAGAAAGCCTTCCTCATCAAGATTTTGGCTTGCTGCCTTGCAATATGGGAATGACACCTTTCCTACACACTAGTTATTTGGAAGAAGACTTGAGACAGCTAACATCAGGACAGTGTTCACAGGTCAATAAATCATCAATTTTCCCCTGAAATTCTTTAATCAAAAACTTTCTTCCTTGCCAACTCTGCTATAGATCAACATCAAATCAATACTGTCAAATAATCCCTTTCAAATTCATGTTTTTCTATTAAATATGGGTTTGACCATTTACCATTTTGTAACAAAAATGCACACCAAAATTGCTGTATATAACATCTATTTGATTTAGATTGTTCCGAAGTGCACTATCAATTTGAGGGAAGAGGCCATGTTTTGTGGCATTATTATAGGCAGGTGGAGGAGGAGGAGAAGCAGGAGGCAGCCAAAAAAGGGTCTGTCATTCTGGTCTTCTGAGTTTGCTGAGGCAGAAGAGGAAGTCTGAGGAGCAGTTTGAGTGAAAAGGAATGAAGACTAAATTTTTTAATAATGCTTTCTTAATTCACTTGTTAATTAATAATTGAAGTTACCTAGGTGTTAATTAATGCAAAACAACCCCTACAATGACAGAGCTTTGAAAAAAGGATGTCTTGAAATCCTGTCACTCCCACCTGTTCATATTGAGCAGTTTTTGCCCTATGTAATCTCACCATTTCATTCCCGTCTCTTCACTCATTCTGGTCTCCCTAGTCTGCAGGATTTTCTAGCCTGCATTTCTCATGAAATGGAAATTCCTAGGAAAAGGAATAGTCTTTTGCTACTCATTAGGGCAGAGCTTTGCTGGGTCAGTGGTATCCTGATCTAGAAGCAGGACCTGTAGCTGTCATGCCGGTGGCAATGATGTAAAGGGTAAAAAGAATCACCCTTGTCTCTGGGCTAGTAACCCTACAGCATGGTATTTCTTCCCAGCGCTGTGTACCACCTTCATATCTGCAGTGCTGAAGTGCTCTCAGCAGTGCCTACCATAATGCAATCAGGCTCTCCTCACTGAGGTGTCTGCCCCATGGGGGCTGAAGAGTCATCACTTTAAACAAAAAACTAAACATTGTCTTTAATTTTTACTGTACAGCCACAGATCTAAGAAGCTGCATCTCAGCCCGCACAGAGAGAACTTACATTTCAGGCCTTCATAAAAATCCCACTGTACCCTAAAGCAAAAGAAATGGTTCTATTTTCAGTCCTACTCCTCAGTGTGAAAAGTTAAACCTGTTGACAATGCAAAGTAGACACAAATGATGTCCCAGTCTTACGCCATCCCAGTGAAGGGCTGCTGCCATTGTGGTCCAAGAAGTTGCAAGTACAAGTGAGGCAGGAAACAGTTGAGGATTACCTTTGCCAGGAAGCAATGGTGAAGGTGTGCTGCTTCTTTTTGGTGTGCTGTGTTGTGGTCCAGTGCAAGTACAGCAGAGATGATAAGTGAAGCTTGTTAATTATTCCTTTATTCACTTCTATTTTTGATGGAAATATTAATATTTCTCCTCTTCATTGCAATATAACATACTATACTTATATTTCCAAACAGTTCAATGACTTTTCAATTCTGTCTATAAAAGACTTTTTAAAGTGAAGATAGAGCTTCTTCTGGAACATTACCTTTAGATCTAACCCCTAGTTTAAGACCAGCTGTGTTCTTTTCACTCAGCTCTTCCTCTTCCACCTAGTCTTTTTGGTCTCCAGCAGTGAAAAAATGCTGAGTGAATAAACCCTAAGTTTCTCAGGTAGCTTTCATACACAGGCCTTCAATGGTTAAGTAAAGGTGGTTCTTTAGTGTGCTGACTTCATCCCTCCAGGGTTTTTCTATCCCCTCAGGCACCTGGTACACTCTGTCTTTCCTTTTTCTGATGCAATGCAGCCTATGTTATTGAAACACTCCATTGCTGCTTTACTAATTAGCCATTATTACCAGAATTGGTCTGACCTTATCTACTTTCAGTACTGTACTTACTGGCTCTGTTCCTCCAGAGCATTCTCATCTATTCCCATGTAGAATGCACATTCAGGAGCTTGTTTGGGTTATGAGTCAGAAGATAAGCCTGTCTCCCAGTCTCCAGCTACAGCTCCTGAGGCATAACTGTAATTTCCAAAATTCTTTACAGTAATTGTTATTTTCTTTACAAGGTAGTTTGAGGAATCAATATCTAAAACAAGTTGAGATATTATTATAATTTGCCTGGCATTTGTAATCTAGAGTATAGAGTAGGTAGAATATTTTAAAGATGTAGGAGTGCATGTCCTGAATGTCACAGTGCTTTTTCCTGATGTTGAGCATAGGGGGAGTGTCAAGAGTCTCTAGAATAAGGTGAACAGTGTTTGGAGGCTAAGCAAAGTTTTCCCCATCATGTACTTTTTTCTCTGACAAGGATGATGGAGGTTGGTGGGCATCTGTTGTCCTTCTACCTTCTACTTCCTGAGCAGCTGTGCCAACAGTGCCATGACATAAATAATCAAAATAACATTAACTTAAACCAAGCACTAACCAACGGAGGAAACCTCTCTGTTGTAGTAGGCAGCTGTACACTGCAGTTCCCACAAACATGCTTATCTGCTCACCAGCCTCAGACGGTGTGTAGGAAGCTTGCCCAAGGGGATTGGTTCACTAGCAACCAGCGAGGTTACACCTGATTATGGTCACGTTTATCTGAAAGGCCAGGCTGCTGTCAGAAGCCAAGAAGTTCAGACCAACAAGAAAATGGGTGCTATCAGAAAAGTTGTGTGCACAGCACACAGGAGACTACTGGTACTTGGAGGTTTCAGATACGCAAAAGAGCAGAGGGTTTCTCTGAGAGGCTCTGTTGAGTTCATTCCACAGATTTCTTTACATCCCTGAGGCTTCTGTCTTAGTGGACCAGTAGCACCATACAACAGTTCAGGGACAAAGCATGAGGAATTATGTGTTGTTAAACAGTTATTCATTCCCTGAAGTTTAGGAATGTCACACCACACATGCATTGTTACTCAGATAAAAGGTAGGAGGAATTCCCTGCATTATGTGAATGTGATTACATCACTCTGATCACAACATTATTTATCACAGATATTTGGGAAAGAATTTCTATAAAACATGTTTTTGCACTGGGAATAGAACCATGGGAAGCATTTCTTACAGAAGGCTCACTGGCTTGTTCCACTCCTCCTCCCTCCATCAGACATATGCACTTCATACTAGTTTTTTTGTTATGGTTAGTGTATTTTTAAGCACAATGAATAGTGATTCTAACAGAACACTATAGATAAATCTGTTGTGTCATATTGTCTCCATATTTGTAATACAGACAGTGCAGACAGCTGGTTCTTGGAGCATACTATAGCAAAAAGACAGGACTGTTTCCTTTTGAGGCATTATTAAATATCGACAGCATAGAAAAATCCAGTTTTCAGCAAGTTGGATCATATTGTAGTGTTTAGAATAACACCTGTAATTTTCCCTGCTGATTTTGTCCTAAGATGAGATGGTGCAGTCATTATTCATTCTCTTTATAAAGCTATAGCAATTTGGCACTCAGTCTCTTGGTTGAGGGAAAAGGCGGTCTGTGGTCTTTACTCAGGCATAGCCATTTTTCAGGAAAATACAACTGACAATGACAGAAGGCTTCCCAATGGAGTACACAAATCAGAGACAGAAAAAACTCCAAAGTGTTCCCAACAGTGAAAGCAATCCTCCTCCAACAAAGAAAATAGTCTTGTGGTTGTGACCAATACCCTGTTCCCAAGCAGATGCTTTTGAAAAGGGATGGATCAACTAGAAGATTGCAAGAGACTGGCTGGGAAAAAAAAAAAAGAAAAAAAAAAGCAAAATTAAGAACTAGCTATAGTATTATCATGGTCTTCATGAAGGCCATCATTTGTATCAGAAACATCTAGCAGTCACAGTTTAGGAGGCTACATCCAAAATCCAAAAAATGCTCAAAAATTACACTCAATTCCCCAAAGATATAAACCAATAATCTACCTTTTGAGCGGGAGTACTCACAAAGAGAGAGAACAAGAAACCAATCAAATTATAATGCAGGCAAAAAGGCTGACTTGAGCAAGGAGCAGCTGTAAAAGTTGAAGCAGTTTTTGCTAGATTCATGATCAGAATGAAAGGCAGTGGCATTCAAAGGAAAATAACAGAAGCAGCCATGTAACTCCATGAAGACTTGGGCAAGTCTAATGAACAATTTTTTGTTAAGATGGAACAAAGGGGCTGCTGCCAGAAAATGTGGTGGCATAAACAGGGGAAGCATGCCCAAATACAGTGGATACAAACAGCAGAGAGAACACTCTTAATGCCATGAGGAAAAAAAGTGTACAAAAAAGGAAAGCAAGGGAACAAAACCACAGAAACAAGCATGGATCCAAGGCGTGATCACTTGCACGTGCATGAGCTCAGTGAAGCACAAAGGAAACCAACCACAAAACACACAAATAAGCAGACGATGTCTGGAGAACTGGTGTGGCAGCAGTTGCAAGAGAAGCGACAAAACTATGAATAAACCAGAACCACAGAATAGTTAGGGTTGGAAGGGTCCTCAGGAGATCATCTAGTCCAAAGCCCCTGCCAAGGCAGTGTCACCTGGCGCAGGTTATACAGGAACATGTCCAGGTGGGTTTTGAATTTCACCAGAGAGGGAGATTCCATGACTTCTCTGGGCAGACTGTTCCAGTGCTCTGCCACCCTCAATGTAAAGAAGTTCTTCTGTATATTGAGTGGAACTTCTTGTGTTTTAGTTTATGGCCACTGCTCTTTATCCTGTTCCTGGGCACCACTGAAAATGGTCTGGCACCATCCTCTTGGCACAGGCCTTTGAGATATTTATTTGCCTTAATGAGATCCCCTCTCAGATTTCTCTTCTCTAAACTAAACACATCCAGCTCCTGCTNCCACAAAACACACAAATAAGCAGACGATGTCTGGAGAACTGGTGTGGCAGCAGTTGCAAGAGAAGCGACAAAACTATGAATAAACCAGAACCACAGAATAGTTAGGGTTGGAAGGGTCCTCAGGAGATCATCTAGTCCAAAGCCCCTGCCAAGGCAGTGTCACCTGGCGCAGGTTATACAGGAACATGTCCAGGTGGGTTTTGAATTTCACCAGAGAGGGAGATTCCATGACTTCTCTGGGCAGACTGTTCCAGTGCTCTGCCACCCTCAATGTAAAGAAGTTCTTCTGTATATTGAGTGGAACTTCTTGTGTTTTAGTTTATGGCCACTGCTCTTTATCCTGTTCCTGGGCACCACTGAAAATGGTCTGGCACCATCCTCTTGGCACAGGCCTTTGAGATATTTATTTGCCTTAATGAGATCCCCTCTCAGATTTCTCTTCTCTAAACTAAACACATCCAGCTCCTGCTGTCTCTCCTCATAAGACAGATGCTCCAGATGCCTCATCATCTTCATAGTCCTTTGCTGGACCTTCTCCAGGATCTCCTTGTGTTTGTTGTATTGAGGAACCCAGAAATGAACACAGCACTCCAGATGAGGCCTCGCTAGGGTAGAGTGACAGGATCACCTCCCTTGACCTGCTGGCCACACTTTTTCAGTGCACCCCAGGATGCCATTGGCCTCCCAGGCCATAAGGGCACACTGCTGGGTCATGGTCAACCTGTCACCCACCAAGACTCCCAGGTCCTTCTCAGCAGAGCTGCTCTCTAGTAGGTCAGCTGCCGGCCTGTACTATTATTTGGGGTTATTCCCCACCCAGGTTCAGGACCTTGCACTTTCCCTTGTTGAACTTCACAGCCAACTCTTCAGCCTACCAAGGTCCTGCTCAGTGGCAGCACAGCCTTCAGGTGTACCAGATCCTACCGTCAGTTTTGTATCATCAGCAAACCTGCTGAGGGTGCATTCGATCCCTTCATCCAGGTTTTTGATAAACAAGTTGAATAAGACTGGACTCAGTACTGATTCCTGGGGAACACCACTGATTACAGGCCTCCAACGGGATTCTGCTCCTCTGATCATGACCATTCAGACAGTTCTTGATCCACCTCACTGTCAACTCATCTAATCCACATTTTCTGAGCTTACCTATGAGTATATATGGGACACAGTGTCAAAAGTCTGGCTGAAGTCAAGGTAGACAACATTGCACTGTTCTCCCCTCACTGACTGATCCTGCTCTGCTATCATACAATGCTATCAAATTGTCCAAGCATAATTTCTCATTGGTGTAGCCATGGTGAGTCATGATGACCTTCTTTTCTTCTACGTGCTTAGTAATGGCATCCAGAATGATCTGTTCCATCACCTTCCCAAGGATGGAGATGAGGCTGACTGGACTGGTCCTTTTTGCCTTGTTTGAAGATGGGAGTAATGTTGGCTTTCCTCCAGTCATTGGGCACAGCTCCTGTTCTTCATGGTTTTTGAAAAGTTGATGGAGTGTGTCTTAGCTATAGCATCTGGCAGCTTCCTCAGCACCAGCACCTGTGAGTGCATTCCATCAGGGTCCCTGGATTCATGGGTGACAGTTATGCCTAGCTGATCTCTAAACCCAACCTTCTACAACTATGGGGAGGTCTTCCTTTCTCCAGCCTTCTTCTCTTAGCTCCAAGGTCTGGGATTCCTGAGGTCCAGTCTCAGCAGTTAACACTGAAGCAAGGAAGGCATTCAGTAATTCTACCTTCTCTGTGTCTTTTGGCACCAGGATATCCATCTGATTCTGCTCTGGCCCCATATTTTCCCTAGTTTGCCTTTTTCTGTCGATGTATTCTGGAAGTCCTTCTTGCTGTCTTTGAAATCCCTTGTCCTACTGAATTCCAGGTGGGCCTCAGCCTTCCCCACATACTCTGACAATGTTCCCATAGATGTCCCTTGTGGCCTGTCTCTTTTTCCATATTCCATAATTTTTTTCTTCCATTTCAGATTTGGTAGAAGCTCCCTGCTCACCTATGCAGTTTTCCTGGCCCCTTTGGTTGATTTCTTGCTCAGGGGAATATACTGGGCTTGAGCTTGTAAAAAGTGATGCTGGAAGTGAAGCCAAAAGCCAAACACACTCTGGGATATGGCTTTGTGCTTTATGTCACAAAGGTATGCTCAGGGTTTTTCAAGGAGAGAAAGTGAAATTGCAGCCAAACAAAGCAAATTAAACTGATCCGATGAGATGCTTACAAAACCAGAAGCATAGTGTAACTCAAAACCAGAGTAAATGAAAAGAGAGAGGCTGGGATTTCAGATAGAGAAAAAAGAGAAAAAGAAATCTCTGCATTTATTAAAATATATAACCCTAACAAACCCACATCCAAAAGAAGTATTTCTCTCATAGACAAATGGCAAACTGAAGGTGTAGCAGGAGGAACTATATCTTCTTTTCATCAAGGCACCCAGAAGGTTAGTAAGTTATTACCATGTTTTGGGTTGTTTTATGGACAAGAATGCCTTCCAGATCTGTTACATGTGATAATAGATAAAGCAGTTTGGCTTTTATAGGAGCTGACTCCCAGAAAATCAATTCCATTACAAGAGTAAAACAACTAACAATGGGAGATACAAAAAGAGTGAAAAAGCAGATCATAGAAGCCAACAGTTAGATGAGTAGCATGGTACTTCCTTAGAATCAGCCGAATTATTTGGCAGAGTCCTTTAATGCTTCAAAGCACTAAAAGGAGCTCAACATCAAAGGCCTGGAAAGGGAGACATAAAAACTGAGTTGACAACAGCAAAACATGTTGGCAGCCAGTGCCAACAATGGATATTAATAAACATCATTAGAGCTACTTTACCATATTCGGGATGTCACTAGGTTGAAAGAAATGAAAAAGAATTACTTTGAGGGTAAAAACTAAGGGCAACTTCCAGTGTTACCAGAAAGATGTATAAACAAGATTCCTAGGAAGTTGCATCATAGCAGATGATGTTCTGGCAGCACAAATGCAATAGCTAAAGGGAGGCTGATGAAAATCATGGTAGAAATCCCCACTGTCTTCTGTGACCATTCAGGGATGGAGGACCGCAGTTGGAAGGGGTTACTCTGAGCCACTGACCACATAAGGTCTACGACCTTGCCTTGGGAAGGCAGAAGTAAGAAAATTCATATCCACATGAAAGGGATTCATTCAGTTTACAAACTATTAGCATTAGTAAACCAGTGACATTTCTTTCACCTAAAGGCTCTGGGGTTACTGTTACACAAAATGAGCTATATGTGCCACAACTATCCCATATCTCAGAGACTAATTACCCACCTCAAAATACTGGAATGTGTACAGAAGAATTTGACAGAGAAGACACCTATTGCAGTGCTGGCAGTAGATGTCTTCTTCTGTGCTGGGTCACACTGAAACAGGGGCTTGCAGGACCATGTACATATGAAAAGTACATGAGAAATATGTCCAGATTGTCCCAGCATTGGAAACCCTCAAAGAGAAGATGACCATGAATGATTAGTCATTATTGGAAGCTTTTGGAACATTTCATCACATGCTACTGATATTGCAAAGCTGGCACTTACACAAAATGCTCTTTAGGATACTGATGTGTACCTAGCTAGCTTCTTTTCCGAAGGGATATTGTGACATGAAGCATGTCAGCTGATCAAAAATATTATTACTTCATCAGCTTGAAAGAAATACAGACAACTGTGTGACACAGAAGACATCAACTGAAGTAGTTATGAGGTAATTTTAAGACTGAGGTTAGAAAGAGTCTGAGCACAAACTATGTAAAAGAATAAATTGCCAGTTCTGCTGGGAAGGTGAACAGTAAGAGCAAGGCATGGTCTTCCTCTGGAGACTGGTGAGATGGGATGAGAAGACCATGGCAACACCATATGTAAAAGTAGCCATATCACAGGAAAACTTTTCTCCAGGGCATATTTAAGCCAATCTGGAATAAAATCTGGGAAAGCAGAGGTTCCATAGCTAGCTGACCAAAATATCACTTCTGATATGGGTGGGAAAATTCAAAGGCAATAAAAATGAATCACTTTTCTAACAGACCTGATTATATTGCGGTCTTATAGTGTGCTTCTAATAAAATAGTATGCTAAGTCTCCTAAGGACCAGAGAAATGAACAACATAGTCACAGCAACTGTCTTGGACCAAATAAGGAAGACATAGAGGGCCTGCAACCTCATGGTGTGGTTTCACAGGGGAAAATACAAAGCTTCATTCAAGCTACCTGTGTCTGTGAAGTCAGTCCACCGTTAGTGGAAGGGTGGCTAGAAATCTTTTTTTATGTCCAGCAGAAGGTTATTGTGGTTACTACAATTTGCCGTTTCTGCAGCAAAATTTACTGAAGGCATTTGATGTTCATTGTGAAGACTATAGCAGAAAGAAACATGCATGTAACTGTAGTTCAAAGATGAGGCTCCCATTCTTGACTGTGGTGGATTCAGGGTTCAAGTTCTTTACCCAACAGTGAGGAAGCATTTTCAGCTGGGGCTTCCACGTTGTAGGAGAACATCTTTAACCAGAAACTTACTCTGTGCTGAGATCCTTTGACTTCACTCCTGAGTTTGTTTCCTTTAATCCTCTGTTCTGCTCTTTTCTGGGGGAAAAGTGAGGAGAGGAAACAATTTTTTTTGCTACGGATAGGCCGAAAAAATATCAACAGGAACAATGCCCATAGATGAGTGTCAGGCCACATGATATTGCCCGAAGCTGGCTCTCAGCCTGAACTACTGCAGCTTGGGGGATATCCTGACTTAGGTGTGTGAATATTTGTTTTTTCTGGGTACTTGTCCAGTGTCCCCTTTCGCCCTTGTTAACCTTCAGTAGTTACTACTTTGTCATGCTCTTGTTTTATGCTTGTACACCGAGCACAGTCAGCTGCCTTAGGCTTTTGCTTGATTTCCCTGTGTGGAGAGTTATAAACCAGCCTTTTCAGTAAAGAAAATCCTTGAAGTGGCACAAGGCTTATGGTCTGTAGCTACATTAATTTATAGGAAAGTCCTTGTTGAAGACAAGAAAAATAAAACATTCTAGATTTTTCAATTTATCAGATCAATATATCAGCAGCATCACTTCCAATTTAGATCCTACACGCACTAAGAGTTTGAAAACTTTTTATACTCAAAAGGAAAATTACATTCAACAAGACGTATAATTAAATGGCATTAATGGTTTCCTCATTAATTCCTTCAGTGCTCCTAGACATAAGCATAAGACTGCATTTTTCTGGGAAGTCCTGAACATTATGTGATGGGGAAGCATCTACTTGTACTGCCCACCATCTATTATGCATGGGCATATGAAGCTCATTCATACACCTACATCTAGGAAGCTTTAATACCTCTAGTGATAGCCAGAGTTCGTGTGAGCGGAGCACAGCCGGCTGGCAGGGTATGATCTTCCCCACCCTGCCCCATTTGCCACTACCTGTGCCTGTTCTCAAAGGTCAGGTTTGAGAATAATGTTTGGATGAGAGGGAAGATAGGCCTGGCATTAGGTGTTAAAAAATTGAAAATTAAAAAGCCAAAAAGCCAGAACTGGCTGGCATTACAGACATGGGGCATTGGTCTGACTTAAGCACACAGAGATGTTAATAACTTGACTAGGGCATATTTTTTTTTCTCAACCTGTGGGATTTTTTTAGGCCTTTACACTATTACTCTATCTTGTATCAAGGTTGAAATACTAGAAGCCAAGCCAAATCCTCTTCCTCTCCTGCCTTCCGCATTATGTCTTTCACTGTCATTTTTCTTTTTCCTTTTTATTTTTTAATTTGGGAAGACGTCATAGATTATCTTTGATCTGCCATCCCTTTCCCACTGCCCTCTGAAAGGCACCCCCTTGGAAGTAAGTGTCCACATCTCTGACTCTGCCCTCACAGCACTTCCATAAGTGCATTGGTGATGAGCTGGTGTAGGGGTACTCAACACTCTCCCTCTAACTGCTGCTATAGTACCTACCCAACACAATACAGCAAATGTTTGGGGGGTTTTTTGTTTGTTTTGTTTGTTTGTTTTGGGGTTTTTTTGATTGTTGTGTGGGGGTTTTTTTGTTTTTTTGGGTTTTTGTTGTTGTTGTTTTGTTTTTTTTTTAATTTAAAGAACACTTATATGAGCTATTTCAGGTGTAAAGTGTCTTTTCCATACATTTCAAGGCAGGAAGGCCTTCCACTCAGTATACTGTTATAAACATTAATTTTGGATAAAGCTCTGTTATGGTGGCTGGCTGCCTCCCAGATAAAATGCAGTGAAACTCTAGGACGTCCATTTGTGAGAAAGAAGCGGGAGCTGAGCTTTTCCCCTCTATGACACAACTGGCTGTAGAGAGAACTGGCCCTGTTTTCCAACAAGTTACTCTGGTTACTCTAACAGGTCTAAATGAGGTTTAGCACTTTTGAAAGTCAAACCTTGTTATCAGGGAACCAAGAACAAATCCTGGATTTATCTTCAGATGCAAATGTTTTTGCCCAGTGTTTTCCTACAGACACTTACAGGAACAACCTTCACCAAGATGGCAATGGAAATGGCTGGACTACTATTTTTTTTCAGACTGTGGCTATGTTATGAAGGAATCTGTACTGCTCTAAGCTTCTCAGAGAACCTCTTGGATTCTTCTGGAATCTGGTGTGTCTCTATGTCTTTTATTGACTTCTTTGATTTTTTTTTCCTGTTGATTTGCTTAAATTTAATTTTTCTTTG
The DNA here is from genome assembly GCA_013396695.1 of Sakesphorus luctuosus. NCBI lineage: Eukaryota > Metazoa > Chordata > Aves > Passeriformes > Thamnophilidae > Sakesphorus > Sakesphorus luctuosus. The sequence goes on along the minus strand of VWZD01013316.1, from coordinate 62,449 downwards.
TTGAATTCCTTAATGCTCAATCTCTACAGACAAAAAAGTGCTAAACCCATTACTTCTGGTTTTGGTTCCATCACCAAAGTAGTGAGTACAGTCATGTCTGTAGTGGGCTTATACCTATCATATTAAAGCAAGACACAGAGTAGTTTTATTCAAAATATGTGTGCTAAGTGTAACAGCTCGTGACTTGCTCTCTTTGCTCATACTGCTAGTGCTGAAGGGTATGCACACCTGAAAGAACATAAAATTTAATATCAGTAAGGAATGTCATACTACCCAGGTGGAGGTGTGCATAATTCAGTTATGATCAAATGACATTCCCTTAACATGTTGCCTCCTTTCTCATTGTTCATTTGCATCTGAGGCAGATTGTAAGGGACCTCCCCTTTTTCCACAGAGAAAATTGCCTTCCTCTTGAAGAATGATTTTGTGCACTGCTACCCCTTCTCTGTCTTTGTTTTGCTGTGGCACCTACAAACCCTGGTCAATGCTCATGACCCTCTGGTTCTTGAGCCAGATAAGCATATCAAATCCACAGTGTTGTACCTTATTTCTTTACTCTCATTATGACTCTTTTAATGATAGGACCCATCAGGGGAGTGAAGACCCCTAGGCTGCAACTTTTCTTGCCCCAGCAATGGCAGCAATAGTAGCCAGTTAATATTATTATTGCAGGATCTGGCAGTCTCTGTTGCAGTACTGGGAACCACACTGCCAAGAAGACAGCAAGCACAGAGCAAAGGCACTCCATCCTTGTGGAGACTGCAGTGTAGAAGAAAGAAGAGGGCTTGGGCACATGGAAGAGCATGGGGAAGCAGTAGGAAGGCACTGGCTAAACAGCCTGAGTATTCACAGTCAAAGCAGCACACGGGCCCTCTAATGCTGTCAAGTTGCTTATGGACAGCTGCAAAACCAGCCATGACTCCTTCAGCTGCAAACAATGGCAAAACCAGCTGTACCTCCACAAGTTAGCTTCTGATTCTTCCTCAGCTTTCACTTGAGTATACAAAAATCAATGAGCAGGTAGAAACAGAACAAGAAGTCTGCTTAAATCCATTCCTGTGGATGCAGGCAGGAACAACTGAGCAGGGCTGATATGATACCCAGGGATGTGCTGATCTTCCTGAAGCCCCAGGCGCTTTATCACCATGAACCCCACTCAAAAAGTATCCCAGAGAAAATAACCATGGTCCTAAAAAGTGTATGGGATACTTGACTTCACAGCTCTCAGGGATGGCCACTGCCCTAGAAAATGTTGTCAGTGATACCAGGAATAACAGATCACATAGGGACCTGATTAACTGATGTTTGTTCTGTGAAATCTCACACTGATGCAACTTTGGACAAATGCACATTGATGGAATCAATCCACTTTTACTTCAGGTAAATAGCATTCTTTATTTTCCATGCCCACAAATTGGAAGAATGAATCTGCTTTATTGTTTAGCCTTGCATGATTGTCCCAATCAGCTGATCCAGAAGAAAGAAGTGATTTTAGCAAATCAGCATGGTTAAGTTTTTAAGCCAATTCCACTTCTGTAAGAATCCTATCCTGCATTGGCCTTTTTAGCCACCAGCACACTTGCAGCAAGCGATGGTAGTGCCCTTCCCAAATCTTCATTCTAGAAGCCTAGCCCTGATGATGATGAAGAATCCTAGAAGACTGAAAGTGCAACATGAGAGAGGTACAAAGGATGACTGAAAAATGAAAACCTACAGTAAATGGAGATTGAATAAAAAATCTACTTAGCACAAAATGACTTTGTGCGGTGTTTCTGATACCTTGGTTAGTGCTCTGGCTTAGCAGACAACATGGGAAAACACTCAGCCTTGCACCCTTTCTCTGGCCAAGATCAGTCCTTCATGCAAAGAAATCCCTGGAAGAAGTTTAAAGAGGAGTGATGGCAAGACCAAGGCAATGGGATCCGCTTAGCAGGCTTGCTGCCTTGGCAAATCCCAGAAGGACACCCTGTGCACATACCATAGATACATAGCATACTGTGTCACTTGCACCATGGGGCTGGTGTAAAGCAACACGTTCCAGCCTCTTCCAGTTCTTCCCTGTCTTCATGACAGATGAGGAGGTATCAGAATTCAACATGAGGGTGCTGCACATCCACTGGCAGTGATGTATTTCAAACACAAAATGAAGCTCTAGTGTTTATACGCAGGGCTGCTAGGCTGACTGCAGCAGTGCACACTCTCATCTCCTAACTCAGTCTTCAGCAGATTTTTAATTTATTTGCTCATACTCACAAGTTTTCAGGAATTGAAAATGCTTTAAACCACTTTCAGCTCCTTGCTTCATTCTGTTGTTGAAAGAACAGACACTTCGTGTGCATTATTGAACACTGAAGACTGGGATGGAATCAAGAACCAGAGAAGCTAATGCTAAATAAAATAACTCTTTCTCTTATGCTCTTGCATAGCTGAGAAAGATCCAGACAAAATTGCCCTGTGCTACCTAAATTGTGCTGTGTGCCGTTATCAGAAGCTAAGGAAGATCTTTGGCAATGTTTTGTCAGCAGATAAGCCAGCTAAACATTAACTTCCTTTTTTTGCAATCTCTAATCAGAGGTTTCCATTCATACAGCTGCTCTGTACTCTGAACCTTGAGTTAATGTGTCTCTGTTTTACAGGAAAGCTTTGCTCACGTTGCCTTTGGGCCCTGCAGACTTCACAATGTGACCTCCTCCTGCCAGCTTGGGAGGCAACCTGTTGATGCTTAGGTCATGTTAGTTAGTGGGTTCACATCAGGTCCAACACTTAGCCTGTTAAGAATGCTTTGTGGTTTCCAAATGAAGTGCACCATCCTGCAACTAGAATTTTACTGACTGAGAGGAAGCATTAGGATTTGGAAATTCACATTAGATGGACAAAAATATTTCCAAATCCATTTAGAGAAGTGAAGGAAGTCTGAAAAAAATTCTTTCCTGGAAAAGCAGAACCTGCTAGTAGAGTATCCACAAGTCATCAAGAATCTTCTTCCATGAAAAGATCAAATAGAAAATCTGACATTTTGGCATTTCTGGGAAGTATATCAATGTGGTCTATTTTTCACATGTAAATAAGAGAGAGACACTAGATCAATGTTGTTATTTATCAGTACTGGGTATTAAAAAGGAAATAGAGATAAGGGGCACAATATCAACAGAAGTGTTAGATTTGAACTATGAAGACTGAATTTTAATTTTGGTATGTTAGAATGTTTTGTGATTTCTCAGTAGTGTGGAGCAGACGCAGTTAAACTGGGACATATGCAGGGCTCAAGGGTCAGAGCAGCTCAGTGGCTCCCTGGTCTGCCATGGAGCCCAGGTGACAGAATGGGGTGAGCAAAACTGCAGGATCTGAAGGGGAAGAAGCACCTAATAATATCCTCTGTCCATCCAGGCCTGCCTGAACTCTGGAAATGTTTTGTAAGTAGTGCTGGGGAACATAGAGCCATGTTCCCTCTTCCTCTCCCAAGTTCTGCAGTTCTGGGACTTGCTGAGCTGCACTGAGAACTTGAGGCAAGTTTTGGTTTCAGTGTCCTGGATATCTGACTCTGATGTTGAAGTGTTTCTCTGCAGACTTAGTCTGTCTCTTCAGTGTCCTGAGAACCTAGTTTTGAAATGTTTTTCCTCAACTCCGGCTTAGACATTTAATTTTCCAGGCAAGAAATATGGCTGGGTCAAAATTCAATGAACAATCCCTAGCCCACACAACATTTCATGACATACTTACCTATAACTTCAGCAGTGACATGAAGGAGATATGAGCACATACTTAACTTGCTGTCCATACTAAATTATTTTCCTGAGCAAGGACTGGCAGAAGGATCGATCCTGAGTGGAACTGGAGCCTTGTCAGATTTTATTTTTTAGAGCTCAAGGGTTTTTTTGTGTTGTTTAGCCTAAAAAAATCAACCCCCCCAGAAACAATAGTACAACAGCATTGCAAGAATTTATTTTACAACACAAGAAAAAAATTTATTTTTTATATTCTGCCATAACTCAGTAACAATTGAATGGTTAAAGCTCACTAAAATAATTTACTTCTGTCCAGAAAGCAAAGACGAACATTTTCAGTTAAAAAATGAATGTTTTTCAAACTCCCACATCGTGAGAACTCAAGAGCAATACTGAGACTGCCCTGTAGTCTTATTGCAGCCTTTATGAAAAAGCTCCTGGATAAATTAGCTTTTTCTCACATGCACTCTAAGGCAGTAAAACCTCTGCAGAGGTTCTTACAGTACTGCAAAGGAGTCTGGTTAACATAAGATCAGGAATTATATTTATTCTTCCAGTTGTACATCTCCAAACATACTCTGACATTGGACAAGTAAGAGACAGTAGCAGAGTACATGGTCAGATACAACCCCACATTAAGAACACAAGACTACTGATTGCATTAACATTGAATTTGAGTGCAGCTAAAGATACCATTTTCTGATTACATTACAGCTGTGGCTAGGATGAGCTCTCCATCAGCTTCCAGCAATCATAATTCTAGCCTGAGGATCTACATTTTAGGCTCATGCAATGATGAGCAGTAACACTGAAGCTTGCCTTCTCTCTCCACATTATTTATGTGTGCACCACGCTGTTGAGGCACAGTGTTTTCTGCAGTATTGCTAACCAGCTGTTTGTAAATATGTGGACCCCTACTCCTGTTCCAGGCACAAATCCTGATAAAACAGCCTCGGTTTCGTGGGTATAGGAGGCAGCAAAGCCCTGTCAAGGAGCCTACCTCTGTCCTGCCACCTTGCTCAGCTGCCTTTCCAGCCCTATGAGACACCACTCCTGAGTTTTTTCCAGAGGTATGGAAGTCACCCAGCATCCCTCCTGTCCTGCTGCTACTAAAGACAGCTAACTCTGAGCATCCTTCCCTTATGGACCTCTAGAAAGTCTTCCTACAGCCTATTTCACGTCACCTAGGCGGTTTTGTTTCCCTCTAGGATCTTTCTGTGCTGACTTAAGAAAATAATTTCATCCTAGGAAACTACGCAGCTTGACTTATAAATCCCTTGTGACTCATGAGCAGATTTCTTTTACTATTTTTGATGTCAGCTACAATCCACATTTTATTTACATGTGTCCCAGGCTGCTGCTATGCAAAGGATTTCCAACATACTGAAACAAACTCTGATAACCGCTTAGGACTAAGAAGTATAATCTGATTTGTTTTTTAGTGTCTCAAGAATAGTAATCATACATTATTCTGCAGTAAAGCCATTATATAATGACCCATCTGTGGAAGAAAAATGCCCACAAGCCTAGTGGTAAAGGGGCAACCCATTTTAGCTGCCTATCACTTCCGCATGATGCACAAGAGCATGGCCACATTGCCCAAAACTGCCTCTTCCAGAAAGGTTAGTGAGAAGGAGTAGCCTGTGGATGGACCCTGGTTTGCTTGAATAACCATTAGTATAGATGGGCTACATCAGTATAAACGTCTGTATCTGTTTAGATTTACATCTGTGGCCACTGAGGAATAGCAGAGGCATATGCAATTATCATGCAGTATCATGTGCAATTACAGACTTCATCTTTCTCTGCATGGGGGGAGGCAGCACAGCTTTCATTAAACATCTTTTTATCCCAAGCTAAGAACTATACACAACTGATAAATAAACTGGAAAAAAATAAATATCTTTTATTCAAATTAATAAAAATTAATAAAAACTCAAACTGAAGTACAAGCAGAAACAGTCAGACTGTGATGTCCTTACGGCCAGAGAATAGCACTAACTGTAGTGTGATGGAGGCAAATAGCAAACGCAAGGGAGCTAAGGGATTAGGCAGTATCAGTAAAGCACCAACGTGAAGCAAAAATCACAAAAAATAGAATGAAAGAAGAAGTGAAGGAGAGAATTCTGGTTAAGTATTGTCAGGGTTGTAGGGAACTGGGTGGGTTTTCCTCTGCAAAAGTATGTCAGAAATGTTTGATGACATTCAGTGCCTTTGTACACTGAGCCCCTCCTCTCAATGGATTTTCACTAAGTTGTCACATTTTGGATGAATCCACCTGAAGCTGTATGTTGCTATATATGTTTGTTATATGCATGCATGTTATATACAGTTATAGAGTATATACTACAGAGTGTATAATACATGATATCTGCTTTAGAGTGGCCAGAATAACCTGTAGAAAGACACTAGTAATATTTTAGAACTTCCAATAAGCTCATTAAGCCATTAAAGGTAATGAATACATTCCTGCCCTTGCAGCACATGGAGGAAGGATGCAACTCCTCAAAATTGAAGTGGCTCTACAACTCTTGTTTTTGCTGCTACTGTCTGAGTTTCTACCAACTTACCTGATTTGTGTTTCTCTCAAGGCATCTGTTGGTGATGATGTGAAGAGCAGCACTGTGAGGTGTTCTTTAGGTTGGCTGTACTTACAGGTGATCACAAGATTTTTGTTTGTTTTTTTCAGGTGGTATTTTTGTTTTGCAATTTCCCTGTTTTGGTTTGTAGGTATGATTTATAGCTGGATTTGTTTTTATGTAGGGGGCAATTATTCATTTCCTTTCTGCATGAAAACTTTTATCTGCCCTTTTGTGGTTGCTTTCTCCTTCATATTTGCTGTTTCAGATACAATAGGTCCCAGCAATAACTGTTAAAATTGTCAACTGCTGCTCAGAAGTTAAAACACATTGGACACTAGAGCTAGATGTAAGCTGCATAGCTGATGGTGGAAAGGAGCTGAACAAACAACGAAAATAATCCCCTGCCTGTGTGGGCCAAATACACAGGGGCAAGCAGGACATCATCTGAGGACACATCTCACCCTCAGACTGTGTCTTCCCATGCAGAAGGCCTCAGAGTGATTATTTGCAGGAATTGATAAGCCTTTTTCTGTTTGAGGAGCTATTCTGTTTAACCAAGAGAAGACGTTAAGGCAGGCCCCCAGTACAAAACCAGTAAATGATGTTAATCTGCCCTGTGCTTATTTTACACCAAACTGGCTTACTTTGATTCTGTCTGCGAAAGACAGGCATCCTTCTTTCCTATCCAGCTCAGCATGCACCCACAAGCAACTGCCAGCATTGCCCCTAGAGGTGACTGATTCTTTCAGAAATTGTAGGAAAATGCTAAAATGAAGCTTGAGTACAGCACTGGGAAAGCACCCTGACCCTGAGAAGCTGCACACATGAGAGACTTCTTGTTGTAGTTTTTAACATAATGCGTTTATACCTGGACCCGGGTTTTAGTTACAAAGGTTTTTTTTTATCCTCTCGCCCTGTATTGTATCCACCCGTTCCCTTTTCTCCCCTCTCTTCGCTGCAGGCATTGCCACCGGTGACTTATCGTACTGGCTAAGTGCCGGCACTATCTGTGCTGCAGCACGGTGTTGCCCGAGGGGTGCCCCTGCCCC
>VWZD01013316.1:17606-46948 GCA_013396695.1 Sakesphorus luctuosus | reverse complement strand
TACCTCAGTAAGCCAGTGTAATCAGTACTGGATACCTTCCTTTTCTAAAACTAAGTAATTAAAATGTGATAATTGCATAATGAAATTTCATTCAGAAATAGTGGTGTTCTTAGGAGATTTGTGACTCCTGACCAGGGTACATGACAGCGAGAAAGCCCAGATAATACCCTCTTTGTAGCAAAGAGAGTGACTGATCACAGAATTAAGCAGAAGGGTGAAGCAGACTGAGTGTTATCAGGTGGAAAAATTAAAAGGTAAAATATTCATAACTGATAAAGAGTTGGCGATCACAGATTTGCCCTGTTATGGCAACTTCCTCACTACTTTTAACAGGAGGAACGATCTGATCTAGAGCTTCCAAGAAATAACAAATTCATAGGCAAAACTTATGTCTGAAGGACTGTCGGTGGCTTGGGCAGATATTCCCAGCATACACTGGGAAGAAGGAAAGGTGCCTCTTCCACACTAGGTTTAGTCAAGACAGTTCTCTGCCTGAGCAGTAATACAGGTGAAAGAGCTAATGAAGAAGTAGTCTGTAGGCTGCTGTGGGTATGGGCTCTGGAAGAGCAACTTGAAATTAATATGTAAGCAGGAGAGACAGTTTCTGGAAGGAAACCACATCTCCATCAGCACTGGCATAGTGAACAGTCAGCAAGTGGACAGGAGCTATGCAATGAGCTCTGAATAAAGACCATGTTTGGCTTTGTCACCAGCCTCTGTGTTTGATGACAGCCAAATCATTTCACCTTTCCTGTGTTTTTTTCTCCTTCCCACTATGGAAATGTCTCTTGCTCCAGGTTTACATGTGTTCTATTTCCAGACAAGGTAAGGTTGCTTTTTTGCAGTAGCTGGGAGGGTCCATGGCCAGTACCCAAAGGTTGTTCTGTATTACCTCATCTCATTGCTGAAGTAGGGGAAAGGAACTTGTGTGCTTTTGGGGAGTAGGAGTTCCTTCTGGCAAAAAAAAATGTAGAGAGAGCCATCTGATATTGTCTGTTATTGGGGGTGTTTGTGAATAATTTCTTTTCCTATACCCTTTGTTACTAATATAGTTTCTGTTATCATCTGTTCTCTTATCTCATTGCTGTTTCCAGTAAATTGTTCTTATCTCAACCTGTGATCTTTTCCATTTGTGCCTCCAATTGGATGTGGAGTGGCATGTGGTTTGGAGAGTCTCGGTGGGGGCACTGAACTGGGGAGTACCTTTCCTAAACCGCCAGAGCATGGTTCTGGCACAGGAGAGCCTCAGGTTTCCTGGAGCCTTCAGGGACCATGGCAACAAAGTATTACTGAACTGTAACCGAAATGATAGAAAGGAGGCCAGGTCCAAGCACAGGCCTGGAAAATGAAAGGAGTAATGCAGGAAGGAAAGCACAAAATGCCTACAACCTTCGCTAGAAAGGAGGAGTGCTCACTGGCTCTGAAATCTCCTGATCTCCTTCTTTAGTCCATCCTTTCTCTCTGATTTGTGCCTTCATTGTATAGCTATCAGCAGACATCCAGCAGCTCAAATCTACATGTGTCATTCCCAACTATAGTTTGCACATTGCTGCACACTGCCTCTCTAGCACTGTTTCCATGGAAATGGAAGGTAGCGGCCTGATAAAAAAATAGGAGAAAACCATCAAAAGAGAGCAGTTGAATACCTTTATCTTCTGCTTAGTAGTAGCAAAAAGGCAAATGCTTTCTATTTAGAGTGATTTCCACTAGTGGATCTCAAAATTAACTGCAGTGTAACTCCAGTTAGCCTCAAAATATCCCTGGGGTAAACAGTACACTCATTTCCTAAGGGACAAATGGGCTTTTTAGGCTCCCATCCCAGATAGGTGTGGAGTACTTGTTTCAGACTGGGCATTTCAGACACTGCACAGCAGTGTCATATAGCATGGGAGATGACAGGACTATGTTAATAAGCTTAGGAATGGAATCCAGGACTGCCTATCACATCACATCACATCACATCACATCACATTGCTTTCTCCCAAGAACAATGTTATTCCTAGGTGCAAAAGGAAGTAAGTGGCCTTTCCTGGCTTCCTGGGAATACAAATTCAAATATATTACCTTTAGAAATAACAACAGGTGAGTGTCTGATTCTCATTCCCACCACCATTTTCAGAAAAAAAATAGATCAGGGAATAGCAAAGCCTTTCAAGCACCTTTAAAACAATTGCCTATACCATATACCTGACCTTCTTTCTCCCATTTCCATGGAAACAGAGCAGAAAAAAAAGCAACAGAATGGGAGAGAGGACAGTTACTCCAAGTGTATATAATCATTCTCACTAGTAATTCTGACTGCAATTTCAGGTTAGGTGCATTTTAAGGACGGGGAAATTTAAAATCTTCTTGTTATCTAAAGGTGGATCTCTCCCCAGTACAAATCTTTGACAATTAGTTAAATCTCCTTTTTTTATCATTCATATCACAATAATCTATTGCATTGATGTGAGAGTGACTGTGCACTTGAACAGGCTGCCCAAAGAGACTGTGGAGTCTCCTTCCTTGGAGATATTCAAAGCTTCCAGGCCACAATCTTGAGTATTGCACTCTAGGGCATCCTGTTTGAGCAGGAAGGTTGGTCTAGATGACTTCCAGAGGTTCCTTCCAACTTGAACCATTCTGTGAATCTGTGATTGGTAAGTGTGTTAAGCTTGGTTGGTGATTGCACCAAACTTTGCAATGTAGTCCTATAGAACAAGTGTATTTGAATAAGTACAAATGAACACCACAGCCTTAAAACAAGTCCCAGACACTGTCATGTGAAAGGGAGGAGGGAGACAGAAATGCAAAGATCTCTAGTCTTAACTGTATTAATAAAAGTTGTTAGCTATAAGTGCTCCTAGACAATCAGAGCCTTATGTCCCCAACACTGTCTGTCAACTAATGGACAGCCCACGGGTTGGAAGGGTTTCTGACCTCTAGTATGAAGCCACACTTAAGCCAGAAAATAATTTTTCTCACAACCGCTCCCAAAATAAGATTTATTATTACAAATATGTGACAGTTATTGTGGGTTATGCTTTGCCGNAGCAAAACACAGTCAGGAAAGAAGATGCTTATGAAGCAAGAATAGAAGTAGCTGTTAGCATAAGATGTAAGATAGAATGTATAAAGGAATAAGCTTTGTAAGAAAGTAAAGTTAAGAAAGTGAGGTATAGAAAAATAGAAAGCACATGGTCTTCTCACCCCTACATTGTTTCAGGAGGTAGGAAGAGACAGGACAAGCTACAGCAGTTACCCTCACAGACACACTGGCATTTCTCCACCTCTCTGCTGGAGTTTAAACTCCACATACTTTTTATACCTTTTTTTTTTTCTTTCATGTGGTTTTGTGTGGCTAAAAGTCAATCTACTGGGGGGGTGATGGTGATGCAGATGCCTGAGGGGAGGTGGGCCCTTGAGTGGTTATAGAAGATATTGCAAAGGCTGGCCGGCTGTGCTATTTCTTAACACTCCATCCTTTGTTAATCTTATCAGTTTGAAAGCCTTTGTCCTTGGCCAGGAGCATCCCTGCAGGGGGCTGAAGCATCTCCCTCAACCCATCAGGCCTTATCAGGGGCCATCACCCCACATACACATTAAAAGTAAGTCTGTCTATCTCTGTGTGCTCATGCACCTTCTGTGTTTCCACTGGGCAAAGCAAGCAGCAGTGATTTCATATCCCAAATTCCATAGGATTCTCTTTGCTTTCTGGGATGATACAAACATTGTAATGAATCATATTATTCATTTTGTACAGTACCATAGCCTAACGGGAACACAACATCTTTCCTATGGGTATTTGTTTTACTCGCTGTGGTGGATTGACCCTGGCTGGATGCCAGGTGCCCACCAAGCTGCTCTATTGCACCCCTTCCCAGCTGGGTGGTGTTTTGGTTTGAATATTGTGGCACAATGCCAAGCATAAACCAAAGCAATAGAGCTCCCTTCCCCCGCCGAGAAAAGGGAGAAAAAAAACCCTTCCAAAACTTAAACTTAACTGGTTTATAGAAAGAAGGAAAATAAAAAGTAAACTACAATATAACACATATATAGAAAGGTAAAAAGAAACAACAGTAACTTCACACCGAGTTCCCCACCCAGTAATATTGATTGCACCACCCCAGCCACAAAACACTCCAGACACCTCCCAGGAGACACCCATCAAGAGAGGAGAAAAACTAACAATAAAATGCTCACTTCCCAAGATAACACAGCGGTGGGGTGGCAGTGAGGCCTAATCTCAGCAGAATAGCAGCAGCATGTCCTCCTCACACCCCAGCCAAGAAGGGAGGCAGAAGCACCTCTCTCCCTCACTTTCATACCTATTTTGATGTCAGATGATATGAAATATCTCTTTGGTTGCTTAAGTCAGGTGATGCTTGTACTCTTTAACCTATGGAACACTATCTGGGCCTACTAAAATTAAGGCCTAATTTAGGCCTAGCTAAAACTAAGGCCAAAACTACCACAGACAGGGAGAGAGAATAAGATGGAAAATGACTTGTAGGCTGAGATAAAGCAGTTTACTAAAGCAAAAGTGAAAGTTTGTGTGTACTCAAGGAAAGAATAAAATAACAAAGTTTATTCTCTACTTCCCATTAGCAAGGGGTGTTCGGCTACTTCCCAGGAAGCCAGGCTTTTAGCATACATAGTAGTTTCTTAGCAGACAAACAATGTAAACTGTGAATGTCCTCCCTCGGTCCTTTCCTAAGCTTTTATATCTGAGCTGGTGTCATATGATATGGAGTATCCCTTTGGTCATTTTGGATCAGCTGTCCTGGTTGTGTCCCCTCCCAGGGTCTTGCCCTCAACTAGGGAGAGGGATATTACAGCACTGATGCTATGCCAGTGCTGCCCAGCAGTAGCCAAAACACTGATGTGTAATCAACACCTTTCTAGCCACAGGTGCAAAGCACAGTGATGGCTACTATGGGAAAATGAACTCCATCTCAGCCAGACCAAACACAATCTCAGGCCTTGTTCCATAACATTTGCATCATACTTAGATTCCACATGATTTATGTATTTTCTGACTATCCCCCATCCTTTCCCAGACAGATATTATTTTCCATTTTTCATGGCCTTCTTCAAGCCCTTCAGATCTTGGGCTCCATTCCATCAATAAGGATACTCAGGACAATAGAAGCAACACAACTGATCATTGGGCACCAACACCAGCCTGGCTCAGGTTATCATTGCACTCTCCTTGCTCCTCACAAAATTCATTCTTCATTGTCCTGCTACTTTACTTCCTGCAACATACAACTCACACCCCAGGTTATTTTTCTCCCTAGATTAAATCTCCTTTAGGCACACACTGGATCTCCCCATCCTTCTGCATTACCCACCTGGCTCCTGAGTAAAGACAACACCATGGATGTATTTGCTTTTTCCCATGGGAGGAGGAACCCATGATGCCTTCCCCAGTCACATCCTCATGTGTAGTACAGGGACCTTATCTCCTCCCACAGTATGCAGGGGTTTTGTTTGGGCAGGTTAGCAGACCTCCTAGCATTCACCACCCAGGTGGCTTCAGCTAAATTTGCCTCTCAATGCTTCCACATCCCATTATTTAGCACCTGACATAGTCTTCAGCAGTCCATGGTACACCTCAATCTTTCCAGCAGCTTGTAGGTGATACCGGATGTGATTGATCCATTCGATGCCATGTTTCTTTCATCAGGAGTTTATAAGGTTATTCTGAAAGTGAGTCCCATTATCTGATTCAGTTCTCTCTGGAGTCCCATATTACCACAGAATGTGCCTCTCAAGGCCTAGGAGGGTGTTTCCAGAAGTGGGCTGGTTTACAAGTTGTGTTTCCAGCCAGCCAGTCATTCCCTCCACGATGGTGAGTACGTAGCTTTTGCTTTGGTGTGTTCATGGCATTGGTCCAATGTATTTAGTTTGACAGGCCTCACTATAGTGGAAATCCAACCACTGCCCTCTATTACAGGGAGATTTTACTCACAAGACTTGCTTGATTGCTGCACATGTTTCACATTTGTGAATAACCCATGTGATGGCCTCTGTGGTCAGGTCCGCCCCTCAATCACAAGCCCATCTGTATGTTACATCGCTTCCTAGATGTCCTGATGTTTCATGAGCCCATCAGGCTGTGAATAGCTCACCCTTCTGCTCCCAGTCCAAGTTTACCTGAGTTATTCCAGCCTTGGCAGCCTTATCCATCTGCACATTGCTCTGATGTTCTTCAGTGGTGTGACTTTTGGGCATATGAGCATCTACATGACACACCTTCAGAGTCATGTTTTCTACCAGTGCAGTGATGTCCTGCCACAATGCAACAACCCATATGGGTTTACCCCAGCATTGCCAATTGATCCTCTTCAATTGCTGTAGCTACTCCCACAGGGCATTAGCCACCATCCAGGCATCAGTATAGACGTACAGTACAGGCTACTTTCCTTGTTTGGCAATCTCTAGGGCTAGCTGGTTGGCTTTCATTTATGCAAATTGGCTTGACCCATCTTCTCCTACAGCAGCCTCAATGATATCATTGTGTGTGACTCCACACAGCAGCTTTCAACCTCCAGTGGTTTCCTGCCACTTTAGCAAGATCCATCAATAAATAGAGAATGGCCTCTTCCAATTTCTGGTAACTCATTATATGGTGTTGCGTCTTGGGCCCAAGTCACTTTTTCAGGCAATTCTCCAAAATCTCTGCCTTCTGGCCAGTCCATAATGTCTTCCAGGATTCCTGGGAAATTAGGTTTTCCCATTGGGGCTCATTGTGTAATCAAAGTTATGCACTTAGTCCATGTAGCAGTGGTAGTGTGATGTATTGAGGGGATGTTCGCTTTGAACATCCAGTGCAGCACAAGCAATTGCAGTGCCAAGTGGAGACACGCTTCTGTCCCAATGACTTCTGAGATGCCTCAAACCCCCTCATAGGCTGCTGATATCTCCTTTTCAGTGGGCTTCTAATCCTTGATAAACCTGGCTCCAAAACCCTAATGGTTGACCTTGCATTCTCCTAATGTTCTCTTTCAGGGGCTCCAGCTGTAGTGTAGAGAGTATTTTGCACAGTTGGTCCTGTCTGAACATGCCCAAGAGCTACCACATGGGCTATTTCTGTTTGCTCTACTCAAAGGCCTGTTGTTGCTCAAGGCCTCACTCAAAATGGCTCTTCTTCCAGATCACTCAATAGAGGGGCTTACAAGCTAACTATAGCCTGGAACGTGCATCCTCCAGAACCTCACAAGGCCTAGGAAAGCTTGTGTTTCCTTCTTTTTAACTGTGGAGGCAAAGTTGCTATTTTTTTCACTACATCCATGGGAACATGACAGAGTCCGTCCTGCCATTTTATTCCCAAGAAGTGGATCTCGTGCGCATGTCCCTTTACCTTAGATTGTGTTTCCACCCCTGGGGCAGACAATTCCAGGTATACTGGACACCCCTCCAAGTGAAAGCAAACTGTGGTCTGCACTCTGTTTCCAGAGGGATGGAGAAAAATGCATTAGCAATATCAATGGTGGCATCACTGGGCTGCTTTTGATCCAGGTCATGATGAAGTTCCAACATGCCTGGCACAGAAGCACTCAGAAGTGCCATGACTTCATTCAGGCCCTGACAGTTCACTGTCAGCCTCCATTCTCCATTAGATTTTGCACTGGCCATCTGGGGCTGTTAAAGAGTGAGTGGGTCCTGCTGATCACTCCTTGTTTCTCCAGTTGAGGAATTAGCTCATGGATGGGAATTACAGGGTCTTGGTTGGTGCAACATTGCCATTGGTGAGCTGTTCTGCTAACAACTGGCACTTGCTAGTCTTCAACTTGCAGCAATCCCACAATTAAGGGATCTTCCTAGAGAACAGGGAGGGTACATAATTGTTTGATCTCAGTATTCACAATAGCTACACCAAAAGCCCATCAATACTCCCTGGGAAGTACCCTATTCTGAGGCAGTCGATGCCAAGGATACAAGGCAACCTCTGGGCCTGTCACACTGGAGTGCTTTTCCCACTTGTCCTGTGTTAAACTCACTTTAGCCTTTAATACAGACAACTCCTAGCATCCCCCTGTCACTGAAATCTAGACAGGTTCTGCACTCCTGTGTCTTGCTGGCATCAGTGTGCACCAGTATCTACTAAAGCTCTATACCTCCGTGGACTCAGAGTCCTGGCACACTTGCTCTATACCTCTGTGGATTCAACGGCACGGAATAAGCATGAGGGGACATGTCTGCATGATTTGACTGTTGCAAAGGTCTGTCTGAGCTTAGAAGTTTGTAGGCATCATTTTTCAGGTTGCATCAACAGTAGGAATTTTCCAATGACACCCTCCTAAATGAGATATATGATCCAGAAAAGCATCTGATCTTATACAGGAGGAAGAAGGGAACAAGGGCTATCAGGACTTTATCCAGCTGAACAGAACTCTCTGTCAGGAAAGACTCTTTGAGCAAGAAGCCTGTGTGACCTTAAAAAAAATTTGTAAAATGCTGTAATTCTTCATTACAGCTGCTTCAGAGCAACTACTGGCTCTCTTCTGTACTCACTGTAGATCATTCAGTCAGCAAATAGAGAGTAAAATGTCCTGAGGCCAGTAACCTCTGAAGGCTCTTATTAAAATACCCAATGTTGTAATTTCAGTGAGCAAAGGGGAGTCACTAAGAACAACAGATGGGGAGAGACTCAAGGAAAGAAGAGCCATTTAAGGCTCCTAGAAAGAATGGCTTGCTCCAGAAGGAGGAAAGGAACAGGCCATGGAGTATAATCAGTCTTGCAACGTAGTCATTGGGAAAATGCAAACAAAGACTAAATGAGAGGGAATTATGGACTGCTTGTGGATATTCTGGAAGCAGACAAATAGGCTGACTTAATTGGGTAAGTTATTCACCATGAATTATTCTTTCCACCTGGATGATTAAAAAGTCTGTTTATCCTTTAGTTATTCTGTATTTCTTCACAGATCTCATAGGTAAATGCAGAACTGGTTTCTTAGGTAAGGCATTTTGATAAAGAAACTAGGTAAACTAGTCAACTTGATTACAGTGGCTTCCTGCCCAAGGGCATTTGCCGCAGATTACATTGCACAAAGAAATAATTCAGATGTGACTCTGAAACAACCTCTCATGACTAGCTCTGAACCTTTATTAGAAATCTTGTTAAGTGTTTACATGTACAATTAAAAGTCTGTATCTCATTTTGGCCTGAATAGAGCCACTTCAATTCTCCTTGAACTTTACTTTAAAAATACTGAGTTTTGACCAAGTAAAGCAGATGTATCTTTATCTATAAAACTAAGATGTTTTGGCAAGATTGACCTAAACTGTGTAGAGAGCTGTTAAGTATGGTGTCCTTTCAGTCCAGCAAAGGAAAGAAGGAACTGACTTACTCACTGTCTAATTTATTTATCTTCAGCTATTGCACAGAAAGACAATTGCTGTCTAGGGAGAACCCTACTTTTCTGGTGCTAGGAAACAGTCAGAGCAAGGTTGGTAAGAAAAAAAAAGGTGCAGCATTAAAATTCAGCTCCTCTTTGAACTATTTAGAAAGGCTTTGCTTTCTGCTGCATGTAACTTTCCAGTAAAGTGAGATCACAACAAATCAGGCACGTTTTTGCCTGTAAGCTGAGTCACCCAGAGCAGTTTATTTCTTCTGAGAGAGAGCAGTTTTCTTCTGAGAGGGAGGATAAGGCTTTGCTCTTGGTCTGATGGTCATGGTCATCTGCCCCTTGTCTGCTAGATCTGCCTGTGCCTCTGTGAGGACACAACTCACCCAGAAACACCTCTTCAGATCTAAGTTGTGCTTTAGGGTCTCCATGTGGGATTTTAGCCTGTGTAGCTCATGTTAAATGCTCCTTCTGTTATCATCACAACTCTCCTCTGCATGGGTTTTATTTTTTGCTGTAGCCTACACTGAGTGAAGAATTGACTATTGAGATCCCAACACCAGTAATGCTTGGATACTTTATTTGCTAACCAGAATATTTTGGGTTTTGTACCGAAGATTCTTCATGAGGAAAGATGAGAGTGGGTGACTGATGATAGCTACATTGCTTCTGAGCCTCCCCACTCCTTGCTCTGTGCCCATATTTCTGTTAAATGCTTCTTGTTTCTTAGCAGTTCTTTCCTAGTCACTCGACCCCCAGCTGCCTTCGCAGGAAGGTGCAGGGGTCCAACGCTGCAGGAAGGAAGGCTGATGTTCTCTCTTGGGGCTTGCTTTCTCCCCACTCTCGCTTAATGCACAGATGCAATGCTTACTTTCAAATATAGACAGAGATGCCTCTGCTCTGTTTTAGGGGAAGGCAAATAGCGAAGAAGGCATACAATGGAGTGAGGTGTGGTAAAGCTGAAGGTATTTTTGCTTGACACTCTTTTGCAAGTGGTGTGTTTTGTTTATTGGAAATCCTTCAGGTCTTTTGAGAAGGGAGTTGACTACTGACAGAGACAGTCCTGCACGGCCCTGTATCTCAGGAGATATCCGCAAGATCAGCTTAGTTAAACTCCTCCACAGTGCAGTGCCTCCAGACTGATGTGGTGCAGTGTGGTGTGGTGCTGTTGGTAGACAACACCAGGGATGCCTCAGATATGCCCCACACAGAGATCACAGCTATCAGACACTGATGAATATGGGTGCAGGACCATCTTTCTCCTTAGAGACATGTAACTACAGTCCTCTTAGTTTGCCTTTCCTGCTCATGAGCTTGGGAACGTAACCTTGGAAAGGCACTTCAATTTTGCAAATATTACCTTTTGCTTTCAAACGTTCTTCAGGAATCTTATCAGTAATGCTGAGCAGTTTTTGCATTGAGATAAATTGCCAAAATAGCTATTTAGTTGGGTTATGACTCAAAAGATCTGGCATCTGTTCAATACTCTGCTACCAAGATCATCTGCAACCGTAAGCAGATCCCTTCTTCTGGCTATAATGCAGTGAGGTGAACTAACAGCAAAGGGGGGATTTAATCAGCTAATGTTTAACTTGTCCAGATGTAGAAATTATCATGGTCCCATGACATGTTAAGAAGTAATGTAGTGAGTTTAAAGCACATATAAGGTCTGCAAAGCTTCTACATAGCACCTGAGAGCAGAGAAAAGGAAGAAACAAATTTCTAGAAAGCTCCATCCAGTCCTGCAGCTACCTGGAGCCTCTTGAAATGTTTTATTATTTATCAGATCAGGCTGATACATAAGTTTGTGTATTTAAAAAGCACATGTGTGCCTATGTATTTATAAATGTAGTTGTACAGTTATATGGTTGTGGTCATAAATGTACGTTACCTTTTAAAGATAGTTTAAAATTCCATAGTTTATATAGTTCTACACATGCATAACTGGAGAATTGCACACTCTTAAATGTATGTATATTTTTTTCTGGTTTAGAGAAAGAGTGAAGACCACTCCTAGAATAATAAAGGTCTCTACTTAAAAAAAAAAACCAAAAACCCAAACCAAACAAACACAAAATCAGCTCAGGTTTGACTCTCTGCCTTTTTAAATGTGGTAGAAATTACCCAATCTATTCAAAATATATTGGAGAGAAAGCAGGCCAGCAACATAGTTATTGTTGCCTTAGAAAACCAGGCCAAAAATCAAGTATGGCATTTTGAAGATTTCTGTAGTGCTCATACTCTACCACTTGAATAAACAGAAATTATTCTTTTAAAATATTTTTACAGAAAAATTGTTTTATCGATGTTTACTTTTTTACACTCTAATTTCACCAGCTTATTTACTGTGGTTTTCAGGCTTGCCTCTAAACTTCTAGCCCTTTACTCTGCAGTTGAAAACAGCTTATAAAAGACCCAGTCAAAAGCTGGCATAACCTCAGACTGAGGTTAGCGATGCATTGGTTCAGCTCCTCCCTAATTATCTGCTTTATCTTGGTCTACAACTAATTTTTAAATTAGACTTGGCCACCTGGCTGATCAGTTACTATACCCATCCTGTGAGCTCCCCAAATGACTTTACGTGTTTCCCCATGTTTTGATGGATATCTGTGTTCTGAGTCCCTCAGCCATTGTTGTGTCTGTGTGTCTTCAGCGCCTAAGCCATTGTTGCATCCAACTCATTACCTGTAGCCCTGTGGCCTCAAAACTGACATCTCAGTTTTGGAAAGGCTGCTTTATGCAGGACTCAACTTTAAATGAACAAGTCCTCAATAGTCTTTCAGCCAATACATAGAATCTTACAATTATTAAGGTTGCAAAATACCTCTAAGATCTTCAATCTCAGCATAGAACAGGCACAAAGGCTCATGTTCCTTTCCTTGTGTTGTCCCCAAAATACACCAAAGAATACTATAGAACTTGAGCACATGAAGAAAGAAGAGAGAGTCAGAAACCATGTAGAATGTGAGAAAAGGGCAAAAGCTATTATTATCTATGTCAAGAATGATGTTTTCTTATTCTGAAAAGGAATGTGGATGCATTCCTTGTTGTCACTAAGGAAGCTTATCCAAAGTCTTGCTCAGACTCTCTGTGAAAGGAACAAGCTCTTCCATCACTCTTCAATTCCAGACTGCTAGCACATCCTGTCCAAATATTTTCAGCAGCAGTCATAGGACTTACAGCATTGGCTGGGAACATTTTCACTAAAGAGAGGTCCAGTAGTGTTACTTCTCCATTCCACTGAAATTTTTATGGGCAGAACTCCCAAATGTGGCAACAGATGCAGGACTGAGCTGCTATAGACAGATTGCTTGTCATCTTCAGGTACTCTGACCACTTCAGGTACTTTGAGCACTATCCTGCCGGGGCCTCCAGCCTGACTCCAGTGATATTGGAGAATATTGAAGGAATTCAACACCTTGTATAAAGGGCTTGGCCTAAATAAAGTCTTTGGGTGGGGCAGTTAAATATGACTGCTTTCAAGGCATGAAAGACACCCTTTAGGCTTCCATAGATGATGCAATAAGTATTAGGCTAACCAATAAAGCTGAGAAACGTTTTGTTTTGGAATAATGACAGATAATTTCAAATAGCCTCTTGAAATTTTACATATTCATGAAAATGTCAGTTTTGTATGACAATTTTTAGTGAACAAGAGTTGGGAGTACTTACTTCCAACAGGTTCCCATTTCTTGTGACTTCTCAACCACAGGAACCAGTGCCAAAGGTTTCTCCTAGAACCTCACCCAGACATGAGTTCCCTTCCTTTCCTTTCTTAACTCCACATCTGTGACCTTCATTATCAAACAGAAGCTAATCTTCCAGGGTTTCTTGCTCAGCAGCCACATTTCCAGGAATAGGAGGTGTCTGTGCAGCCTTCTGATGTGACCATTTATTAAATTCTGTGTGCTGGCACTGCTGATATTAGAGGTGGTTGCTTACATGCTGTGCAGGCACTGGCTTTTTTTTCACATGTATGTCCTGTCCATATATGTAGCCTTTGTGCACCTTGCCCTGCCTATTCCTCTTCTTTCCATCTCCTCCAAGATCCTGCCTCAACTCCAATGAACAGTGTCTAATGACAGAAAACATAGAAGCTGCAAATATTTGCAAAGCCCATAGTCTACTATGGAACTGAAAAGTCTAAGCACTTTACTTATTTTTCCTGTATGATATTTCTTTAGGTCTTCCTACTTTTCAAGTTACTTTTGTAAGGAGATAGAGATGAAGACAGCTTTTTCCTTTTGCTTTTTCATCTTGTTGCTCATGGTGGGTTGTGTTCAACCAAAACATAATAAGCTGGTTTTGTACATAGTAGCATAAAGCAAAGTTAAACTATGACAGCCTGAAATAAGCATCATTATTTTTGAAGCTTATTGGTAGTCTCATCCAAGTTATTAGTTGATCGGAACTACCAGAATAAATGACTGTTTAAGGTTTCGTGCACTTCTCAGTGCTTCAGTAGATATCCTGTCAACTGCAGAAAATAAACTTTTGCCTGAGGGTATTTAGTTGCATAAAGAAACTGTTAACCCAGCAGCATGNTCTTGGCGATACTGCTAGTTCTGGATCTGACAACTTTTTTAATCTGGTCACAAGCTGAAAAGCAGACAAGGATGTTTTTGCATTTCTTTCATTCAATGCTGTGAATTACTGTGCCATAATCCTGTTCCTCTTTACAAGAAATGAGCTACTCTGATTCCACTTGTGAGCACACATGGAGTTAGGAAAATCCCAGTGATCTCTAGATATAATTGTGGCCACTCACGTTATGTTTTGGTGATTTTAGAGGGTAATTCAGTCTCCCTCTTATTTAGCTGCTAGTCTTATGGGAGAAAATTGCACAAAGAATAGCATCTTTGAAATATTGCATGATATTAAATTGATTTAGGTCCACAATATTTCATTAAATCAAGAATATCAGATGAGATTATGTAGATAGAGAATGAGCAAGGGAAGGTAAGCATGGTTTAACTTAGTGAAACACCTTGAAATGTCTCAGTCACTGAGTGGAATTACAGTCAATGGAATCAGCACGCTGTTGAAGGTTAATTTTTGTAGTGCAGCCTTAGCCTAAATACACCCTCCCTGCTGCTGTAATCTGTATTGGTTGGCCACAGATTCTTCCAAGATGAAACATTGTTCTCTCTTGAATTTCACATTTATTAAAAGATTTTATCTTCTCCTGTGCAGTGTTTGCATTACAACGCAAATCTTCAGCTTGCTTTGACCCTGACACCATTTTATAGGCTTAATAATAATAAATCTATGTCCTGAAATAGTTTCTGCAGATTACAGCAATCAATCAAAATTCAGGGAGCCTTAAACCATTAATGTCATCGGCAGTGATCCAGCACCCTGGGAATCCATCTAAATCAGCCATTATTACTGAAAATGCTCCTTAAGAGCCTTAAGATAAAGGTAGTATTTGGGAGCATAAATTGCAATTCTATTTTTATCAGCCACTGAGGAATGATTTTCATGGTGATTTTTTGTGTCTCTTTAGAACAAGACAAAGTCAGAACAATTCCTTCTTTTACCTCATGAAGATCTTTTGGTTATTGTAATAGAAAAACAGAGGCCAATACATAGAAAATTGCTTTACCAGAGTGAAACTGAAGTATTTGTTATGTAAAGGAGTCTCTGAATTTTTTGAAGGAAAAGGAAAGAGCTGCTGTCATAAGCTCTTATTGTACTTCATGTTGAGACATTTCTACTTCAAGTAAACGCTTTTAAGAGAAGCTGCGCCCACTTTATAGGACTGCAGATATATATGGGATTGGTAATTTCACACTCTGAAGTTATGTGATGTGAAGAAATAATGCAAGAGTTCAGGACAAAGATTTTCTTCACTGAGAGATACATATATAATAACTCTTGGTCTTGGGATTTTCTGTAGACGTCCATTAGCCGGAACCTTAACACATAAAATCAATGGAAATAATGTAACATTGCGGAACTCAGATACCTCTTTCTGTTAGGGGTAAAACTCCATTTATTTTTGGTTTGTGCGTAGATGGTTTTTAAATAGTTTTCTTCTACCTCTTAATGTGGTGGTTTTAATATTATTTTTAATTAAGTGTTTCAGTTTAAGGATGCTAGTGAAAAAGAAGGGTCATGTGCTTTGGGGTAGAGTTTTTCAAAGTGTCTAAACTGTGTCCTGCTGATTATTTTGCCTAATGTGCTCTGACAGCTTCTTCCCAACTACCTGTAAGCACACAACACATCTCAAACACATTAATGCAGGCTTTGTGATCAGCATTGTGCTGAGGACAGCTACGATTTTCTAAAAACAGTATCTCCATCTCTTGTGGGACTGGATTCCAGGTACCATTGAAGACTAGGTTGTGCTCAAAGGTTTGCTAAAGCTAGCTGATTGCCTGGCACCTAAATGCAATGAGCAGTGCTGAGGCAGGCCAGCCATCTTTGTCTTCAGCCATCAGGAGAGCTCCAGCCAGATAGCAATAGAACATGCTAGCAAACTCAAAGTCAAAGCTAAAATATTTAATTCATATTACCATAGATAGCATTGTAAACCAGCTAATCAGACTGTCCCTAAGAAAAGGCATTTCTGAAAAGGGAATAACACTTTTTCCCCTCAATGACCTAATTCATACACAGGTGCAGCCACACTGTTCTGTTGTTGAAGATTCAAACTTCCCTCAAAAGAGAACAAACATGAACTGCATGGGCTATTTTGAACCTTCATACTTACGGCAGAAAATAAAAGAATACAGGTAAAATTCTGTGTCAAAAAGCATGTTGTGTGAGACTCACTGAAAAGCAGCTTAAGTTTTTATCTAGTTCAAAGAAAATATATCTACAGACAAGTTTTCATCCTCACATTTCACATGGAAAAGCAGAATGTTCAAGGGGATAATTTTCTGGTTCCCTACTTGTGACAAGCACTCCAGTCTCACTTGGTGGCTCCCTATTTTTGCAACTGCTTAAATTGCCCGATAAAAGACTAGTTGCAGTTTTGCACTTGAAATATGATGTTGACATTATGGTCTGATGATAGTTCAAACAAGCTTCAAGGTGTCTGGGGAAAAAGGTTTCCACAGCTGGTTCATTTCCAGAGAGAGATCTCTAAACTCTGCTGGTCCCACCATAAGTTATGTAGACCTGGATTATAGTTTATGGAGTCTAGGCAGTAGAGTGAGACATTTGTAAGGCAAAAACAAACAAGTATTGTTCTTTCTCATCTATTCTGTGAGTTAATGGAGGAATAATGTATGAATATCATAAACTAAGGAGCACGTAGCTAAATCACCTTCTGTTGTTCTCCCCTTAACCTTGTATTTCCTAAAATGACACACTTGACCTTTTACATCTTTTAAATTGGATAGCAGTATCTTTTAAAAACAGACAGGCAATTGTGACCTTGACAATGTCAAATAATTTTATCTACTATTAGATGCCAGTCCTTCTAATTTAACTGATTTTCATTTGGGACTGCAACTCTCCCTGAGCTAGGTGGCTGTTAATGGGGCCTACTGCCGTGGTTAGTGATGCAATGAGCTATAAATGCAACCTTTTACTATGCAAGTGAAAGCAGTTACTGTAAAAGTGTTTGGGTGACAAAGCCCATCAGTTGAATAATGTAGCCCATTCTACATCTGAAACTTTGCTACAGGAATTGCAGTTAAAGAATGAAGATGCCAAAAAACCAAAAAAGACCCAAGTTCACAACTTTGGAGATAGATAGGTGCTACTTTGATGCAGTAAAAGGAGAAGCAAAGGTTTTAGTAGGTTCTCTCTGAGGAAAGTTTCCTAGACATACTGAACAAAATCATTTGACTGAGGAGGAAAAGCACATGAGAAGGAGACATTTAATTTCTTGGAGTTCATTGGATTCCTCAATGTCACAATTTTGTGGCTGTTCTAGGTTCTGTCTCATGGCTGCTACCCACATGACAGGACAAATGCATGTTTCTCTGGGTTCTTCCTCTTTTACATCTCTGTATCTAACACCTATCACACCGTATGGGACTGCTTCAGACTCTGTTCTACAGATCTGACTAATGGTTGTGAGATCAGTATGTGAAGTGGTGCCGTGATGTCATCATCATGGCCAGGCTTTGTGAACGCAGATTTGGGAAGGGCTCTCCCCACGTGGGTGTGCCCTTCCAGCCTGCACAGTCGATTATTTAGGTGAGGCACAGCGTGCACAGAACGGGCCTCACCCTTTAACTCCTCAGGTCCATCTGCCACGGCTGAGCGATCTCGGGCAGTGACAGTGAAGTCCTCAGGACTAGAACCTACAGCCCCCGGTATTCCCGGGAGGTCTCCCATCCAAGCACTAACCAGGCTCGACCCTGCTCAGCTTCCGAGATCTGATGGGCTCAGGTGTCAGGGTGGCATTGATCCAGACAATGATGAAACCCATGGACCTGGGCAGTAACAGAGCTCAGGGATGCCAGATAATGACGTAATCCTCAACTGAGGATAAAGCTGTCTTCTTTCTGGGTCACATTTTATCTTCAGCAGAACAAGCAAAGGCTAATGAAGTACTCGCATTCTCCAAACAGGTTTGGAAGACAGAAATCCCTGGTAGGTCTTGGAAAGAACATTTGGACTCTGAACAGGTAACTCTCAGACATAGTATCTCTGCTCTCAAAGGAGTGTTATCTTGTCTGAAGGAAATTCTAATTTGCACTGAGTTGGATTTCTATGCAATCTAAACAGGAAGAGAGTATTTCAGAACTGTGATGTCTGATGTGTGTGGACTGCTTGTACTTAAGAACATTTACTCTTTTGCCTAAGGTTTGACCTTCCAGTTTTGACTGTCTGGAAATTTGAAGGGTTTGGTCTGTGCATTCTCATCTTTCGTCTACACTGAAAATGGAGACATTAATACCTACACAGCAGGGGAGAAAAGAGGAGCAGGATCACCTGAGTATACTACATGGCTATGTCATAGAAGGCATAGACGGTCATTCTGGCAACTGACTCCATCCCAGAGGTTCTGTCTTGCTTCTTTTAAGGAGCAGCCCTGATTCTGTAACATTGCACTCCAGTGAAACTGCATAAAAGACGTTTGTTGAATCAGTGGCAGTGTTCATACTACAGTACATAAATTAAGGCATAGATTTTCAAATCTACATTTGATTTTTACTAATACATGTATTCAAAAAAGCATTCCTTTCATTTAGTTAACCATATGCATAAAATGTCTCTAAGAGCTGAACTTTGATTGTTGATTGTATTTCATCCTGTTCTACATTCTTGCAGATTTGTACCATAAAGAAATCAGTGAAAAACTCAAAACAGTGTGCCCTTCCTGGAGGTTAATGAAGAAAAATTACTATAGAAAGACCTAGCATAAAAGTATGTGTGTCTTCCTAAATAAACCAAACCTGGCCTTTCTAACTTTGGATTAGTTCAATCTTAGCAGATTTCAACTTCTTTATTTCCAAGTTTCACACTCCAGAAGACTCAAAATCATTCTGTTGCCTCAAGTAGCTTTGTGGGTGTCCCAGCACTATTTACAAGTTATGCCGTAAGGTACAGCTTCCCTTCAAGTGCACAGCACAGCCTGACGTCCAGTGATGGTTAAGAAGCTCCTCAGGGATATCAAGAATCACCTGTAGGAGCAGTTACAGGTGGGAGGTCTTGAGGGACTTGAAATAAAGATTCTGGGCTACTCAATGAATATTTCTATATAGAGGAACAAGGCCTTTCAGATCTGCTACAGCTATAAGATAAACAATCCAGTTTACAAGCTGTTACAGTATGTTAAAGACCAAATTGTAAAGTGGGTAAAAAGGTAAGTATAGTCATATAAAAATGTATATAGAAGAAATCTTCAGAAATTCTAGAGGCTTTTCTGCTCCTAGCCTGCAAACCTAAACCACTTCCTCAGTGAGCTGGTTCTCTTAATGTCTGGCTCAGTCCTTCAGATTATTTCCTCACTGGATGATGATCAGGGAAGAAAAGCAGTAGGTGAAGGCAGAATGGTGATATGGGAGAGAGCAGTACTTACACTATTGTCATTATTGGGAGGTTAACTTAGAGTTTAGTGCTTACTGCTTATTGCTTCTGAGGCCACTTCTGAAACGGAAAATGAAGGGAAGGATTATTATTTTAATTATTTTTCTGCCAAACATCAGAGAGGGGCATTTAGCAATCTCCAAACTGCCCACGAGGAAGGGTTGATTCTCTCCAGGTTTTTTGGAGAGTAGGCAGGCTATCTGGTGTTTGTTTTTCTAGAGCTACAAGAAATGGGCTGAGTTCAGTAAAAGACAGTAAGACTACAGTTGTTTTCCATAAAATTTATAAGACTTTGCATTAAAAAATTGTTCAAAATGTCTCTCAGCCTTTAATTTCTGTGTAGGTATCTGGTGCTATTCCCATGGGGTTGAGGTGGAGTCTGGATGGGAGAAAACTAAGAGTACAAAACAATAATGTCTGCAGTTCTAGAATAATGGTCTGTAGTTAGAAAATAGTTTAAGCATTTCATCTTGATGTTGTGGTGAGGATCAGTATACTCAGGGCTTAATGAGGCCTACAGAACAGATTGGTCATAAGAGAGAACCAACTCATAATTTCTTTTTTCATCCACATTATTCTATATAAAATAGGAAGCAACCTCAAGGACATACAGCTGTGAAGTGTCTAATAGAGACAAGCTTTTCCTCTTTGAGATGAAATGTTAAGTGGAAGCATTGTCTGAATAGTGGGTCATCATTTCTCGGTGCAGTGAGGAAGCAGAGAGCTGACAACTGTAGTGCAGGGTTTCTGAAAACTATCTGTGGTTTTGAGTCACTAATTGTACACTAAACCTGAGCTTGGCCTGACATTATGTGCAGCTTTTAGCAGAGATGTAACAGAGAATTATACCCCATTCAGCATTTCCTGTTTTAGGGCTTGCCTATTGTTGTGTAATTCCCACTGGTGATGAATGTCTTTGAATCCCAAGAAGTTAAAAGGATCAGTAAGTGCTCAGCACCTCTTCTCTGTGAACACTGAGTCAACAGGCTTGCTGCAAATCAGGTCCTAAGGCAGTACTGGTAGGGAAGTGTAAATCTGTTGGTGCGCAGAGCCTGAAAGGGCTATAACTCCCCTGATGAACATTGGTTCAGGTAGATTCAGATGCAGTCCTGGGACAATGCAGCAGTTCAACTTTGTGCAACAGAGAGCTGGACTTGGCTTGACAAGGAGTGTCTGAAGTCCCATCCATCCATGGTGACCCTATGCATGTCAGCAACAAAACAAGTTTTCTATACTTTGCTGCACTGCAGCATTACAAAATGTGTTTTGTTTCACTGATTGTCTAAAAATATTGTTAAGTTCAGGACTGGAAACATCACTGGACAGACCAAAGAACAAGTAGGTTTTGCACCGCACCTATACCACAGTTATGATAACATTCAAAACCATTCAGGATTTGGCCTGATCATTTTGCTGGGCAGAAAAGTTATCCACAGCATAAGTTTATCCTTAAGTTTTGAACTCTGTTCCTGCTTCCTCAGAGATACTATGTCAGCATGCTAAAAGGCATAGTTTTTCACTCATAGTAACTCAAGTAATGCAACTCCTGCAGTTCGAGAACTATGTTACATTAGGCTGTAGGCTAATATGCTTGAAAACTTGTTAGATGCTCATATTTGGCCTGGGGGGAATGAGTCTAGGCTACAATGCAGGTTTGTATGCCATCAAACTTTGCTTTGGTCTTAACATAGTATAAATAAACCCAGGAAACTGTATAGGTATAAATGCATTCCAAGAGATATATCCATCAATGATATATATGTATCCAGGTAGATATACATACAGTTTCACTATCTAACTTTTCCAGCAACTTTCTAGTGGCATTCAAAAGAGTGATATCAAAGCCCATACAAAAGCTACCGGATACTGGAGAGATACTAAAATATCTGCAAGTTTCATCTGTGTACTGTAGGGGGCTTTTCAATCACCTTGAATTAATTTAGCTGCACTTTTTCTACTCCTAAAGAAGAAGCAAAGACACATGATCAAAGATACGTTTTCTTTGTTGCTGACTTGTGATGCATGAGACTTATCTGATTGAATAGTCTAGCTAAATAAGGAAGATAGTTGTTTACCTGAATAAGATTGTACAAAAAATACATTCTCCTCTTGGTCCTAAAGCAAGCAGCAGCTTCAAACATTTAAATTTGTTGAGGATTTGCTTCCTGGTTTCTGATTTCACACCCAGACAGAGAATCAGGCTTCAGCTTTTCAAAGGATATAGAGCCATAGAATCATAGAATGGTTGAGATTGGAAGGGACTTTAAAGATTGTCTTGTTGCAACTCCCCTGCCATGAGCAGGGACACCTGCCACTAGACCAGGTTGCTCAAAACCCCATCCAGACTGGCTTTGAACACTTCCACGGATGGTGCAATGTACTGAAAGCTCACTAATCATGCTTTAAACTGAAGTTTTCCTTTGTGACTCTAAAAAGAAAACTGAGCTCTTCAGCCCCATTTTGCAACTCTGAACAGCTGCACTGACTGGCTGTGCCACCTCGTCACTCCCACTGATTGCTGCTGGTGTCTCTAAGTTGTACTCTTCTGTGGTTCTCCACTCTATGTCTACTTTAACTGGGGCTTGTTTTGTCCTTTGATGGTGTGTTGAGCAATGCAATCCTGTTCAGGGCCTGTATTTGGATTCTCACATAGCATCTGTGCTTCTGATGTCTTACACTCAATAGGGAAGGCAGGGCTGTCCTTGCTCTGAGCTGCCAGCCATGGTGCCCTGGGAGAGTGTCCTCAACCTTCCTGCTGCAATGAGGCTGAGAAGGAAGGGCATACAGCCCTCATACTCTGATAAGGAGGTCTTGCTTCCAAATCAAACCATAATCTGTATTCCTGGTGACATGCCACCTTGGTTTATGGACACAGTATCACTAACAGGGCTTAAAAAAATCAAAGCTCAGTTAGTACTAGCCCTGTTTGCCGGAACATGAGTTGCTTGGATGGTTTCCGAACACCCACTGTGAATGCAGTGACTGGAAGGAATGCTAGGCCAGTCATGCTGGCTGGGAGCATCATCCTGCACTTGCACTCAGTGGGCTCTCTGCAAATTCAGTACAAGCAGTGCCTTTTCTCTGCACTGGGAAAACAGCATTGCTTCCCATCGCTGCAGCAAATGGACACTCTCAAGCGTGGAAAGCTGCCACGTCCTCAACCTCCTTCCCATTCAATGTATCTTCCTACCACTGGGGGACAGAGTCTGTGGTTAGAGCTGGCCCAAACTGCCATGCGACAGGACACGGTGGTTGGGTGCAATGTATCAGCATCCAAGGTACAGGACATGGTGCTAGGAAGGGAGAAAAAGAAAGTGAAGTTTGGCTGCTCACTAAATTAAGTGCAGAAACAACAAGAAAATTACCATCCATGGGATGACCATTTCATGGCCTTGAAGCTGTAACTACGATGATGTTTTTAAAAAGAGGACATGAACAGAAGATCAATTCCAGGTTTGTCACAGAAGGGAATTAGGTCTGTTTCTTAGTTAGAATGGCTTATGAGGTCATCGTGGCTTATGCCATGTTCTCATTTTTTGTCTTTCTTGAAGACATGTAACAGAAAAGTGTCTCAAGTGCAGAGTTTTATATGATTATGATTGTGTGGTTTTCCTGACAGAGGAATCAAATGAAGATCTATTCCCTTGCTCCTTGCACTGTAGGGTTGCTGGTGCCCCACCCCCCTGCAATATAGTTTAAAAAAACCTACAGGAGAGGGCTTTTTACTGCTCAAATCACTCCTTGTTTGTGCTGGAAATAGCTCAGTTGGGACTGCCCAGGCCCTTTGTATTCATCAGGCTGCCTTACATCAGGCCAAGCAGAGGTCTGGCCCCTCAGAAGATCAAATTAGTAATGGTTTACCTTTCCTTGTTGCTGTTAGCTTTTTAAATATTCCAAGTTGGATTTGCCTACCCACTGTAACTATCATGTTTTAAAATGCTGGAATTGATAATGCTTTTATTTTCCAAAGGAGAAGACTGCTACAAACCTAAACCTCACCTACAGCATAACCTGACTTTTACATAAAATGCAACCAACAACTGAAAACCAGCTGGAATTGTTACAACAACTAGCGTGGCAATGGTACCCATCATGTGAACACAAGACCTCACTCCTGCCCACTGAAGTAATTAGTTACATGCACAAATTGGGAGAATGATTGCCACAGAGAATTTCATCATCAAACAAACAAAATGGGGCTGTGGAGAGCCAGGGGACCATGGGCCAGGGCAGGGGGAGGCAAGGGTCTCAACACCTTGCACACTTTTCCAGTTTCATCCCTGCAAGGGTGGAAAATAGAGCTGTAAGACTGACTGCCTGGCAGTGCCCACCAGGGAACATCGGTTTTGGACACTTGATTTGCGTGATGTGACAGGACTACTCTGGCAACAGTTTCTCCACCACTCAAAGGAGTCTTTCTCAAAATTTAACTTCCTGCCTCATTAGACTAATGCTTAAATACTTACTAGGTGGTTACTGAGGCCAAGGGCACAGTAACCACAGTAATCATACCCTGATTTCTGATCACATATTGGGACCATTTTACTGCCATTTTTGTGGCTCCTTTTTTGTGCTGATATTTTTTATTATTAATGTTATTTTTAAATTGCTTTGCAGTTACAGTAAAAATAATGGGGGCAGGTTGCCTTGTGAGGGGTGAATTGGAGTATTGGTACTGCTGCAAGCCCATCCCAAGCATGATGCATGGTACAGATTTTGTGCCTCCCAGAGCTTTGTGGCAGCTGACAATGTTTGCTGTTGCCGTGTTTCAGTTTCTATTTGAGGTGACCTGCAATCACAAAACATTACTGAATCTACAAGAAAATTTCCTGGTCCAAACTGGAATGACATCCCGTGCATACAGGGCAGTTCCTAAACCACACCCTGCCAAGCACTCACTCCCATGGGAGAGACTTTTCTGCACCCAGCCCTTTGGTGTCTGATACCCCTGCCCAGTGCCTTATGCTCATACTTGCACAACTTCCTTCACCACACAGCCTTGGCTACTAGCAAATCTTCTTGAGTGCTCTCTCTGAAAATCTAACAAAAATATATCCAGAGCACTCTTTGGTCTTTCCTATTAGTCATAGCTTTAAAATAACTAGCAGTTTATTTTAAGCCACTTCTTCGCCTAATTCCATTCTCTAATCAAATTATCCTGCTGTTAGCTGTTCTCTCAGAAATCCTCAAAAAATTGTTTCTCAGCTAAACTCATTTGTAGCAAAGTCTACTCCACAAGCTCAGTCCTGGGGCCAGCACTCTTGCTCTCCCACCCTGACCCAGAGCTTTTAAAGTCTTGAATGTTTCCTCTTGGGGTTGTTTTGCCTTAACAGGACAGGGTGATGCTACACTGCTGAACAGCTTCACAAGCAAAACTCATTTCAGAGGACTTCAAAATCCATTTGTAACAGTTCATGGCTTTCTTACATACTCCAGAAATCATTGAAAAGGTGGTGCATGAGCCGAGGCAAGCTATCAACTGTGATGCAATTTTGTTGCCACCTGAGTGCCAGAAAAGAGTTGGCTTTTTTTTCATGAAAGTGAAGAAATATAAACAATATTATTGTTGTCTGGTGGGGGGAAACCCAAGGGGAAGGAAGATCAGTCTTCTGCTCACTAGAATGGCTAATTGCTAATGAGCGTCTGTCTCTGAGTCAAGAAAAATCAAGAAGCATCTTTTCCACAATATAATGCAGTACTTTCACCACGATACTGGTATATGCTTGAAATAAGACTTTGCCAAACAAGAATTCTTGTTAGTGTTACAGTAGACAAATAGTGTCTACTAGGACACATAAATAATTAAATAGATGCTAGAGTAGGATCTGGAACCTTGTTTTCCTGTATCCCCCAGTGAGAAATCTGGCTACTGGGCCATCATATCCCTCTTAATTGCCTATCCTTGCTCTGGGCCAGTGAATGTTTAATTATTTCTGTAGAGAAAAATAACTCCCACAAAAGAGACTGATACTGATGGAGTCTACTTTGCTGAACATGGTGTGTAGTTATAACATCACAATACTCTTGTGCAAGTACAGTGTCCTTGATCTCTCCTCCTCAACAATAAGAGTTGTAACTTGGCAGGTACAGAGCCTGAGGAAACTGTTTCTTCCAACTTTCAGAGTTTTTTTGCTTTCCCATGTGCACGTATAATTTTTTACTTTTCATTTTGTATATATTGAGTGTTCTCTCATGCCTTTCCTCCCCACCTCAAAGAAACCTGTGCCAGAAAGCTAAGAGATAAGGCTTTGCTGAAACAGAGAAAAAGAAGAAATGTGACCAATTTCAATGACACTCAAAGGAATTCCTGCTTGCCTAATATGCTCTGTATTAGTCAGTGTAGTAGTCAGATGACCACAAGAAAAGACAGAACAAAAGAGGAAAAGAAAGAATCTGAGAAGAACCTACCTATATTCCCAGGGATGTGTAAATACATTTTTGGTACACAAATATTGTAGATGAATTGCGTCCACTTCTCCCCAGAGTCATCTTCACCAAAGAAGTCACACTGATGAGTAGGATTCACATTAGCACCCTCGTCTGACAGACACAGCCTTCTTCCAGTTAATTTCTATTCTCACACAAGGCCAGAAATGAAGTAAAATGGCTGTGTGGCTACTCTGTGAAACTGAGGGGATACAACAAAGTTTAACAGACTCATGTGAAATAGTATCTCCTCTGACAGAGCCTGGTGCCTAGTGCCTGGAATGAATTCCAGATGTTTCTTCATTCCACTGGATAGGAAGAGCTGTGATATCTGCCTTGAAAATTGTTCAGGATGAGATAATTTTTTACTACTATGACTATCTAAACAGCTAGAAGGAAAAATAGGCTTGTCACTGTCTTAATCTGGAAGGGGTTTTTTTTTGTTTGTTTGGTGTTTTTTGTTTAGTAGTTTGGTTGTTTTTTTTTTAAATACAAGTAATGGAGAATGAAAAGCAAGAGAAATGGCAGGACAGAATAAAAATTTCAAAATTCATCAGATGGAAATGCAGTGACTAATCTATGACAATTTGGGGATTAATGGACTGAATCTGGCATGATCCTAGGGCTTTTGTTTTCCCAGCTTCCACTCCAAGACAAAACTTCCCCTTATGGCTAAATACAGGGTAAAAATGAAAAAAAAAATCTTCATTTTTATCCTATTTGGGGGAAGAGTTACAGAATGGAAAGGAGGAGGAAACCCTGTCTGAATGACTGAAAATTTAAAAGACTAAATTATTAGGAAAATGTTTCTGACTAAGTGGATGTTATTTTCATGCAATATGTGCAGGCAAATACCAAATCTATTACAATCCACTCCATATTGGATAGCAGCTAATGAACTCTTGGCTTCAAGATGTTTGAATAGTGCACTACCTTAATTCTTTTTCCCCTTTCTTTTAATGGGAAGAACAGCAGCTGGGAGGAACATTTGCTCTGAGGAGAGAGTAGACTACATTAAGGATCAAACATTTAAGCAGAACATTTCAACAAGGATGCAGGACCCTATTACCCATTTAGATTTCAGCTGTGAGCATGTTCCATCTTGTTTAAATTTGAGCCTCTTAGAATGCCTCTGCAATAGCTAAGGAATACTAGAAATTAAGGTGACATTTACCCTTGAAGCAAAGGGTCAGAAGAATGAAGTAAGAATATCCCCTTATTTGTTTATGTTAAACAAATACTTCATGTAATTTTAGTATGTGTAGGTATGGTACTGTACAACCCTGAGTTTGAAAGTGAGTCTCCTGTAGAGACAGCATGCTGACAGATTTTTTCCCCAGAACTTCTGTTGAATCAGTCACGAGTCCCTGGAGAACTAATAAAAAAAAAAACAAACCCAAAAAACTCCCAAGCAAACAACAACACAACACAAAAACCCACAAAGAATATTAGAAGTTTGAACCAAAATTCTGAAAAACAGCCAAAACATAGCAACACCCCACATTTCTGAACATAGAACTGTAAATAACTATGTGGAGGTGAACATTGCAGGTGAAGATATGATGAGCCTAATCCTCAAAACCTTAAAAAATTAGGAATCCAGATCTGAATTATCTCAATAACTTTTTCACATACTTGATTAGTCCCTGTATATTAGCTTCCATATTTTACCATTGCTTCAGTTCTACCTGCAGTCTAAGGATTTTATTGCCTGCCAATTGTAGCAGCAGTTTTTTGTTCAGTGTTCCTGATGTATTTGACTGCCATGAATTTGTCTAATCACTCCTCAGTATTCACAGTTTCCCAGGTCAAAGAATTTCAGAATTTATCTATGTGTTATTTGCATTCATGCTTTTTAAATTAACCACGTGTTAAGTCTTTTTTATGCCCTTGGACCTTGTGTTCTAAGAAGCAGTAACTAAATTTTCTCTGTTTCCCTTGTCTCTGTCTTTCAGAAGTGGTTGTACCTTATCACACCTCCTAATCAGACTTTGTCAAATTAAAGCACCCCAGTCTAGTTTATGTGCTCTCTCAGCAAACCTACTCCACACCTTCAACCATATTTGTCATTCTACCTGGTACTTTTGCTAGATTTTTCATCTTCTTTTCTAGATGAAGGAGACCAAAACCATATGTAGACAAAGATTTTCACTGTCTGAAACAG
Source organism: Sakesphorus luctuosus (assembly GCA_013396695.1). Classification (NCBI taxonomy): domain Eukaryota; kingdom Metazoa; phylum Chordata; class Aves; order Passeriformes; family Thamnophilidae; genus Sakesphorus; species Sakesphorus luctuosus. Next base: position 19,030 of record VWZD01013316.1, on the reverse strand, counting down.
CTGAGTTGATTACCAATTTAGGAACTGATCCTCTTTGGGTTGGGTACTATAGGAGGGCTTTCTCATGGATTCAGGTTTGATAAGGTCACACTGAAATGTGAACCTGAGAAAAAAAAGGTAGGTGCGGGGCTGATTGTGCTTGTGGTGCAAGATGGTGCTCCAGCAGTGACATTTACTAATTCACTTGTCCTATGTGCCTCAATATACATGCACAAAAAACCCCCCACTGCAAGCAGCTTTATATATTAAACTTCTAGAGGAGGAAATGTACACCTCCCTTTGCCCTTACCACTAACGAAAAACCACTTCCTCCCCATCCCCAGCCTCAGCTATCTCTACAGAGAAACAGAGACACAAAATGTTGAACCTTCATGAATTAGGTAACCCCCATCTTTTCACCAGCCTTTGTGAATTTGCTTTCATATCAACTTTTTGCCCCATCCTGAAAGGGTGAGACTGCTGATGATCATGTAACATCTGATCAGACTGTCAGTTTGCCCTCTCTCTCTCACTCCTACTATTTTATTTTTCAGACAGGGAGATGAACATGCAGAAGAACATTAAAAGAAGAAATCCACCCTGTGTGAACAATGTATGTAAACAAAGTTTATCACTCAAATTTAATGAAGAAAAAGATCAAGAAACTTGGTCATCTGTAAGAATATTTAAGCTCTCTAATTGGGAAATACAAGTTCTATTTTCCATAACAAATATTATTCAGGTTTATTGGCTGCAATCAGTCAAGCACAGAAGGGGAAAATGTTCTTACTTACAAAAGCAGTATCATCAGAGCTGGATAAATTATTTAAAAAGTTGTCAAATAAAGGGTCTAGTGGATTTGATCACTGTTTTACTCATTGAACAGCCTTTGAACAGGTGCTCCTCCAACACCCTCCAAAATGGATTTTCTGATAGAAGTGTTAATACAACTTTTCTTCTATTAAACTTTTTAAAAGAATACCATTGTTGCAATTCCATTATGCACCCAGAATTTTTGCACTTCAGTACAGTTCCCATGCAAATGATAGGAGAAGACTTTCTCCTTTACTGGAACATGCATGTCTTCAAGCCTAGGAGAACTGAGAGGTGAGTTTTGTTCAGTCACATTTAAAAATTTTGTTGAAGAAAATGTTTTAGTTTTTGTTTTATATTTTAGCTTAGCAAGCAGGCAGGGCTAATTGCTTTAAATTAACAGCAAAAATAAAGACATGAATGGCAGCTAGATCTATCTAGGGGGTATAAAGATAATTCTGGGGAGACTTTTTGTGCTGGGACTAGATGGAGTCAGTGAAGCTAAAGAGATTTTTGGCCTGCATATTTACCCATTTCTAGTTCACATCAATTTCTGATGTGACTGGAGTAGTCTGGAGAGAAAGGATTTGAAAAATGAGCCAAGGGTCTTTTCAAACATGGAGTTTGCAATC
>VWZD01013315.1:361971-415194 GCA_013396695.1 Sakesphorus luctuosus | reverse complement strand
CCGCGCCCGCTTCGCTCCGCGCCCGCGGGGGCCTGGCGGCTGCGCCAGCGCGGCGGGTCCGGGCTCGGCATTAGCCGATCCCATTGACAGTTTGCAGCCAGCAGCTGCAGTCATTAAAAGCCATTTACACCCTGGCCTTCTCACACAAAGCTGGAGCGCCAACAATTATCTGCTTGCACATTTCAGGACATGAGAGTGTGTCCCTAACAGGCTTAGGGGAGCACTGAATCCCCGGCCGGGCTGGGCAAGCGCAGGATCCGCTCCCCGAGGTCCGGCTAACAACCACCGCGCCTCGATGACCCGCGTTTTCCAGCCGCGGGAGCTGGGGGAAACATTTTAGGATGCTGGCTCCGTCCTAGAAAGAGCTTCTGGCTAGCAGAGCTCATGCGCTGGACCTTCGCGGCGCAGAGAGGAGAGTGGGCTTCAGGAAGACGTTGATGTTAGCTAATAGGCAGGGTTGTGAGTTTGTTTGGTTTTAAACGAACATGCACACGGAGTGAATGCATTGAAATACTCTACGGAAGGATATTTTGGAAGAAACGTTTCCACCAGAAATGCGGTTGTTAAATGTTTAATATGGGGGAGAGAAAAAGAAAGAGAAAGAGAGAAAAGAGAGAAAAGAAAGAAAAGAAAGAAAGAAAGAAAGAAAGAAAGAAAGAAAGAAAGAAAGAAAGAAAGAAAGAAAGAAAGAAAGAAAGAAAGAAAGAAAGAAAGAAAGAAAGAAAGAAAGAAAGAAAGAAAGAAAGAAAGAAAGAAAGAAAGAAAGAAAGAAAGAAAGAAAGAAAGAAAGAAAGAAAGAAAGAAAGAAAGAAAGAAAGAAAGAAAGAAAGAAAGAAAGAAAGAAAGAAAGAAAGAAAGAAAGAAAGAAAGAAAGAAAGAAAGAAAGAAAGAAAGAAAGAAAGAAAGAAAGAAAGAAAGAAAGAAAGAAAGAAAGAAAGAAAGAAAGAAAGAAAGAAAGAAAGAAAGAAAGAAAGAAAGAAAGAAAGAAAGAAAGAAAGAAAGAAAGAAAGAAAGAAAGAAAGAAAGAAAGAAAGAAAGAAAGAAAGAAAGAAAGAAAGAAAGAAAGAAAGAAAGAAAGAAAGAAGGAAGGAAAGAATATATCGAAGCTTTGAAAGATTAGTCTGAAATCCTAATGGAGGGGTCACAACCCATAGGCGAACGACCAGTATATGATAGTCCCTGAGATTAAAAAGTGGAAAAAAAGAAACAGAAGATTTGGATGTTTTTCTGGAAATACATTTTCAGGGAGTTAAATTTACAGCTTGAAGAAAAATGGAATCAAATATTGAGAAACTCCCGCAGGAATTCTCCCCACTCTCCCCTCTGTAATCCTTTACATAAAAGGAGAGGATTACAAAGAAAAAGATTGTGTGTGTGTGTGTATTAAAATCTTTGGCTAAACATATTGTTGTCCAATTAATACCTCCAAGTCGATTTGTAGAGGGGCTGAGAAGTCTCTTTCCCTCCTTAGATGTACAACTGGAAATATGAGCCAGGAAAGGTGGGAGGGTAAAAAGAAGTTTCTCCCAAGTCTGTTAACAGAAGTGCTTAAACAGATCACTAAAAATTAAGAGGGCGAGTTATTTCCATTAGGACTATGAAGCCATGTAGCACACCGATGACAGTTTAGTGGAAATCAGATGAATGTGTAATACAGCGAGCTTCTTCCAGTCCAGCAGCTCTTCCAACTGGACCTATTCATCTGCCACTTGGAATTATTTCACGAGGAGTGCGCTGTGAAAGGATCACAACCAGTTTGGAGCGCAGCTAAAGAACTTCTACCACCCATAGCAGTATTATTATTATCCTTCGGATAGGGCAAGTCACGCTATGTTTTCACATTTTAATTGTAATATCTCACTTCCCCCCTCCTTCCCTCCATTGATGTCTGAAAGTAGTTTGGGCTCCAAGCCTCACCCCTCGATCTCCATCGGAATGTAGAAAAGATCTTTAAAAAAGTTTTGAATTCCTCAATGATTTTTCTTCTAGAAAGGCGGCTTAGGATAATTATTTCAGCTTTATTGAGGGCAGATTAGTTGAAGTCTGGATGCTGCGTTTCAATACTCGTTGTACATGCCTTTACAATGTCGGCATTGTTTGCTACTGTGTGTGAACCTATTCAAAATATACACTTTTTAACACCAAGCAAAGTCCTGTCTAAATATACACAGTAAGTCTGGAAAGATGTCCATGACCCGTACAAATCTCTGTAAATCACACTTCCATAGCTACAGAAACCAAACAAAAGAGTTACCAGCTCAAGATGCTGATTAAATCTTCTTAAAAGCAACATACCTAATAATAAATGTAGTTGCATGGTAGCAAGGTCTGGCGACCCAGCTATGTCTTACTGATGCATGGACCCAAAGTACTACCACGCAGATTTCCCCTACTCTGAATTAAAAAAAAAATATCTGGGCTCAAACCCACTTTTGCTCGCCTCGTTTTCCTCATGCCCACAGAAGAGCCCTGCAAGTTCGGGGCAGAAAATGCGGGGGAAAGGAGAGGTGCAGTGTCAAGCCCCGACGGGTTTCGGGGTGACGAGCAGCTTCACAAGGTCACTGTGCTCCGGAGAAAGGAAGGAATGAGAGGAGATGAGGCGAGTAGGAGGAGGAAAGCCAGAATGGAAGAAAAACAAAGTGGAGAGAGGGAAGAGAAAGGAGAGGGAAAGGGAAGACAAGAAGAAGCGGGAGGGCGGGGAAGCGAGGAGTGGGACAGGGAGGCAGAGAGCGGGAAGCCGCCAGGGTCGATCGCGGAGCCGGGTGGCCGGAGCGGGCTCGGGCTGGGCGCCCTGGGCGGCTCCCGGTGGAGCGGCCGCAGCTCTCCGCGAGCAGCGGATCCTTCCTTTCGCGGAGAGGGGAAGGGAGTGGGAGAGGGGAGGAGAGACTCCGGTGAACCAGAGCTAAACCCAGCCTGTACTGTATGTGCCTGCTTCTGGGAGGGTCACCGGCGTGAGGATGGGTCTAATGATCTCATCTTTCTTTTCTTCCCCGGCACTATTAGTGCTCAGATAGGCAGAATGAAGTGAAACTACGTGCAAATCATGTGTAAATTGTCTCAGTTAGGAGCCCTTTATCCGAACGTGTATCCCAGCCTGGCCCATTTACTTTTCCCCCATATCTCCTTTAGCTTTAACGAGGCTCGTTAAGATCACAATAATATTCCACCCTCTAATTGCTCATCCCATTCAACAAATATGTGCACACTGCTTTTCGCATTATTTGATCCCTTATTTAGGAGGGGTGTGGAGAGGGAGGGGGAAGAGACAGGGAGAAGGGGAAGTGCTGAGATTAGGAGTTGCAAAGATTAAGGAGGAAAAAAAAATCCAAACAACAAACCAGGCTTTTCCACCAACCGCCCCGCTTCCCTCCCCCCCGTGCATTTGGGCGAAGTGGTAAAAACCTTCCTTACGTACTCCGTAATGATTGGCAGGGCTGACAGTGATTGGCAGCGGCTGCCATGGCAACGCCACAACGACACTCAGAAGACCAATAGAAAAGCGAAACAAAATGTTTCAGCGCTGCACTCACTGTGGATTTAGGGGAGATATTATGAGGCTGTTGTCATTAGGGCGATCGCTGTTGAATCACTGAATCCTGACTCGGCGGCGGCGCGGGGCCGGGTGTGTGTGAGTGCGTGTGCGTGTGGGGTGTGTGTGTGTGCGCGCGTGTGCGTGTGCCCGCGTGTGCGTGTGAGTGTGTGTGCCCCCGTGCCTCTATGTGGCTGTGTGTGCGTGTGCGGGTGTGGATGCGTGCGCGGTGCGTGTGCCCTTTCCTCCCTTTTTCCTCCCTTTCTTTCTTTTCTCCCTGATTTATCTCCCCCTCTCCCCGGTCATCCCATGGTGTTCAGGTCCCCGCTAGAGCTTTATCCCACCCATTTCTTCTTGCCAAACTTCGCCGCCGATCCGCACCACCGCTCCCTCCTTCTCGCCAGCGGCGGCGGCGGCGGCAGCGGCAGCGGCTCGGGCTGCAGCCCCGGTGCCGGCGGCGGGGGAGGCGGCAGCTCCCGGGCACCCCACGAAGAGTTGTCAATGTTTCAGCTGCCCACACTCAACTTCTCCCCGGAGCAAGTGGCCAGTGTCTGCGAGACGCTGGAGGAGACTGGAGACATAGAGAGGCTGGGGAGGTTCCTCTGGTCGCTGCCGGTGGCGCCGGGGGCATGCGAGGCCATCAACAAGCACGAGTCCATCCTCCGCGCCCGGGCGGTGGTGGCCTTCCACACGGGCAACTTCCGAGACCTCTACCACATTCTGGAGAACCACAAATTCACCAAGGAGTCCCACGGCAAGTTGCAGGCCATGTGGCTCGAAGCGCACTACCAGGAGGCCGAAAAGCTAAGGGGTCGCCCGCTGGGGCCAGTTGATAAATACAGGGTGAGGAAGAAGTTTCCGCTGCCCAGGACCATTTGGGATGGTGAGCAGAAGACGCACTGCTTCAAGGAGAGGACTCGCAGCCTCCTGAGGGAGTGGTACCTGCAGGACCCTTATCCCAATCCCAGCAAGAAAAGGGAACTGGCTCAGGCCACGGGGCTCACCCCCACACAAGTAGGCAACTGGTTCAAAAACCGAAGGCAAAGAGACAGAGCAGCGGCGGCTAAAAACAGGTCAGTGGGGCTGCGGTACCACGCTCCGGGGCGGGGGGCGAGGTGGGCGGCGGTACCCCGCGGGCGGACGGCCGCACTCCGCGGCTCGGCAGCCGCCTGGGAGGCAGCGCGCCTCTATCTACCTCTCCCTTCCTCCTTCTCTTCCCCATCACCGCCACCGGGAGAAATCGATCCCCTCGCCGGGCGGGTAGATCTCTTCCCAGCAGCCGTGGGAATGCGACGGGGACAGGCGCGGCTCAAAGTTGCCTGAGGTGCCTCGAGCACTGTCCCGGCTCCCCACGGGCTTCCGGGGTGCGGACATGGCAGGTGTGGGGAGCTCCGAACGCGGGTATATGTGTGTGTGTATGTGTGTGTGTGTGTATGCGCGCGGGCCCCATCGGAGGCGGCGGAGGCAGCGCCCGGCTTTCCCGGCCTCCCTTCCCGCGGCGGCATCTGCCGCGGGGGACGGGAAACCCCGCGGCTCCGGGTCGGTGGGCTAAGGTTTGGCTTTCGGCTTGTCGCGATCTGCGCCTGGCCGGGCTCTGGTGCGGCTCCCCCGACGAGGGGCCGAGGCAGGCGGTGAGGCTCAGAGCGGGTTTCGGTAGAGCCTGCCGCTCCGCTCCAATTGTTCGTGCTGCTCTGCATGCGCAGCGGGACCAGCACAGGCACACGCATACCCCAGAGCTCTTTGGCTCGTGGAGAAAAAGGGAAAAAACATTTAAGAGACCGGGAATCTTTTTTCCCCATCTGCATTCCTGTGTTTACACCACATGGCGACCTGGCCTCCGGTCCTGTGTTTCCTGTGCATCTACGTTTGCATTTATTTGTGTGTTTCTCCGTCGGTTTTTTTTCCCCTTTCTGCTTTGCCATGATAAAAGCGAGGCACCCTTCTTTCTTTCTTTCTTTCTTTCCTTCATTCTTTTTCTTTCTTTCTTTCTCGTCACTCTCCGTAATACTTATTTTGCAAATGAAAATGGACCCTTAATCCATTTTGACTCATTGGTTTTATTTTAATTTAAGTTTGGCTACCACTGTAAACGTGTAAACAAAACTTCTTGTTCTTGTAAATGCTGTCTCTTAAATTCCTCCTAATTATAGCACTGGTGCTGTTGATTCACGATTCTGTAGGAAAAATGCAACCTAAAAGTGCCTCGCTATTTAATTTCCATTAAATGGAAAACAGATCTGCTTAGGACTGTAAATAAACAGAAGTTGTCTATGGATGCTTTTGTTGACTCAACGCTGTTGACAGCAGATGAATGCACCAGGAATTGTAAATGGGAGAAAAAAAAATCAAAGACGATGAAATTAGACAACTTAAAATAATGAGAAATGTAGAATAAACAGACTATGGGGTTTTTTCCCTCTTCTTTGCAGGCAGTTAAATAGAAAATTCCCCGGTGGGAAGCATTTGAGTGAAGAGTGTATTTTAATTCACACTGGCAATGCTAGGCGCTAGCTGTTTGAGGCTGGCTGCTCAACTCAAGACTTTTAGCTCTTATCCCTGAATCAGCCTTTTTTGGGGGGGTTTCGAGCGGAATAAACGGGCCCAGAGGAATATTCACAACACGCGAGGGAACCTAAAAATTATGTATTGCTTCTTAAAAAAAAAATGCTCAAACGTAATATTCCCTTAAGCGTTGACGGTGAAAGGACCAGCACTTTAAAGCCGATTTTGGCTTTCAGATGAAAAAAGAAACAAAATTTCGAGTAGAAAGAAGTACTGTGTTCCACAATCTCTTTTATTTTATTCATAGCGCTGCGTCCCATGGACAGGACCTCCTTCCAGTCCTGCCTCAGACCCCAGAGTATTTGTCTGTGCACCGGGGAATATTTAGGCAGATAATGGCCAGAGCACAAAATGAGGATCCAGTACGATTCTTGCCCTCTATAGAACGCTCCTTTCAGCTTTTCGCGGTGGCCAAGTGTTTAAGGAGCTCACCCACACACGGTTTCTCCTAGGCCCGCCGTACTGCGGGGAGGAGTGATTGGCAGTCCGGGGAAACAGAAGGTGCTGCTCGTGTTGTCCTAACCTGGGGACAGGGAACCGCTTCTCCCGCCGCTCCCTGTCTTCTCGGAGGCCCCTCTAGCTGTGTGTGCGCGGGGTGCCGTGCCCCCGAGGCGGCCTGAGCCGGCAGCGGGGGCAACGCGGCCCGGGAGAACGGCTTGGCCCTGCATCCCGCTGCCGCTGCGGGCTCCGCGGGGCGCTGCGGGAAAGCGGCCGGGCCGGGCCGGGGTCCGCACCGCTGCAGCCGAGGGGTCCGCTCCGTTCCGCTTTGGGCCGGGCCGAGGCCGCGGGCACTGCCGTCCACGGGCCGGAGGGCGCGGGATCGAGCGGGCGCCGTCCCCTTGGCTGCGGCCGGTGTCTGAGCGGGGCTGTGCTGTTGTTTTGTCTCCCGGCGCGATGCAGGCTCCAGCACCAGGCGATAGGACAGAGCGGCATGCGGTCGCTGGCAGAGCCCGGCTGCCCGACACACAGCTCGGCCGAGTCTCCGTCCACGGCGGCCAGCCCGACCACCAGCGTCTCCAGTTTGACAGAAAGAGCCGAGACGGGCACCTCCATCCTCTCGGTAACCTCCAGCGACTCGGAATGTGATGTATGATATCGGAAAACAAACAAACAAAAAAAATCCAAATCCAAACAGCCAAGCACCCTCTCCCCGTCCCGAGCGAAACAAACCGAGGCAACCTAGAATCAGGACACACACACGCATGCACGCACACACACAGCCAGGAGGAAAGAAAAGGCCAAACCCGACCCAAACATAATAGCAAACAAACAGACAGGGATCAGAGAATCCACCACCACCGTCAGCCAACACCACCACCAAGAGATGGAGCTAAAACTTCAACAGTCACAAACGCTGGTGCTGCAGCGGGAGGGGTGGGGGGTGGGGGGGAAATAATAATTATTATATATATAAAAAGAAAGAAAAAAAACAAAGCAAAAGTGACAATTGTATTCTTTTTAGGACAAGCACGATTTCTCCTTTGCGCTTTTCCATGGACGCATTTCACCCACTTGCATGATGATGATGATTAAATTTGTATCTGGGAAAAAATATTCTCTATAGTAAAGGAAAACAAACAGAAACCAGACAAAAAATGCAAACTCCGATCAAATTTGTACAAAAATCAAAAATAAAAAAAAAGTTAAAAGGAACTCCTTGAAGAGGGAAATAACCAATGTTTATCGCCTTTTTGTTGGTCCTGTTTCTCTTTCTCTCTTCCTCTCCCTTTCTCTCGCTCTTTTTTTTTTTTTTTTAGTCCAAGTGATGGTCCAGCCAAGATGCAATTTTCTGTTTTTTTGTTCAGCAGACAATCATTTTATTCGTAAGCACCTTTTTTTCTACACTTCTGTCACTGCCTGCGTGGGTACTGGTTATAAATGTGGAAAAAGAATAGTTATGACTGTAACAGATTTTTATTTTTATTTCAAAATTTTATATGAATTATGTATATCTTAATGATGCGGTCATTTTCCCAGTTTGTAATATATGTGTAGAAATGCTTGTATATGATATTTGCTCTCTTTCTTCCTTCCCTCTCTCTGTCTATCTCCCTCCCACTCTTCTCTCTCTCTCCTTTTTATTTTCCTTGACTCGGTGTTCCTTGCACAAACTTAGCTGTCAAAATCTGACGGGCTAGGTTTTCAAAAGGGACCTCAGCGATAGAAAAAAAAATAAGAAAAAGAAAAAAAAAGCTTAGGGTGCAACTGTAGTTATCTTATGCAAAAGCTATTTTGAGTATTTCATAGCAGCTTTGGGGGGTCTCTTCTTAAACTCCAAGTAGGACGCTTAAACTATTGTTTCCTTAACTGCGTGTTTATCTATATGTACAAACTTTCTAAATCAAATACAGTATTCCATTTTCTTATCTATCCAGCGATGTTGGTGTTTCTGTCCGCCACGGAAATCACGCCTTCCCCGTTGGCTCCTCTCCCCGCGGTCTGCCCCGCCGCCGTCCCACGGGGAGCGCATCTCTGCGCGGCCCCTATGCCCCGCCGGCTCCCGCCTTCCCCGGCTCGGTGGGACACTCCGGAGGGATTTTGCAGGGACGAAACGACCCTGCGAGGAGGCTGAGGGCGGCAACGGGGGCACAGTGCTGCGATAGCGGCGGTTTCGCGGGGCACGGCCGTGTCCCTCCGTGTCCCCTCCGCCACCGCGGACTTCATCCTTTCCCCTCACAACCCGGTCATTTTACCGTGCATTGGGAGTCAAAAGGTTTCCCCCGACCGCCTGTCTGTAGGGCTGGGGGTCTCCAGAGAGTGGTTAAGACATTTCGGGATTTGTTTTGTAGCTTTAAATGAAAACAAAAACAAAAACTCCTCGCCCTAAGCGGACTGCAGCTCCTCCCCTTGAATCCAGAGTATATTGTAATGTGCTGAAAGAAGCCTTTATTTGCATGACTAACAGTATTTCAGCATCTTTCTTTATTTTTTGTCCTTTTTTTTTTGCTTTGCTCTTGGCAGGTTATTCAGCCGTGTATTAACAAGAAGTAAATCTAAACTTGTTTTTACTTGAAAATACAATTTTGAATATTAACGGGGATTTAGAAAGAAACGTGCCTGGAATTTCTTGACCATTTCCAAACTATTATGAACTTCCGATCTACCTTTGTGTTGCCTGAGTCCTCTCTCCCTCTTCCTCCCTCCCCTTTTTTTTGTGAAGTCCGAATTAGGCCTACATAAAGTCAAAGGAAGCGCCTGGGTTCCCACCCCCTAGACCCCAGCCCAAGAGGCTACCTGTGGATTTGGGAGAATCACCGTGGGGTGTCAGATCTTAGATCAAGCCTCTAATGGGTAATTTTAAGAAATAAACTGTTGTGTGAATATGTTCAGACATCTCTGGTTCCCCTGAGGACAAGCCGCGCGTGTGCGAGCACGTATGGAACACGTCCCTGCGTGTGGCTGGAGTCACCGCGGGGAAGGACACGTATGGCCCGAGGCAGTGCCCGCCCCGTCGGGGGTCGCCTCCCCCGCCCCGCGGGCTTCGCTTAACGCGCGGCTCCGAGGCGGGGTCTTCCCCAGGGGCACCTCCGGCGGTGTCACTGCCCCCATCGCCAACATAACACGAGTGGGGAGTTAATAGAAAATAACGTCCGGTTGTACTGAAATGGACGGGAATTGCCTGGGGGCAGACACACAACAGGGCTCCCGTGTTCCGCGTGGGTGGTGTGATGGACCTACTTCGTCCCCTCCCCCACGAGGCTTTTAGAGGGGAGAAATATTACCCAGGAGGGAATAAAAGGGTCCTCAGCGGCCAGCACCCTCACCGGGTCTCACATTATTGCTTGGGCTGCTTTTTCTCTCCACCCCCCTCTCCACCATCGAGACAGCGGAGAGGCCTTTAGAACAACAAACTCCAGCTCTTCAGTCACCCCCAGGTTTTGGTAGGAAGATCTTCGATGCTGGTATGTTGTTTTTAAGTGCAGTTTTATTTTCCTCTCTGATAGCAGTGTCGTTCTTATCCAGCAGTGTTTTTAGACGACTTTAATACCTGAAAGGATACAGACATGAAAGTTTGGGATACATTGTTTTCTTCATTTTCACGCCTCGAAGCTGCAGCTAGAAGGCGTCAAGCCGGCAGCAGTAATCTACCTCAACTCAGCCTCACACTGATAGGCTTGAATATTTCATCCCTCTGATTAAACCTCCAGAAGATCGCCCTGTCCTGCCGTGGCAGTTAGAGGAAGCCAGAGATCGCCCTTAGCATCGCCCTACCAGTACCTGGACTTAAGCTTCAGGACAGCTTCAGCTTAAGGGCAGGGGCCTTTCCTCCCACGCCATTTGTCACCCCCATCCCCCAAAAGTTGCTCCTTTGATCGGATTGCCAGCCCAAACCCCAAGCTGCCCCATCCGACCTGGGGGTGTCTCCCTCTCCCGGGAGCCCGCGGAACTTTGCGAGAGGCGACCAAGGGGGGAAGACATCGAGGAGCGCCGCTGCTTGCGCGGTTTCGGGGTGCCAAGGGTGCAGCTAATGATATGCCGTTTCACAGCCGGGCTTCGTAATAGATAAATGATGTTTTTTTTAGGATTTACATTAGAAACCTGAATGGCTGATTGAGGTGTAAATCTATGAAAAGCTGCATTTAAGCCTTCTCACCCACTAAGTCCATCTGCCCCGGGAAGATAGGGCCTATCGAGTCCCGCCAAACCGAAGGGCTGCCTCCTCCCTGCCCCTGGCCCGGCATTATCCACAGACCTTCTCCAGCATTAGTTTATTATCCGCGCCGAGCCCGGCCGTTGATTAAGATGAAATTACTCGGAAGCTGAATGGCGTTTGATCAATATTTAAGAGAAAGCCTGAGGACGGGAGGCAGATGGCCAGAACTCAGAAGCCCCCTGCGCTGCCTCCGCTAGAGCCGGTCTGGGCGGCCCCACTCCCCCGGTCCCTGCCGTCCCGCCCCGCCGCCTCTCGCCCACCGCCGCGGAGGCACGGCTCCGCCCCACCCGTCGGAAGTTGGGCCGAGACCAGCCGGTTCCGGAGTAGTTTGAAGGCGATGGTTACCCCCCTCACCGCCCACTCCCGCGTCGTGGGGCTGTGACACTGCCTTCATCCCCAGCAACTCCGGTTTGCGGGTCCACCGATGTGGAAGTCTGGGGGCCACGGAAGCCACCTGCCTGCCTCCCTCCCTTCCTCCCCGTAGTAGCTGCCCGAGGGCCAACCCTAGCCCTTTATCATGGCTGGGGGTCTTTTGTGCGCCTTCTGGGCCGTATCTGCTGCCGGCCCTCCACGGTCAGGCGTGGGCTTCAGTCACCCCCAGCTCTCTCTGTCTGATCAATTACAGCAGCCTCTTCGAGGGACCTGAATCTGCTTGCCCGTTGCCCTTAATTTTTACCATACCCAGATGAGGTTACTGCCCCGGCCCGAAGTGAAAAGAAATGTGGACGTTGGTGCCCTGGTATTGCTCTGATTTCCTCGGTTAGCTGAGCACAACTTTCTATTCGTGTTTATTCATGCAGTTTCTTATTGAGCTCCACATCGCACTGGCCTGGATTCTGCGTGTAGGGAGAGGATAGACAAACATTGCCTTTTTCTAGAGCACACACACGCACACTGGTGTGCAGATTGACACACATGCACAAACACACGAGTCCAAAATGCAGAGGGTTCCCGTGGCCTGTAGCTGCATGACCGCCCTGAGAGAGCTCAGATACACAGAAGTTTGTAAATAATGTATAAAAAAGGAAGAAAAGAACCAAACAATCCAGATGCAAACTGATCAAGGGATGGAGAAGGGAGGCGGGAGTCTGTATGTCTCTCTGTGTGCAAGAAAGAGTTGGGAAGAGAAAGCACTAAGGATATTACCGACAATCATGCTAAATATTCTCTTCTAGCACAGTAATGACAAAAGGCAAGGGCTGTCGGGTTATAGCTGTGATTAAATGATACGAAAGGGATTTATGTTGCTGTGTCTGGAGGAAGGACGGCTGCGAGGTTTTGTTTTCGACGCTGTTCTTTTTTATTTTGAAAGCAAGGTGTTTTCAGACCAGGAGGCTTCAAAGCGGCTTGGCACCTCGTGATCTGCAAGAGAAGAAAGGTGCTGAAGAGTGTTGAATAAAGAAAGCGTAGATGTAAATACCTGGAAGTGTGTGGTTAGAATCACCTCGCTGTAAGCGAGTTGAAGTGGCAGAATTGTCTCTGTGCAGCAGACAGGTCCTTTGCCGAACAGGTAGAAAAAGAAAGACAAGAACTGCACTAGAAGCCAAGATTTACAACATTTAATTCCAGTTTGCTACTGACCATAATTCCTGTCCTAAATATTAGAAGGACATTTAGTTATACGGCAAATATTTGTTGTTTTAATTGGTTTTTGTGGTTTGTTTTTTTTTTCCTTGGGGGGGTAGATGTTTTTTTTTGTCCCCATAGAAACATCTTAAGGGAAAGTTCATTTAATAATAATGTCAATTAAAGAGTAATTTTCAATGAGTGAAGGAAAAATTGCTTTGCTACTGGATTAACCTCTCTAGCAATATCCAGCAACAATAAAGAAGTGCTGCAGTTTACCAGAAAACACAAATTCGGACGCAGACCTGGAGAAGTGCGTGTGTTTGTGTGGGTCTGCGTTCAGAGGTGAACCCCCACATCCATATGGAGTGGCTGTATGCATTCGTGGATGGGTTGGAGTTGATGTATGTAATGTCCACACACAGAGAGGCATATATATGTGTACACACATACCATATTTTCAGATTAAAGCAGTTCTTGTAATATCTTGTAGAACACTAAATATTCCCTTTTAATATCTAAATAGGTCAGTAATACAGTTCAGTAACATTGGAGGTGTCTGTATATTCTCTCTCTTCAGTCTGTGATAAAACATTCTTTAAGACTATTGGGATTTTACACTGTAATTCTATTAAATAGTAATTGAAGGGTCGCAAGAGGCTATGATACAGGATCAGCAGTGTGTAAGCCATCCGTTTGAACTTTAATTTGGAATCATAGGCAGATGGGATCACGGCCTCTTTGTGGTGCTTGCAGATTTAAAACTAGCCAGCACATGGAGTGGAAAAAAAACCTGCAATGCAGATTCATTCATTAAACATGAAAGGTTAGTGCTTGAGAGCATAAACGCTTAGACGTCTAGGTAAATACAGAAATATATTTCACTCTCCTCCCTTCACTCCCACCATAACCCCCAACTATCTCAGTTACTGCTTTTTATTGTTATTACAAATAACTTTCTGTTATATCCCCAGTGGGGATAAGTGTACCTGAATGACTTATTTATACCTGCATCACAGTCTGTCTGTGAAACTTTTATTCCACTTGCAGCCGGGGGGCAGCTAGTTTTATTTATTTATTTACTCTTTTGCTGCCTCTTCCGTGTGCCTTCTTGAACGCTTTTAAAGCTCTCATGGAAAGATTACCGGAATCAAGTCCCGCTGTATAGTACACATGGCAGTGAAGGAGGGAGCTGTTTTCGCAAATGGAAAAATTATAATAAAAAACCCCAAACCCCGGACAGAACCAGTGTGGTATGAAATTATCTGCCTGAGCTGGGAGACGAATGGTAAAAGCCACATTCTGCAGGAGGAGCCGGGGTGCTGTTGCGTGTGGCAGGGAGCTGCTGTGCGTGGCCGAGGTGTGTGCGCACGTGGGAGTGGGTTCGTGCTCGTGCTCGTGGGTATCGTGGGTGTGTGTTGGTCAACACTTAGGCCGGACATTGCAGTTCCACCTTATCTGAAAACAAAAGACTTTCCAACTGCAAGTCAAATCCATCCCTCCTCCCCTCGTCTCTGGCTATATCGTATTAAAAAGGAGCTTTCATTGTTTATTTCTAAATATTTGTGAAGCAGACAGTCTATGGGTTAACTTAATTAACACATCCATACTGTATATTAGTGGACCAAGCGGTACGGCGAATTTCTAATGCGATGGTTGAATGTGATAGTCATTTCTGTGTTACAGGAGATTACAGCAACACTGGAGCATTTCCAGATTGTAGATGGTTTTAGATGTTGAATTTCCAGATGAGTATTTACCATCATAACTAATTTAAGACCATTATTAAATAGAAATTCTCAGCAGGGCTCTTTAATGATGGAACACGTTACTAATTACAGAGTTTACGCTCTGTTTTGGCTAAGCAGTCTAGAGGGATGGGATTGTGCTCTGCATGCAAAGCCAATATTACTAACGAGGAGGCATCATACCCCTAACATTTCAATCATATTATTAAAGAAAGCCACTTCTTGCCTTATCTGTGCGAGGAGATAGCAAGACCGTTTTGTTTACCGGCCTCCCAAGCTCTGAAAATAGCTGGGATGGAGAGCGGGGTCCCTCCCCCTCCTCCCCTATTCCCAGAGGCTTGTCCGCTGGGGAGGCTGTGCAAAGGAGAGACGCCCTCGCCCGCCGCGACCCGGGGCTCGTTCCGCGCCGCTCCCGCCTGGCCGGTGCCCCCCAGGGCCGCAGCGGGAAGTCTCTTCCCGGCACTCCGCGCAGGGGGGAAGCGCAATAGCGAGGGCTTAAGCGGACAGGGCAAAGGAGGACTCTTCCTCTCCCCCCAAAAGTCATGGGCGCAGATGCACGCACGAGGGGCAGCTATACAGAATTCGCGTGTGCGGATAGATGAGTACAAACAGTAGTGTCAGTAAAGGACAAAGACGAACAATCTTGGTGTCCCCACTCTCCCTCACCTCTTCGCTCCTTCGGGCTCCACGTCCCGGGAAGTTGCTGGTACGTTTCACCCGGAGGCCCGGAAGACTGCGACGCTCCCGTCGAAGCTCGAGGAAGCAGCTCTGAGTCACGAGGTTTGTATTAAACTGTGAAGATGTGTTCAGAGCTGCGAGAGAATGACACCAGTGGGAGAGGGGAAAGTGGGACACCGGGGTCCTCATCCAGATGAGCCCCTGTTCCCGCAGCTGTGTCCCTTGCATCGTCCCGCAAGTGCAGGACGGGCGTCCCTCTGCCCTAGCATTTCTTTGAGACAATAGCCTTGGAGACAGAAGGAGGCGAAGTAGATTTTTTTCCCTCACCTCAGGTGTGGGCCACGTAAAATTGCATTTAGTTTTTCTGACAATAGCAATTTTCCTCTTACCCATCTACTTCCTGGCCCACCTCCTTTCCCTCTCCAGGTTACGGAGCACGCTGTTGCGTTCAGACCCGGTGTCAGTACTGAGTTTTCGTTGCCGTGAAAGGACAACAAACGGTTCTCAGCCTATTTTCAGTCTCGCTATCCATTAATGTGTTTGATCTGGACGATTAATAAGTACTCAGGAGAGGTTTGCAAAAACCTGCTATTACATTCAGTGTTGTTCTTGCCCGAGTAAAGACTTTTGGATTGTCTTGCTCTGCCTGTCTTAAAAAGGTGCGGTATCCATTCTCTCTTCAGATGAGACCCACATATACATGTATACAGAGAGAGACAGAAACATTTTCTCTTTATACACTTACGTATTTGCAAGCACAGCTGCATATTTTCTACACACCCCCTCCCCCACCTGGCCTTACAGAACACTAAAATCAAGGAAACACAGTCAATGGCCAGAGAATCGGTAGGTTTCCCCCATTTCTATTTTAAAGAGCTCTGTAGTGCCATCTAAACAACAATCTAAACATAAAAATCTTCTCATGGATTTGAAGGAAATTAAATTGTTTCCCCCCACTGTGTGCTTGTGAGCGAGTCAGACTGTGTTAACTTCTAAATGGATTCTCTCAGTTTGTCTACTTATGTGTTTTACTGCAGCGTGTCTTGTTCAATAACGCAGGATGTGGCACTCGGTGAAAGTCTGGCCGCTCTTTCGGAGCCACTCTGCTTCCCCGTGTCAAGGAACTTCCATCTCGTAGGCCGGGCCACTCGGCGGGCCCGCGTCTGCGGCCCCAGGACGGAGACCCCTCTCCCTGCTGCTCCGGGGCGCTGCACGCAGGGCGGTGTCTCCAGGGACTGGGACTGCCCTCTCCTTCAGGCAGAGCTAAGCAGAAGGCAAGCCCCACAGGTGGACGTGCATTCCCTCGGGGGCACTGCCTGGGACTCTCTGGAGCACCCGCCCCATTCCAGCCGCGCCCGCCAGCGCGGAGAGAGGAAGGAAGGACGCCCCCCTGGGGCTGCCGCCTCCCCTCAGCTGGGCACCGCCGGGACTGCGCGGGCCGGGGCGCCGGGACGTGCTGGGCGCGGGGATAGCCCTGCTCTGACCGCCCCCCGAGCGGAGGGCCCTGCCGGAAACCGTGCCGAGCCAAGCTGAGCAGTGCCGGAGGCTGCCCGCAGGTGCCCCCTTCCCGGCGGGTTCTTCCCGCCCCGGCGTCCCAGGCGCCGTGTCCCCGCCGAACCGTGGTCCCGCCGCCACCGACGGCGCCTCAGCCCGTTTGGAAACTGACTCATTCTGTAAATAATCTTTGACGTCCCCACAAAGCCGCCCTTCGAGAGGAGTTTATTAGCACGGAGCCATTAAAACAGATGTCATGTTAGCTTCCCCGTGACATTTGGGTGACACATCTCTCCCGATGAATTGCTAATTGTCTTCCCGCCCGCAGTAAACATCCCGCTCTATTGTCTGCGCTGAAGAGAGTTTGTGCCACAAAATACAGTCCTGCACGGCGGAGAGACCTCGCCGTGCGCCTCCCCTCCCCCTGCCCCGGCCCCGCGTCCCGGCCTCCTCGGTCGTTTAGTTGCCCTTCTCCTGCCCCTCAGACCCTGCTGCCCCCCGGCTGGAGCCCCGACCCCTTCCCTGCATCTGGAGGTGCGGCAGGCCCGGCCCGACAGCCGTCTGCTCTGCCCTGCCCTCCGCCGCGGCAAGGACCCCCGCCCGCCCTGGAGCATCCCCGGTCCTTGCCCGCCGGGGTCCAGCAGACAGCCGCGCTCGCGGAGCCGGAGGGCAGTGAGCTCTCTCCCCGTCCTTCCCCTTCTGGCATAACACCCTTTTCCAGCTCCTCCGAACTGTTTATTTTTGCCTGGAACAAAAGGTGTGTGTGGCAGGGTGGGGGGAGGCGTTTCATTTCCAGCAAAGTCCAAGCACGGCGGTGACATATGTCTGTCGTTTTCTGATGTGAAAAGAAGGGATGTGCAGGGCTGAGCCGTCTCCTTATTCCCTGGTGGAGGTACTCGGAGGAAACTAACTGAGGGCTTTGGGAGGATAAGACAGAGCAGCCTTAAAGACGAGCTTTGCAGCTGAGTGGCTGACTGAATCCTTCTTACCTATGTACGTAAGGTTTCATATTCATAGCCGTTGTCTGTACGTTGATACATAATCTCTCGCCCTTGTTAATTCTCAATAGATGCAGAGATAACTAATCCTCCCAGTTAGATAGACACGGGCAGATTACGTGAGCGCAGTCTATCTACCTACTTCTCTGTATAGCCGTATGCACATATATAAAAGCACGTAAAGCTATTTCACTGGGTTTTCTTTCACGGAACTGCACAGAAGTGGGCAGATGCAGAACCCGACGCCTTGCCTAGCAGATGTAGAAGTATTTGGCCAGAATAAACACATACTCACATATTCGGGGCTACTTGTTAGAATTTTAGTGTATTCTCTCCCTCTCCTCCACAACGTGCTCGAGTTTTATACAACCACGTACAAGCTTTCTTAGTGGGGAAAATTATGGAAAGAGGGAGAGGGAGGGGAAAGATTGTGTAGATCCGGAGTCTTTAAAAAACTCAAACCAAACCAAACCCAATCCCGCCCTCCCTCCCCGAATCTGCAAAACAACACTTGAAACTATTTATCTGCTGAACAAATAAACCCATTGGGCTCCAAAGAAGATATTATTTTGATTACCCCAAAGCGTACCCGTCCTTAAGGCCAGCCAAGATCTACAGAGAGTTACCTGGGCTCTGCTTTGTTCTGATTTTTAGCATAGATGTTTTGTGGATGCCAATCGCAAAACAAAGCGATCTTGGGATGCCTGCTAAATCTCTCCCCGAGTGTGCCCAGAGCCTGCCCGCCCCCAGTCCAGGGGTACTCGGCTTCTCCTTCCCAGGAAAGCCGGAGACGATGACGCCCGTGGGGCAGCGCCCGTCCCCGCCGGCTGCGCTAACACTGTGGTCTGAACTCGGCTGAGTTTGTAAATGTCGTTTAGTAACTGTCTGCCTCCGCGAATGGGATGGCTTTGCAGCCGCTCGGGAAGGTACCCGGCTCGGGCCCGGCAGTATCGGCACCCCCGCCCAGCCGGGCCCGGCGACCCAACAGGGAACGGTCCCTGCGAGCGCACCGCAGGCTGCCAGCCGCATCTCTGCAAACGGGAACCCTGCTCCCGGAGCGGGAGGAGGGCGGGGGGTGTTCAAATGCCACCTCACTGCTCCTCGGTGAATATTAAACATCATTGTCTTACAAATGAGGAGAAACCGCTAGCGTCAGAATAAACTACCTCTTGAAACCCCAAGTCTCTTACAGCGGGTCATCAGAGAGGACGAAACTCTTAGCTCTAAAATCGGATTCCTCCCACCTGCGACTTCCCTGTGTCCTGATGTCCTGAAACTGTCCGTCTTGTGTGTCATCTTTGTTCGGCTATTAGCAGTACAATACACACTGGTTCCCACAAGAATGATGAGATGATTTCATCCCGGATGAATTCCTGCAAGGACCCTACTCCGAAAAGGGGTCCTTTCACTCCGGTCCTGCCCTTCCAATGATCAAGTTGTCTCCTTGACTGGAAACACGGGAGGGACATGGGACTTTGTCACTGAATCTAGGTCAGAAGAGGAAGGCAGATTATGCTCCCTTGCCAAGATTTTTCCCTTCGGCTAATGACTTTGTCCTATGTCAGTGGAGTCGTTAAGACTTGTTTTTATCTGCAGGTCCAGAGTAAACGTTGAAGAACCCTTGAATTTTACACTTCTCTGCTATGGTTGTGAAAGAGTCAGTTGCTCACTCGAGAATTACAGTGTATCAGAGGGGAAAAAATTCCCGGCAAATAGGGATTGTGTATTAGGAAATGCCTTCTCGAGCTGTATCGTTTCTCTCATTACAAAATCAAGATACTCTTCCATCTCATGCAACATCCTAGTGTTACACCTCGAGAAGGTAGAGGAGAGTTCGAAGAAGTGAAGGTGACAATTTGGAAAATGCAGGCAGGAAACAGGCCCCATCATACTTCCAAAACAAAAACCTCCTCACCAAAATAAAGCACCAAATAAAGCACCAATCTATATGTAATCAATACCGATCTGGAACCAGTCTGTTCCTCCCCAGCTTCGTGTAGATCCCAGGCTGCAAGTGCTTGTGATTACAGAGAGTAGGAGGGTCATTTCCTAACAAGGGTGCTCACTGTATCTGAGCTCCAAATTATCCAGAGAGGACAGATGGCCCTTCTGATCTTATAATGAGAGCAGGGAGTGATTATCAGCCTGAACCAAAAAATGATGCTCTGCTGACATATTTTCACAGTTCTGAAATCTGTGCTTGCACTTATGCCTCGATTCATATCCCTCTTCGTTTAATTTAGGCATCGTTTGGGATTTCGAAGGGCTGTGTGAAATCCTCTCATTTATCTCTGTCTGTGCGTCTCTGTCTCTCTCCCCATGTATCTATCTAGGACATGTGTACAGACACAAAACAAAGGCAAGCAAAAGGTCACTTCACAGGAACTCTTAAGCCAAATCACGCTTGGCAAAATATTTATATATAAATATATTTGCCAATAATTAAGAAGCCCAGCTGCCTCCTGGATGCCTAGATTTTATGTCTACTCCTTGACAGTTTTCTGGAGCTGTTGCATTCCATCTTTGCAATTACTATGATATGTCGTGGTGAGTCAGCCCACACCCCAGCCTGCTTTGAAAAAAGCAACAACAATAAAAAAAAAATCATACTTGTGTATACACATATTTGTGTTTTCTCTTCATACCCTAACTAATTTCTTTTTTTTTTTATTTCAGAGGGGTGTGTGGCAGAGAGCAGAATTCCCTATGAAAGCCGAGTATACGTAAAGAGGGATATTTCTGTCATTTGCAGATTGCTGTGACTTTTCAGCCTAAAAGCAATGTTAATTAACTCTACCCCGCACAGAAAGTGTAACAGAGAAGGAGGCCCCGGGGAAGCTTCCGGTGACTGGCAGGAGTCAGATCTCCATCCGTTTTTTCAAGTCCCTCAGAGGTGAACTTGCAATTGCAGAGAAGTTAGGTCAGTACAAACAAATTAAATCAGGAAACTATTCAGTGGTTACACAGTCATTTCACTCTCCTATTTGCACTGTAATATTGCATTACCCTCTAATTGTCACATATACTTTTCACTCTCCAAATATGGAAGACAAATACTGAATCCATTTAAAGTTATAACGCTTGCCAGGCTGCCCGGCTGGTTGGGGAAAGAGTTTTCGGCGTGTTCTTGCTGCCATCTGCTGGTCCCACAGCTCTGAGCGAACCCTTCATACCCGAAACCTATTTTCACAGCTGAAAAGAAAAAGGTCTGTGGCAAACGATAGGAAATACACCTAATGGGAAAAGCCATGATAATGTCACCAACGGCACTTGGGAGATTGCCACGCCGTTAATTTTAAGCATAGGGAATAACTACTCTTCTAGTCACTGGAGCTGTATTCACTACTTGGTACTAAGCAAGTGCATATACCTTTGCAGACTCCAGCTCTAGGTGTAAAGTGATTTTATACAAACAAGAAACTAATTTCATATTTTTGGTGCCAAGAGATTATAATAATATATTCTTTGAAGAACAACCATTTGTTTGAAAAAAAAAAGTTTAGATATTCTATATAATTACCAATGTCATATTAAAAGGCAGTCAGTGCCAAAGTTTTCCCTACTTCCTTTTTCCTCTTCAATATCCATCTGAACTCCTCTCCCAAACCATGGCAGGAGGTGTGCCAGGCTACATAAGTAACATCAATTTGACTTTGTCTGCAATTTTTTCAAGACTTTCTCTAGAAAGAACTTTGCTTTCATAGCAGCAGCATTTTTTCTGAGGTATCATCTCATGTTGTTGTCTGCTTATTTCCAAATGATTGCTGATTTGAAATAATGACACCATCTAGTAATTTTATTCCATGTAAATAATACCATATATATAAACAATCTCTTCAAGGAATGTGTGGTTAGGAGGAATTGGTAGAATAATACTTATCATTTCCACCTGTAGGTTGCCTGGGTCAGAGCCACTGAGGGCTTCACTATCACCTAACTACTGAGGCTTGAGTTTCCCAGCTTCCTATGATCCCTCCAGTAAAGCCTTCACAACATCCACACTGCAGATACAGTGTATAGAAATTGTTTGAGGGCATCAAGAAGCTTTGGTCCTTGGACCCACCACATACCTCAGGTCAAGCACATCTTTTCAGACCCCACCCTCAGGACCTTACCCAGAGGGCAAGGATTTATCATCTCAAAAATACTGCCACCTCCATGGTCTCTTGCAATGTGAGAAGAAACCTTGATATTGATTCTTACTCCAAACCAGGCAGGGTATAACCACAATTAACCATAGAAAACCTTCCTACTTTCACATGACAGAAGTCCAACTTAAGGAAAGAAATTCTGACTGAATGGTCCACATCCCTCTAGGTAAGTCCTAATTTCTCCATTATCTGCCTGACTAGTTTAGCCATCCTCTAATGTCACAGCTTCTGGGACACCAGAACTTTGGTACCAGGGTTCTTCACCTAACTGAGGTTAAGAACCCAAAGTTTAAAACTCCAATTAGCAGGACAACATCAGAAGTACAAATGATGCTGAGACCTTAAGTTGTCCATGCCTAACACGTAGCCAGCTCAACACAGGGAAACTGAGACTTAGGAAACACCATGCCTTCCTTCATATCAATGAATAAAGCCACAACTTACAGATTCCCATCTGGCCTTGATTTCACTATCAGAGTATATGGGTCTTTATAAGGATATGCAAAGAATTATAATATGTATTTTGAACCAGCAGATTTTTAAAGTAAGAAATGTGTCATGAAGCATGCATGCCCTGGTGATCCCCTTCTACCCTTCCCTGCCTACTCTGCCCATTCTGACAGACAGTTTCAATGAGATCTTGGCGGAAGAGTAGTGTGGTATGAGGTATCTGAGGTAATGATCAGCAGAATAAGGCCTTCACACAATGGCAGTGTAATATCCATTTCTATGAGATCTCTGAGGGTCACTCCATCTTTATATCGTGTCTCTCTGATTAAGCAATACAGTGACAGTCATACTGTCACAGGAAGCAGATCGGTCAGCTTTTGGGTCCTGAGTGGCTAGCAAGCCAGCCATCCTGGAAAGGTACCAGATACCCACTTTTCTTTTACTGCTGTTAGTCTGAATTTTACTGTCCACAGAGATTCTGTCTCAGCATATAAGAGCATCACCATCATACTAAACAGAGCATTATCTGTAAAAGTATTTAGCAGGACTGCTGAAAACCAGCAGGACATATTCATTGTGGGCTCTGCTTTGCCAGTGTGACATCCACATGGCAGCTGTGGTCCATGATCACTTGTTTTTTAATCTGATACCCACTTTCACTTACACTTGCAAAATGCACTACTGCACTGCAGTATAGTGTTGTATCAAGACATATAGTAGCTGCACGCATTTAACCTGTGTGCTGCTCTAAAATACCTGTGCTTCCGAGGTTGAACAGATGGCCATAGAAGATGTTACATGATATCTCTGGTTAAATGCCTCTCTGCACATGAGAAAATTATTTTTTTGGGCAGTATAGCATATGATCATATGGGTCCTCTGTGACTGAGATGCAAGTGTACTGAGAACACAGCTGAGGCATGTTCTCAGCTTGAGTTGTGGTATGTTAGAAGGATTTGTGTCATTTTGCACATTCCAAATGATTCAGAGATCATGGCAATAGGCTTTGTGCTGAGACTGTTGACTAGTTTTCATTAAATAAGAAACTATTTTTATTCAAGGGGATGGTCCAGAATCTTGTATGAACAAAGACATCAAGAAGGATTCTGCAAGTCCAGTGGAAAAAGATATGTTATTGTTGTTTTAAATAGTGTTCAACACATGACACTGTGAAACATAATGAGTAGCCTGAACATCTTGCTGCATCACTAATTCAGAGTAATACAAATTTTTTTTTTCCAATTTGGTTTGTAGTACCTTTTGTACCACTTGTAAGTGGTGCTTTGAAGTCAATCAATGATTATTGTTCGACATCATTACCAGATTTCAAAATCGAGGGAATTTATTCTCTGGAAAGGCTAACATTTCAAACTTCTTTTAGGACAACAAAGAGGCAAAATTTAGAAATTTTAGATACTCAGGAATATTACACGAACTGCTAAAATCTTCCATTTCAGTAAGGCTGCAACACTCTGTGCTGGTATGGATTTCTTTTGATATTATAATTCCAATTTTTCTACTGTCTTAATCTAAATTTTAACACCAAAGGAAAACACTTCAACAACTTAGAAATTAAATATTCCGGTACTCTTTGCAAAGAACATTCACAGAATTTTCAGCAACCCGTATTGAAATTGACTAACTAGAATATTTTTAATTATCTCTAATTACCAGATAATAAAGTGGCTAGAAGGACAGGAGACTGACTACTCCGTAAAGCAATTTTACACTGAAACTGATCACAATTATAACTCTGAGATTTATGTGCTAAAATACCTGTATGTATTAGGAAACAAGGGAACTTACATTTAATTTAAATAGTATTCAGAGGACAACTATTGAGACATTGAGACCTTAAGAATGCTAATGCTCTATCTAAGCTGATATTCCCACAGTCAGACAAAGCACAATGGGATAAATAGGATTTATTTTTCTTATTTTGTTTTAAGAAGAGGAAAACAATATTCTGTTTACAGTCTAACATTGGGTGCTCTTTGGTCTTTAAAACTACCATGAGGTTAGTGAAGAAGCTCTCCATGCACCTTTACACATAAATTGCACACACTGAGACTGGTATTGAACATTCATTTGGGAATTGCTTATGTTCCTGTGCTGGTTTAAAGGTAAACCGGCAGGAGAAATGAACCCAACACAAAAGAGATTATAAGTCAGAGCTACAATTTAATAACAATATTACAATAAATGCAATGGCACAAAGAGAAATTGGTTTCAACCCACAAAACCCAGAAGTATAACCCAGCACCCTGGGGCACAAACACAATGGTGTTTGTTGGCCCCTGTGCTGAACTCCATGTGGTTCCCCCGAGTCCAAAGCAAAAGGAAGTGAAGAATCTGTTAGTGCAGATGACGGTTGCAGTCTGGTAGAGAGTGGTGGTTGCAGTCTGGTTGAGAGTGGTGGTCTCCTCCTGTCGAGGTTCTGGTCCTCCTCTGGATCCGACAAGTGGTCCCCCAAGGTCTTCAAACCCCCAGATTATGTACCCTCAGGTCCAGGTGGGAATGCCCAGTACCTCCCCCAGGACGAGGAGTTGCACAATGGGTGATCTGACTCTGTGAGTCATGGGGTATTTTGGAATTGTTGCTGGGCCATTAGTAGACATGCCCCCTCAGACTGGGTGTGGAGGTGCCAATGACTTGCTGGAAGGGAGTTATCACAGCTCTTATCTCACAGGTGTCTTTCACACCCAGCTCACATCCCAAGGCCGGTGTGCCCTGGGCAGCTGCTGCAAATGGTCCATTGTTAACAGTTCTTGGGAAATGAATAGAGGGAGTAGAATACATAGCTTTGGTAACAGCCACACAGTGATAAACTGGTCCCACCTGCTGTACTAGGACAGTTTCCCATGGTGATCTGGCCTACTCAATGCTCACATGAGATGCTGCAGTTAAAGAGTACATCCTAAGAATGACTTGTTGGAGAGTCAAGTTCCTAAATTCCTTGCAGAGCTGTGTACCCCAACGAAGTGCTCAAGTGCTTGAAAACTTTTCTTTTTCCTACAAATTACATTCAGAGAATGTTAAACCCTTTCCAGTCTGTTCACCTGAACTGTATCTGGTGAACTGCCTTCCTCTTTGATTTTTCCATCCTTGTGCCAATGGGAAGCATAAAATGAAGTCTTATTTTCATAGGGGACCAAAGCATCCAATTGGATGCAGCAGACTGGATAGATGAATTCTGAATGAATGATGGTTTTACCTCTGTGATATGCACTTTCAGAAAATGCTTCATGGCTCATCTTCCCTTCAAATGTATTGAAGTGACATCTTTTCTGGCCTCTACTGACTTCTGGTTGGACTAATTTGGTCTTAGCAATTGTAAGTGGTGTAGGAAATACTGTGCATTTTAGAACTGAAGCTTTGACATGATACAAGTTAGACCTTGTTGAGCAATCTGGATAATCATATGTTTTATGGCTTTCAAATGTTCTTTCCGCAGTGTAAGGGTCCATTAATATTTAGAACAGGGAGTCTATGGTCCATTTTTTGCCTGTTTTATGTAGCATTGCTTTTCTTTATTGAAGTTTGTTATTTCACGTATGGCAGCTGAACTGTAGTTTTCAAAGAGGAAATGCTTATATTTTTTTTCTAAAAAGTTTCTTTTAACAAGAAGCATTGAGGTGACCAGAAGATGAGTTCTATTTTAACACCCTCAAACAGGAAGATATCAACAAAGATTAGGTGGAGAAAAATAAAGAAATAATCTATGACAGTGCTGAGAATGATTCTCAGAATTTTAAATACTTGTTAAAGGCTTTGCTGTATTTCACTTCAATAAACATCATGCTCCAGTTACTACTTGAAACCATAGGGGCATTATCCTGTGCAGCACTTATCAATATTTTAACACGTGAAAGTCAAATGATGTTGAAACATTGAACTATATTTCCATCTGTGCAAGCTAAAATGGTACAAATGCATCCCATGTAATGGAATACTACATCCCCAGTTACTTTCTTACAAGTGATACCTGATTCCTCTGTATTTTCTGTAGTTGTTTCCATTGCTCTGATGGTGCCCAAAGGAAGAGTGTCTTTTAAAATTAATGTCTATAGCATTGAAGGACTTTTAACCCAACCTGTATTAATTCCAGAAGAAAACCAAATACTTAGAAATTGCTATGAAAATTGGTAACTAATTTTCTGTTGCCCTTGCCTTGGTGGTTAAATCTTTCTGTGCATGTGTATTTTGTGTGCAAATCGGAATTGGTACCAAACCAAAGACCCTGAGAGTGGCTAGAGAACATACTGATCTCATGAGAGACTCTGGGAGCTTCTGCTTGGTGGAAAGATGTACTGCTTAGTGTGCATTAAAAAAAGTGAAGGAGGTTGCTGCCAAAGGTCAAACATTTCATAGTGTTTCTCTGAAACGTCTGGGAAGACAATTCCAGTCACAGATTGCAATGTGACCTGCATATGCCATGGTCCCGGAGCTCCCTGCATCAGGCACAATTGGATAGCCTGTCAAAGACCAGGCTGAGCAACTACCTGGGTTCACCCTGTAAGTCCATGAACCAGAAGAAGGATCATTGCACTGCAACTGAGTGTGACACAGGTATGAGAGTATGAGAGTGTGAGACCTAGGTAAAATGTTAACTGTATTGCTTAGTGTGTCACCTGATAGTCTGTACCCCTGCAAGATACTCTTTTATTGGCAACCTATCACAAATTAAATGATTAATACCACTTCGGTGAACCCTCTTCCATGAACTTGTCTCCTGTTACCTATGTTACTGCTGACATTGTGAACTTTCCATCTGGTCACTGAATTCCTTTTCTTGGCTTACATCATGTTGGTTTGACTTGTTTCACAATCTCCTTGTTTTTCCTGAGTTTTCTACCTGAGACCTTGGCTTATATACTCATGTCAACCAGCAATTTACTTCCTTATTTCTTGGAGCTATCTAAAGCTTTCTCTCTCCATGGTTGTGTGTCTGTGTTTCTTGTATGATCTCTTTCCTATCGAAGCTTGCAATGTTGCCTTTTGTTGTTGTTTTATAAAAGGATTTGAAGACTACCAAATCTGCCTAACAGTGGGTCTGCTTCAAGCACTTCTCTCCCATCATTCAGGGCTGCTTCTTTAGCTACAGTGTATCTCTGTCTCGTCATAACACTACTAGGCTATAGCATCAAATGAAGCTGACTTTTGGTTCTCCAGCCCACATTTTCTGCTCTTATGGGAAGATGAATTTTTGTATTGCAACATTGTAGGTATCAACTTTTTTCTCACTTGATCTGATGTCTTTGTCTAGTTGTTCAGATAGACTAATGAGTTAAACAGAGAGCTGAGGTAAGCAGGAAATTGGTAAGTATAGTTAGCTGGCCATGACCCTTCATTTGGCTATTGCTCCTTTCAGTTTCACCTGTGAGAGACGCAGTTACATAGGCTACATGAGGCATGACAATTCTCTCTCTTTGCACATTCATACAGCGTCACATGGCAATCAGATCTGTTCTTTGTAGTGCCTTGCTCACCAGCAATGGACAGGACTACAAAGTGCCAGTTAGGCATGAGTCCAGTGAGAAAATTTTTCTGATTTCATGGATTTCCCAGCTTCTTAAACTGACCTTAAATTTGTTTCACTTAATATAACCAATCACTGGACACATTTTTCCTAGGGCTTTCCTGACTCTGCTTTATATTTTT
The DNA here is from genome assembly GCA_013396695.1 of Sakesphorus luctuosus. Lineage (NCBI taxonomy): Eukaryota > Metazoa > Chordata > Aves > Passeriformes > Thamnophilidae > Sakesphorus > Sakesphorus luctuosus. Next base: position 387,703 of record VWZD01013315.1, on the reverse strand, counting down.
TATTCTCCTTGTGAGGATAGCTATAGTCTCTTACTGTTGATCAGCAGTGTTTCTTGGAAAGGGTTTCAGAGGCCTTCCCATCCACATGGAAGTGACTTGATCCATTAGCCTGTATGTGGCTGTAAATGTATCCAGTAGAAGGGTTGCAGTCACTTAGTCAATATATTTCTTCTACAATGCTCGCATCTAGAGCACCTTCAGAGCTGCTAAAGTTATAGAGCAGATACCCCTGCTTTGTCAGAAGCACAGCTAGCACAGCTTCCCACTACCAAGGGATAATCATGGTGCTGGAATGTAACATGAGTCTTTTGGTAATGCTCCACTCTTTCCATGATTGATTATAGGCTGAACCTTTCCCTCTCTTGTTTTCCACTGGACCCTAACATCTGCATTTTCCATTTGTCTGTCTGCTTGGCTCCCTATTTGCCTTTAACTAGAGTGCTTGGGCAGTGCTGTTGTCTGCCATAACTGTGAGTCTGCCCCAAGAGTTCAGCTGCTCACACTGTTTGGATTAGTTGCTTCAGGCTGGAGTCTCTTTGTATTCTTTTCTACAAGCTGCAATGGAGAGTGCCAGGCAACACAGGCATGGTGGTAAGAATGACAGCAGCAACTGGACATGAGGTAACACCTCTGAGAACCCTGAAAAGGCTCATGTGGTTAACATGGCAAACCAGAGTAAATTGTTCTGTATTCAGCAGTTCAACAGGCAACTCTGGACTGAAGACACTGGGGCTTTGTGAAAGATTTTGATTTTTCAAACCCTTGCACAGGTCTCCAGCACATAAATCGTAAAGGACCAGATCAAGCATTTGAGTTCCAGAAGAATCAAAGTTAAGCATGGAGATCATACCTCCTTCTTAAAAAGAAACTTGGCCTAGGATTTGTGATATAGATCATTAGGTAACTCTAGCTCAACAGTAAACTCAGTCCTTGATCAGCTTTTGATTGAAAATGGTAAATATGGTAAATAAATTATTTTGATTGAGATTGGAGCAGAGCTATGGAGTCTGGATATCTACTTCTGAGTGTCTGCAATGAAGTAGGATGCAGAGATAATGCCAACTGAGGTATGTAACACCAATGCCAAGTGTTCCATATTTGAGGCTTGGGTGACCCTGACTTCTGATTGTTTTGTACTCCTCTGATGTTGCCCAAAAATTGACATGTGGATGCCAGTTATCATCTCTGAATGTGCTGAAGGTACTTGTTAGACATTATAATACATCCCAATGTTCATGCAGTATTTTAGAAAGGCTTTTGCAACTTTTCCTCCCAAAGAGATTTAAAAAATAGTCACATTTTCATATAACTATATTTGATGCCTAGCTTGCTATACAAGCTGCATTCCTATTTTAGTGCTTTTATAAAATTTTTGATCTGAAAATCCAGCATTGTTAGAAGTGTGAGTCCTCCCATACAGGTGTTTTTTCCAAGTGTACTGTGTGCTAGCTATGTAGTGTTTTCTTGCTCAGGATGTTCTTTTCTTTGATATGAACCTCCATAAACTGACTAATGTCTTGCTCTTTAGGGTACTACATATAGAGTAATTCTGCCCTGACACAGCAGATAAGATTCTATGTAAATAAATGCAAATGCATATGGAGAAAAAGTAGTCCATACAAGGTGATGGCTTCAATCTACAGCATACCCTTGCCATATGTGCCATTTTGTATGTTGTTCTGAGCCCCTCATTTCTAAAAGAGCATAGCAAAGGTGGAGATGGCTCAGAGAAGGGTGAAATGATGGCCAAGTGTATGGAATAATACTGTATGAGAAAAAAAAGTGGAAGATTCAAACGAAACAGAATAAAGTTTTCCTTTTCACAACATGTCTGGAAACTGTAGGAACTCTCTGCTGCAGGATGCTGTGAAGGGTGAAAGCTGACCTTGATTCATAGACAGACAGGGAAAACTAGAAGAAGAGAAGGCCATCAATCAAGGTGCACTAAATACAAATTATTTTGGATCTGGAAGTCCCTGAGCAAGAAAGCTGTTAGAATGTGGTTATGTGAATTTACTCTCCCTTAGCAACAGACTGCTGTACTGGATGGATCTCTGCTTTGATTCACTATGGCTAGTCTTAGCGTTTATGTTAGAAGACTCCATATTTCTAAACAAAATGACAGCTGCTCAGTGGCTAGTTTTCCATTCTAGTTCCTGGCCAAAAGTAGAAAACCATATTTGAGTCCCTCCCCTTTGAACCTGGCAGCTGGACCACGGTCTTCCATTTGTGCCTGGAGTCATGAGCAGAAAAACGCATATTTAATCTACAGCACAGGCTCCGCTCTCAAAGATTTGGGTTTGTGCCAACAAGGAACAAAACCACATTTTGAAATTTTTGGTCTTTCTGCAAAGAGAATGACGCATTGAAGTACAGGGTGCATGTTGCTTCCTGATGCTTTCTGTAACAATCTCTCCTGCAAACGTGTTTTCCCCTATATTCAAATGGAGGAAAGAGCCAAAGCTGTCCCTTCTTCATTGCCCTATCTGCTTAAAGGAACTACTCTTTAAGGAGTGGATGTCTGCGTTTTGGAGATATTAGGGTGGGCTTTGGGACCCAGGCTAAACCAGACATTTATGGAGTTTCTATACAACTGGATGTCACTTAGTTTGGCAAGATTGTCCTGTACCTGGAAAGGTAGGTAATAAAACTGCAACCTGTTTTCTACCTAACATATGGTATCTAACCCCACTGGAGGCCTGTGCTTGGCAAGCAAAGCGAAAACACTGCAAATTTGATTTAGGCACATATTCAATAGTAGTCATATGGTTTCCACACGCTCTGCTTTGGAGACAGGCCAGTGTGCATAAACCAGGGGATATATAATACCATTAATATGGAATTCTCTTCCTCTTTTCAGCTTTCACTAAAAATTAGGTGTCTTTGGTCAGGAACACAGACCATTCCTTCTGGCAAAATACCCACCGAACCCCTGGCCTTCCATTCATCTTCCCTGCATGTATAAAACAAGTTATGAGGTCTAAAGAATCACAAAAAGGACAGGAAAATACATTCATACTCTATCATCTTCATCCATGGTTTGTTCATTTCATTATTCACTTCATTATTTATTTCAATAAATGTTATCTGAAGTTCAGAACTATGTAGGAATCCTAAAGCAATAGCAGCTGTAAGGAGCTGCTGTCTTTGAAAATAAGTCATATTGGAAATCCATGTTGAGTTTTCTCTGACTCAGTTTACCTACCTAAAAAGAGGAAAGCTGTATCTGCCAGCTGACTTGGCTGGTGCATTGTGGAATTCAATTCATGATTGGAAAAATGTTTTGAAGTTCCTTTCTGAAAGAAAGTGTGCATTTGTGAGGAGTGATTTGTGAGCAGTGTTCAAACAATGAGTGATAACATACAAGTTCTACTTATTCACTGCACTACGTAAAAGCAATGCATTTACCTTTTGGATTGAATCAGCTTTCAGCTTGGGATGGATTAGAGATCTCTTTAAATGCATTAATACATGCAAGCATAACCAGATTGATGAGTCTATTTACTCAAGAGACAAGCTGCTCTGGTGTCACTGTCAGCAGGAGCCAGAAAGCAAGGAGACTGCATTAGGACATGGGTCAAGACAGTGGTTACAGCTACTGTTAAACACTTCAAGAGTACAGCAGTTCTTCCTCCTCCTCTGCTATCTAAAGGCAAGTGGTTACCTGAGACACGAACTGGAGCATTCAGGCAATGTCACATTGCATGCTATTTCATGCTTGCCTTACTGCCAAAAGCTCCAAAGAGTATGCACTTTTCTTCTATCCTTGAGTTTGGAAGTTTCATTCATTTAATTACTGTGCCTGAATTCAGGGGTCTCCACTGGGTAGACAAGAGAGTTGTTAATAAGTTGGCTAAGATCTGGCTATGAATATTTTGAAGAATAATTGCGAGTTATTTGAAAATGAGACAGTTCCTATGAATTCATACACAGAAAATCTTGACTTTATTTGGGATCTGTGCTCCTAGACAACCTAAGAAGTGATTCACCAGCAGTGAAGAAGCTTCAGAGAAGCTAAGCTGCATGGAGTCATGTAGCTACTGAGTGTTTAGGTGAAACAACTGTCCCGAGGCCTGTGGATTGCAGAAACAGTGCAAAGTGTTGATATAAGCACTCACTGACTAATGCTGAACACAATCTATTTCCTGGCACTGGAGCTCATCTCAGTTAGACCATGTTACTGAGGTTTGATAGAGATGCTAATGTTCAGGATATTTTGTTCAAATAATAGGCTGGCATGGAGGCTGACATGAGGCCTCGAGGTACTGAGGATTTGTTTGAGTTCTGGTGAGATTTCAGATGCAGCCCTGTCAATGTCTAATCTAAGTATTTGGTACTGCACCTCCTTAAGGCAACATCCTTGGTGTCACATTGTTGAGGTGGAAGGAAAAAGAAAAACATAAAGCAAGATATAAAATTAGGGATTATGAAGTAAGGTTGTTAAATTGCATTTGGATATTGATGTTAAGCTCAATTTACAGGGCAGTCAGGTTACCTGTGGGTCCTGGCATCACCAGATGCCATGTGCCTACACTTCTTATGACTTGTTGGCCCCTATGATAAGGCAAGAGATTAAAAGAAATCCTAAAGAGACTCTGAAATTTATGTTCTTTCATGCTTTAAGTTGAAAGGAGGGAAGAGATGAAGACAGACAACTCCCTACCTTCAGGAGCCTTCCTGTCTGAAAGCACTTAAGCTTGAGGCCGTTCCCAGTGTAGCAGCAAGGCTACCACCAACAAACAGGGTAGATCTGAACATGTCAATGCAGGCTGTCAGTGTAGATGGGAGCTTCCAGAGCAGCCACTGTGTCCTGTTATGTTAACAGACCTGTAAAAGAAACAAGGTGTGCAGGTGTTGTGTAATCCTCAGGGCTCAGGAGGAGACCATGGAAGAATGATTTGGCTTTCTGATGGAAAGTAGCTCCAGGGACTGATGGTGCTTCCTTGGATAACAAGATAAGAGGATTCTCTCCAAAAGCCATACCCATGCCCTTTTTAATACACATTATATTGATTCTGGCCACTTCACCTAGCCTGCAGGTTCTGGGAGGTGGAGGTGAAACTTCGCACAGCACTGAAGACTTTCACTCCTTGACACATTCCTCTCTCGGGTTACGTGCTATTCAGAAGGTGACAGTACAGGTTCTGTTCATGAATGAGCATTGTTAAATACACTGTACAAAAAATGTGCACCTGGAATAAAGCATTTCACCACCTCTCCCCCCTGGAGAGTCAAGCAGAAGTCAGAGCTGTGCATGTGTGTGTGAAAAACAAAGGCTCATTGCAGCAGCATGAGATGAGGGAGGGATCTTCCACAGTTATAGTCACCAACAAGGATGACACTGATTTTGGCACTTCTCCAATGCCTTTCAGTTGGGTCTGTTAAAGAAATGTGCAAGGACAGAACTTCTCAGAAAGGGTTATAGGGAGAAACCAAGAAATTAGATGGACAGATGAAAGTCTTACATGCAATCCTTCTTAAGCATTTGTAGGACAGGATGATTGTGCATCTGTATCACAGTCTTGGAGTTTTTTTCATTTTCACAATGTATTTAAATAGGAACTTTCCAAATCTAAAGCATTCCCCACTATCTTTTGTTCATTGAACAGAGGGAATCAGCATAAAACATGCACATACGCACTCGCAGTAGTAAAATTGCAAAATGTATGAGTGCTGCTGAGATATAAATTTTCATTGTTTTTGCTTTTGAGAAGATCCTTCCATGTATCAAGTTCTCCCTACTTCAGATGTAAATATGGGCACCTGTTTTCTACGGGGAGAGAGCAGGTATCAGCAGAGAACTGGACCAGGAACACTCCATCCCTCCTTTTGCTGAGGATGGAAATTCTCAAATATCCCATTGAAGTACACCTGTCTTGGTCGTGCAACACAGACAAAGCCATGTATAGAGGCACCTGGCTGTACAACTTCAGTGTTACAAAGAGATTTAGCAGTAATTTTTCATCTCTGCAAATACAAGCTGCAAATGAGAGCTTCAGATCTTAGAGACTCGAAGACAGTTTTCCTCATCCTTCCCTCTGCAAAGATTAGCAATGCCTGTGAAGAGGACTAGGTGTGGTGGGGCATGAGGAAGCTGCATGGGCACACAGGGCAGGCAGAGCATCCCTATGGTACAGCTTGCTCAGGTAGCTCCTTCACCAGCTAGTTCAGTCATTTCGCATCATACCTGTGCAGAGACCTCTGCATTTCAGACTTTGCTTGTCACCAATGGGGACTGGGGGAGCAATTTTGAGGCTTGATGCAGCACTACCACCAAAGTGTGTTGCTTAGGACTATTTAGGGAACCAAAAGATAGTCTGTAGAGAAAAACCATCATTACTAGTTTAGTCACCAGAACCACCTCTTTTGTTCGCAATAGCTGCCACAGATTCCTCCTTCATTGATATCTACATGGTGTTTAAAATAGATTTAAATATTCTTTAATAGAGCTTTCATTGCCTTTCCAGACAACTCACCTGGTTTCCTACCTTTGTTCCCAGGTGTTGAGAGCATACATTTCAGTTGCCAGTTCTTCCTAGTCTTTTTGCTCATTTGCTGCCATTCTTCCTCATAGCAAAAATGTTTTTGTACTACTTTCTCGAACAGCTTTCTCTATCAAAGAACATGTTTGCTGATTCCTCTAGAATGCTCTCTTGTGGGCAATGCTATTCTTATGCTTATATTCTTAATTTCTTGCTCTATGTGCTGCTGTACTCTTAGACTGCCCTGGTAGCAATGTCACTTGGGACTTCTAAAACTCAGCTCCAGGTGTAACTGCTTTCTGAGAAATCAAGTTCCAAGCACATTCATAAGCATATCCTAACTGTACAACTGACTTATGGGGTTATTTTCCCTATTGACCAACAATTCACATTTTAAATACCTTGCTGAAGACTTTAGTTCTCATTTCACTTTCTGGCAGCAGCACTGCACATGAGTGACTGCCAGGTGAAATCTACACCGATAAAGAGGGGGTGCACACAAGCAGTATCAGAAGCCTGAGTCCTCTGAGCTTTCGTAGGATCTCAGTTCAATACAGGTGAGTTAAAGGTGCTAGTGCAATGAGGCTCTCAACCCTGGCATGAAATTTATCCCTGATGATTAGGGAAACCCTATCATTTGGACTATGTTGGCACATTAGGCACTTTCTAAAGCTAAATGAATCCCTTATCCCATGTAGCTCCTCTCCGTCTGTGAATCTGTTCTGGCCAGCTGCTTGTGCTTATTGTCATGCAGTCTGTCCTATTTATGCTTCACTGTGCTCTGTTCTGTGTAGGAGATTATTTCTTTTCCATGTGAAAGAGTTTTATACTCTTGAGTTCTCAGTAATGTGTTGGTTCCTGACACACACACACACACACACACACACACACACACACACACACACACACACAAAATCCCAACAAAAATGCAAACCCAATTCCTTCTATGACAAAGATCAAAATTAATATGAAAGGAGCTTCATTTTTGTTGGAAAATGTAAAGGGATATAATACAGCAGATTAGGTGGTGACATGTGAGACAAATGGCCTAATTAATGGCTCATCATTCCAGGGATTTTGTCAGCAGACATAGTTAGTTTCTGAGGCATTTATTAAGGAATTTGCTGGTGTCATCCACAGGAACATCTTGAACAACAAACATTCTACTTTTTGACTGAATTCTCATACAGATACCAAATGGAGATATCTAGACTTAGCAGAAATGACTTTCAGAGGACTGTAAATGCAACCCTAAAAATCAGGCAATTTCCTTGTGGACCATAAGATGAAATAAGGCCCTTAAGGTGCATGAAATCTGGAGGAGAGAGTTCCCATTTTGCCTTTCCCTGCAAAAGGAACTGTGGTCATGCTCAAGTCTTCTTCAGCATGTGAGGATTTTAGGGCATATTCTCTCTATTACTGTTCTATTAACAAGAACCTCCTGCCTCTGAGCACTGTCCAGCCTTGGCGTAAGAATTTGAGAATGTACAGGGTTCTTAATGAAGAGGAGCTTAATACAGAGTTAACAGGCTGTTTGTTGGATATCCAGTAAGGGTAATACCCAGCTTCAACTATATTTTAAGGATAAATGTTACTGAATCCTTTTAGCTTTGTTTAATAACCCAGACAAAACCAATGAAGTCTGAGTATTTCCTACCACAGAAAATTCCTATTCCTACTCCTTATAAGGGCAGAGGATGCAAAGGAGTGAAGAGGGATAGAGTTTCTTCAGTTTGCTGGAGCATAAAGATGCAATTCAATTTCTCTTGTGAAATTAAAGGCAACTAGGTGCATCAGCATTTTTAAAAACCTTTCTGTGGCCCTGAATATCAAGATCATGCAGGTATGTAATTCCATCTGAAGTCAGTGGGAGCTGAGCATCAGTCTGAAGACCTAAACCTTAGGGGGAATTTTCAAAGGTGCCTAAGGTAGCAATTTCCTGATACCACTGCATATAACCTGACTGATTTCTACAGAAGAGAACACCGGGTTTGCCATTTACTGTTATGAAACATGGGGGTTGATTCATATGTTACAGGCTGAAGACATCTATTAAACCTCCGTTCTCAGACTGTTTCTCCACCTGGTTATCAAAGTGCCTAATTCAGTGCACAAAATTCTTCCCCTGCAGTTACCAAACATGCTTGCATCTGTGTGTGAAAGTAGGAAATAGGAGGGACCTATCCAAAGTTATTCCAGGCATTGCCATTCCAACTGCAAAAAGCTGGTAGCAATGTCAGTCATGAATTTATTCAGCATCTGGATTTTTTTTAAAGCACTGGGATTCTAAAAGTCTTTAATCAACAGTGAACTCAGAAAACCTATTTCTGACATGAATTCTAACAGAGAGATGAAAACTTGTTCAACAGCAACCTTAAAGAAACATGACTAAACAGGAGTACATTCTTACTAGCAACTAGTTTTCTGTCCTACAGAAAGCAGAACATGCTAATATATGTAACCATAAAGACAGACTCCAAAATATTTAAGTTCATGAGCAGAGGTGTTGACAGTTAAATTGAACTTCTGGCAGGCAGTTGCAGCTTGTGAGGGAGCAAACAGCAACTCTTCAGCTTTCAAAACATTTACCAAAGATAATAATTACAAAGCCACATAGTTTCAGGATGACTTTCATTTGTCAGGACAGTTAACAGCAGTGAGAAGCAAAGCCAAGAGAAAAGCCAAATGCTAGCAGGAAAATACTGACAAATCACTTGATGTAAAATTGAGCCTTCTAGTATGACAGGAGAGCACAGGACCTGCCATCTAGTCCCAGCAGGCCCATGCTGAATCTGTTGCAGTTGTCTGACCTGGGAAGGAAGCAGGCTGCACTGGGATTTTACCCACGAGTGTGGTGCAGCCCTGAGGCAGGATATCCAGTCTGACAGTGTTTCTTACCCTCCTCATCCCCTTCCAAGCCTGAGTGGGTATGGGTGGGACTGCATCATGCCCCAGCCAACAGACTGAGAACTCGTGCTTCATGATGACAGGGAAGAGTGGAGAGAGGAAGGAGGTTTCTAGGAGTAGACAACAGGGATAACCACCCCTGTGGAAAGGAAAGCACCTTGGATATTATGCTCCTCTGCTCGACTGGAGCAGCAAGTGTATCACTCAATGGATTTGTTCTACCTCATGCTTTGGCATCCATTTCCAGCTTCCTTCTCCCTCTGCCCTCTCCGGCCATCCCTCTAGCCTTATTTCTTCTATTCTGTGGCAAAAGTGGCAGCTGGGAGCCAACTATCCGAGCAAGTGCACCTCTTAACTAGCCTTTTGTCTGGTTCTCCTTACAGCCACTGCAGCCTGCTGAATTTAACATAGGCTCAACAAGCCACCCAGTCCTGCAGGCATGTTTGCAACAGCGGAACTTGTGATACCAGCTCTGGGTGATGCAAATTTGGGATGCTGGTTCATTTGTCAGTGTTTTGCAAAGAGTGATGCTTACCATTCCTATTAATTTCTGTGTAAAATAAACATTAGAACTAAATGGGGGAAGAGGCAGGTAAACTGACTTAGGTAAATAACCTCTAGCAACCTAAACTGGTTTCAGATACAATTTAGGTTGCCTGAGTTCTGTATTTTAGGTTTTTTTCTTTTAAACTCAACTAACCCTGAGCAGTGTTAATGCTCTTCTGCTTTCTGTCTTGGAACAGATCCAGAAACAGCAAAATTCATTGCAGAATGGCTGTTCACAGAGGAGGTCTGAGAGTATAGAAACAGGAGAGAGAGAAATTTTGTGAGTGAATCTGTTCATATTCATTTTCTGTCCTGATTATGCAGATTAAGAATGTTCCAGTAAGCCTGTATTATTTGCAGTCCAGAAAGAAGTCAGCCAGGATGCAGACACTCTTGAGCTCTGTCTATTCACATATAAACAACACAGGCTACCCATAAGATATTACTCTTGGGAGCATCTCACAGCTATAGCAGCTGCCACCAACTACAGTAGCTGCTCAGCTGGAGAGACTGTGATAACGTTGACCACTCTAATAGCAAAGGATATGTAAAAATCTGGTCTTGCAGTGAAGTGACTTCAGTGCATCTCAGCAGACAGAGTGAAGACAAAACTCCCGCCAGGTGCTCTAGTCCAATGCTTCCCACATAGATGAGCTTCAAACAGAGATTTCTGAGCATTGACAAATTGTAGTAACTTGTATAACAACACAGTGTTGCCATGATTTGGCAATATCAGCAGAAAGATGCTGAGGTGTTATCATAGTACTTTCCCTTTCACACCTCAGTAAGTAGATGAAAGGAATATTTAACCATCCAATCTCTATACTGTTATTCCTTTCTAATGCTTCTGGAAGTGATTCTGCAGATAGATTATACCAGTATCGTGCTGGAGTGAGGTAGAAACTCTTCTCGTAATTGTCTGTCCTTACAAAAAAACCCCAACCAAACCCAACAAAACCCAAACCCCAAAACGCAAAAATGTTTTAGCTTGCAGGGAATACCTGCCTTCAGAGCAAGTATGAACAAAGTTGGAAGCTTGGTTCATTGAACAAATGTTAAGAAACATAAAGCAATTACAAATCTTTTAACTCAGCTTTTTTGTATTGAAAGCATTGTGGTATCTACAGAATTGTTTATTATGGACTTCTGTGAGTGCAATGCAGTATGTGTTGCCTCTGCTATGTATCCTGTGAAGTGCCATCCTGAATGCCTGTAGGCACACTGAATGACACACTGGATACATTTAGATCCACTCTCCTAGGGTAGTTCTTAAACTTGACGTATTTTCTAAGGCAACACTTAGGAGTCTTGTAGATCTCATGTTATCCACAGAAGGTCACAGTCTTGAACCCTCAAATCTGCCTTTAAGAAAGAAACAGAAAAAGAGAAAATTCTATTTCTTCCCCAGTCATGGATTCCTGAATGTGTACTGAGGCCCTTGATGGTTCTGGGATTTGTCAAAGGTGATAGTGACAATGATGAAAATTTTCTGGAAAATAAAACATTCACTCATAATGGAGGCTGTTCTTTCAGACTCATATTTTTTGTGGCAGAAGAGTGGGCAAAATTCATCAACATCCCTGGCCCATAACAGCAAAATGAGGGGGGTTTTTTTGACCTATCATTGACCAGATGAGTTTGGACCAAAGTGCTCCACTGAAAACCTGGATCACTTTTTCAGAGTTTACAGCATTTAACAATTAGTTCAGTTTTACTTTATGTAGACCTTTAGCAAACAGAGGAGAACATATCTGCACAAAAGTATGGGGAGGCAAACTACACACCAAGAAATCTATGCTTGGCACAGCATGGAAAGATGCATTTTAAATAGTTACTCAGGCACATCTTCCACATATTCATATCATTTTCTGTATCATTCTATCTGTTCCCACAGCAACTGCTCCCCCTCCTTAACCAACCTCACCAGACTCTTGTCTTTGGGGCTAATCCCACTGTCTTCACTCACCCAGACAGTAATAACCCAGCACTGCATGATCAGCCATCTCCAGTCTCACTCACAGGACCCTGTGGCTTCCTCCCCCATACTAGGAAACTACAGGGTTTAGGGCAGTCAAGTGACCATGCAGCCAGTAGCCAGGAAGCCAAGCCTCCTTCTGTTCCTGTGCTGGGAAAACCAATGTCAGATGAGATCCACAGGGCACACTTGAGCTACATCTGAGCTTCCCTTCATGGGTTTGTTGTCTGCGTGACTGATGAGCCTGGTATCAGGGCAGCTTTGGAGCTGCCCCTAGCACACAGTGGGGATCCACCCTTGGGGCTTGGTGATCCTTCTCTTCTAATTATTTCTAGAGAATTACACAGATGAATTGTACAGGCATGATAAGACTGACCATGGATATAAGGAGTACTTACAAGTGTCATGGGGAAGCTGTGGGTAACTACATTCTGCTCAAAATATATGCTGCAGGAATGGATCCTTTCCTTGAAGCAATCTAAAAATACTTTCTGTCACTATAATCTGTTTGTGTAAACCCTCTGCATATGTGATTAGAGGACTGTGTATATGGAAGGCTCAGGACTGGGGTTGCTAAGGTCATAGGGTGATTAGAATATATGAACTATGAATTCTATTTTTGTCCCACATCACTGTAACAATCATTAAAAATTATTTGCCCCTTTCTTTCCTTTTCTCCCTTAATTCTCACATCATCCTGGTGTCTTCATACGTGAAGGCTGGAATAGTTTTTCTTTTCAACTTCATGTCATGATGACATCAGGATTGGGACTCCAGGCTCACACTGAAATAATTGATGCTATTTGCATTTAATATTGTAACAGCTTCATAACAAGATCTCTGTAGACTTGCATTGAAATTGTTTTCCCACTGAAGTCTTACAACACAGCAGCAATATAATGACATTTTAATGGGATCCCTATAGACTTGCCGTGAAATTGTCAAGAGAAAATAGTGGTGATGTTAATTGAATTGGGAACTAACATTGTTAAAATCAAATACGAGAAGTAATTGCTTTGTTAGAAGAATCACACAAATTTAGGTGCTGATCCTGTGAAGATATATGCATGTGCATAATTTTGCTCACTGAACCAATCCCCTTGAAATCTACTTCTCCAGAGAATAAAGTTAGGACCTAGAAGAAACCAATTTATTATATCTCAGGTCTTCATAAACAAAATGGTTAACCCAAAGGCAACAATCAAAGCACCTTAACTGTGGCATTTCCTATGCATGTCTGTGCAGATGCTAAGCAGAAGTTACCTGAAAAGCTTGACACTTGACATCATGTGTCCTCTAAGTGTGCATAAATAGAGTAACAGTTGCTCAGCTGGTAAAGCCCTTGGGTAAAACCATATTTACAATGAAGTTACTAGGAATTGTGCCTCTGACTGTAGCAGAGCTGGCTTACCATTTCCAGTATCATCTTCCTGTGGATCCCAAAACTTAACATACGCCTGCTTTGGAGGCTAAAGTTACAGAGAGGAAGACTGTTCTTTTTAATCCATGCATTTTTCTGATATAAGAATGCATTTGAGTGAAGATTTTCTCTTTTATTTCTGGTGTAATGAGAAAGAGAAAATGGCTTCAAAAATGAACTCTGCAATTCTTATGTCACCATCTGAGTGTCAGGCTTTGGACTACAGGTATTTCAAATTTCAAGAGACTGCTGTAGTGGGCTATGCCACCTGACTGTGGAAGACAGGATGAATGTTCTGAGTTTGTCCCTTACTTACAGCAATACACATAAGAATTATGTTAACATCTACTGACAGTTTTTTGGTTGGTCATAAAGTAGCCATGGCATAGACAAAAATAAGCCCACCTGATTAGGACAACCTAAAACTGTTATGTCCAGCATACTGAGTTCTATCTAGAAATAAAGTGATTTCTATGGGGAATCTTTCTGAGAGCAATTCCTCATAAACAGAACAATGTGCCAAGAGGAGGTAAGAAGATTGATATACCAAACAAACCATTAGCAATGATAAATTATTCCCCTTCTCTCAAGAGAAGCCTAGAATCATTGATCGGTCATGGGATTCATGCAGATCTACTTCTCAGATGAATAAAAGGCTGAACAATAGAGTCCTGATAGGTGGCCTGATAACTCAGGAAATTAGTGCAGGGCTGCTGGATGAGCTCTGAGCTAGGGGTTCAACCTGCCTTCATGGCATGAAATCAGATCAGAACTTTCATTATCAATTTCAGCAGAAGCAGGAGAAGTTCTTGCATCTGGTAAAACCTAAACTAGGGACTGAGTTATTAAGGAAAGAAAACATAGAGGACAAAACAGAAAATATAATTATATCTGTGTTTGAATTCACCTCAAATATTGCATGCATTTCTGGTGTTTCATACCAAAAAAAAAAAAGATAGAGAGGGTAAAAAGTTTGATAAGAAGTAGGAAATGGTTTCTGTTTAAGAAGAAATTGAAAATAGCATTAGTTTGCACTAAGGACTGTAAAAGGATGGAAGGCATAAAGAAGGTGGAAAGTGCATAAATATAAGACCAAGTGAAGGAAGCCATTTGTTTCACACAACATGAAACTAAATTGAGGAACTCATTGATGCAGGATATGGTAGATGGCAAAACTCTAAAGAGTCTGAATAGGATGATATGCCCTCATGTAGGATAGATCCACTGGTAGGTTTTAAAAATTATGCAGCTCTGAGCTCACAAATTCCCTCATCCTGAACTGGGTAGACAAACAAGGCAGAGGGGCAATATGTGCTTGCTCTTATTACTGTCCTCTGAAGTATTGATTGGAGTTCCTATCATGGGATCTAACTAGATGCACTTGGCTGTGGTGAGACCGAGTGCAGCTGAAGTATTCCAGTGTTGTGATATAAATCAACAGTCTCTCAGCATTGGACAGGTTGTCTTCTTGTCAAACCACTCCTCCATCCAGTACCGCTCTGCCTGTCAATTCTGCCTCAATAATGAGGACTTCAGAAAGCAGAAAGTGTGACTGATATCAGGCTGACACCTATGTACTCTTCCCATGGTCTGGGACCACTCTGATGTGGTATAGAGGTGCTCCCTATGATGTTTGCTTTGTGCCCAAAGAGAGAGGTTCAAGCAGAAGATTTGCCAGTCTATTACTCTTTCCCAGTCACTATGTCTTTTGCAGACTAGATGTTCAAGTACCCAGTGCCAGAGCTTACCTAATAGATTCTGAATTGTCATTTTAATTTTCAGAAATCATATAATATTATTTAGAAGAACTATTTGCTTTTTGGCTTTGTTTTACCACTAGGAACAAAACCAGACAGTAAAGCCAGCCATGGCTCCCCACAGACCACTCCTGAAATGCCTAAAGATGAGCACATCTGACTAGCTCAGCTGTGCTGGAACTCCTGGCCAAAGAGGTCTATTTATTATAGGGTGTGATTGTCAAGTTACTTACTCCAGTGGCTCCACTGCTGCAGTGTGGAAAAACTGGGTGGTCCTTGAGGCCATTGTGAGTGCTCTGCACCTGGGGCTGCAGAAAGTATTGAGAAGTAAAGCATACACGGGGCTGGCTTGATAGACTGTGACCAGTTGGTCCAAAGTTGTGGGAACCACTGGAATGAGCTGTAATCCTTGAGGGGCCAGAGTCCATTCTCATGTATTCAGAAAGAGACCCATAATTATAACAGCTGAAACCAGATCAGGCACCAGAGCTGGACAAGGGACAAAACATTAAGTTGTTTCATTTCATTCTGACCTCTTTTTATGGCAATAACTGCTAAAAGGAAAACAAATGTTCGCAGAGATCTGCTTTGTTCTGCCTTTACATGTGGAGCACACAAGGGGCCTTTTCATGCAGAAAAATGCATAAATCACTCCGCTAGTTTTACTTATGGGAATGCGGCATTTTCATATTAGAGAAATACAGCCAGTAATGAGATGCACAGACATCTGACAAAGAAGAATAGGGATTTTAGAAAAATAAAAGAAGATATGATTTAGATATTAGCCAAAATGAAGCAGGAAGCTCATGAGGAAATGTGATTACAGGAATTATGTAGAGAAATCATTTTGTGTACGTATACAGGGCCAGATTCTCAGCCGCTCTAAGAAGATATACCTTACTTTCAGAGAAAAGATTACAAGAAGTCTGTTCTGGAATTGTTTTGGGATCATTTAATTAATGGCTGTTTCTACGCCTCTATTTCCTCTTTTCTTGTCTGCAGCTTTACTCATCATAAAATTTTTTATTGCTTTTTACAGTGTCAGTTTCAGCTGGATCAGTTGACCATCAGACACCCCTGGGTGATGCAAAAACACTAATGCTGGTGCAGAAAGATAGGTGGAACACCTGGAAACAGTGAGAGAGAAGGTGGAAGCAGACCACAGCTAAGCCAATAATATAAGGGCCTTCCAAGACTCAACAGTTGGAGATATAGTGCTTTGCATATAACAGTTCGAGCAAGAAAACAACCACAGGAAAAGATCAAAACAAATTATCATAAGGTACAATCAAAGTAGTATGAGAACTAGTAGTAGGAGAACTAGATGTTTGGTTCCAATCAGACATCAGCTATTTCAGACATTGTAGGACTTCAGTGAATGACAGCAGAGCAAATCTTCATGTATATGATTTTTATTGCAAATACTTTGAAAGCAGTTTTGTTATAGTTGATCAAAACATAAAACTTACATTACCAGAAGTAAGCTGTGCTTGATTCAAAGGGGGATTAAAGGTTTTTTTCGGGATCAGGAAAATACCAGTATGTTAGAAAGAACAATATTTGTAATAAGCTTTCAGTTTGTTAAAACAAATACTATAAACTGTGATTGTATAGTAAGAAAGTATGTATAATTTGATGTTGTAGAAAAATGGCTTTAAACCCAGCTCGTGTTTCACTAAACAATTGCTAGAAATGCTAGGCTTGCTGGAAATCATTCCAGTTTAACTAATCAATGAGGAAGCTAAGAAATTGCAAATTTTTGGTATATTACACCCACTGTGACTCTTTCACAGCACTCTTGTCTACAGCTTGTAACCTTTGATTATTTCTTGGAAATGTTTTAGGAAGGAATTATAGTTTTATATAATATTTGTAGCTGCCCTAAATGCTTCAGTCTAGATCTATGATAAAGTTGCTTAAAAACTACTGCACAACAAAACTGCCACTATGACATCTTGGCTGAGGATTTATAAATAAGCATGCTACAAAATAATCATGTATCTTTTGTTAACAGTGTGTTGTTTTCCCTCACTAAGGCTCATACAACACCTTGGGCATAGAGATAAGAGAAAAGCATTTTTTAAAAAGGGTGGTAGATTCATCCTATGTAGTGAACTGCTTAAAAGTGCCAAGTTTTCATACGGACATTTTCATCACAGAATCTGTTTGGAAAAACTCTTCAGTAGCATTTGTGAATGCCCTTTCTCCAAACAGCTAAGCCTCTAGATCCTGCCTTTCTACACTTTTTTACTAGCTGATAGCATGTCTGAGTTGCAATATGTTAACTGCTCCTATCTACACAGTTAAGACTCATGAAATAACTACATCAGACAGTTACGGTTTGCCTCTGCCAAAGACCTGAAGTGGTACTTTGATTATTTCCTTTAGGTGGGCTATAACCCTTATTTCCTCAAGTAGAACAATCTACTCACTGTGTCTATCCTGTAAACATTTTGGCTGGTCCTTCAGTGTTCTAGCTCTCCCAGATGCGTAAAACACCCCAGAAGAAAAATTTTTGTGTAAATAATGTGTAGGCACCCTTTGGAGAGGAGTACAAAGGGAGCTTCCAGATTTCTCTGGAAGGCTCTGATACTAACATGGTGAGGGAGCAGAGCAGTGTAGACTCATCTCCTGGTAGTTTATTTTGTTGTGCTGCAAAAGAGACCAGTGTATGAGAACATAGATCATGTAATTGTCCATGTCACTGAACCTCTAAGTGAACTTCATAGCTGCAGGGGCTACGTGTGTGTGCTCTGTGTGTCAGCTGTGCAGTCCTGCAAATATCTCGAAGATCATACTGCTCCCAAACCCTTACTTCCTATCTGTATACTTGCTCTATGGACACAGATGGTTTTAAATTCTTTCTGCCCTCTAAAGAAGTACCAGGTACTCTTTGGGGAATGCTAACTATCTTTGTCTGTCCAGTGTCTATCACTTAACACTTTCCAAAGGCCTTGGAGGTGATCAGACCAATCATCATTGAGTCTGCAGGATGAACTATGCTGCAAATTAGGCCATATTTAACTATTTCTTAGGGAAGAACAGGCTATTACTTCCAAGAGAAAGGGTTTGAGTTTTATATGAATTGCTCATCAACCTTACCTGCTCCTGAGAATAAGCGGTGTAAATGGGATGCATATCTGATTGGAAGTCCTGTATGGACACCACTTGGAAGGCTGTTTAAAGATGCTCAGGATGGCTGTTGTGTACAACGAAGAAAGTGGGGAAGAAAGCCATGGTTTGGCCTTAATACTTTTGGAAGAGGGTCATACTTGACTGCAAAGAATTGAATAGAAAATCTTGTAGCCTGAGTGAGCCCTAAAATAAAACACATATTCCACATGCACAGAGGAGAAGCTAAAAGCATTGTTCTATAAAGGATGATTTGCATTCAGATTCAATTACTATTCCAACCAGTATGTGGCATCTCACCTCATAATGGCAGTCCTAAAGATTTAAAAGAAGTTTACCATCAAGTAATCCACCAAAGCTTTCATGCAAACCTGTATTTGATTCAAATTACTCATGTTGTGGTAGTTTGAACACGCAGCCTTCTGTACATGGGCTTGATCAAAACTGGCAGGCAAAACACAAAGAGCAGTGTCAATTAAACTCTATGGGTGAAGAGGAATGTATGAAACATAAATCAGAAGTAGCAGTATGTCAGGGACTCTTGCCATCTATTGTTTGATGTGGTGGTTGATGTGTAGTTCAGATGGACACTTCACCCATGAAATGATCCTGTAATCAGATGCAGGAAATGCATCATTTTCAGGCCTTGTGTCTGCTCTCCCTCAGGATAAAGCACTATGGGAAAGCATGGTTTAAATAACAATGGATGACACTTGATGAAGCCAAACCTTGCTGTTTGTAGTCTTCTCCATTCCTAGGAAAGGAAAATCTCTGCAGGTGCCACAGGCAGATACTTCAGTGAAGTTAATGCAATCTACAGGAGTGTTTACTCACCATACCCACAGTTTGGTTTGGCTAAAAGCTGTAACTCAGTTTTTTCTTACAGTTACCTGGTGTGATGGAAAAAAGTTGACATCTGGGCACTTTTACACGTGTTTTCAAATCATCTTTCAGCATGTAAGTAGGGAGCTACTGATTCACTGGGCTTGAAACCAAGTGCATAGTACTACACTTGCAGTAGAGGTAAATCACTGTTCTCCAACAGATATCAGAGGGCTGTGACTCTCTAGGGACACTCACTCTGGCATTTCATACAACAAAAAATAACACCCATGCATTTTCCTGAGTAGGAGGGTAAGTGTTGCAGACTTTAATACATGGTAAAAATCTGTGCATAAATAGACATTTGCATGTTTATATATATGTGTGTATACAGATATGTTTTCCTACTATGAAAACAACTGACTGCTTTAATAAACTGCTTTCATTCTGAGATCATAATCACTCTTGCATGCACATGTGCACACACACAAAGGGATGGAGACAACTGGATCTCTAAATAGAAACGTACACATTCTGGCTGTTTTTGGCTTTGCTTTTCTCTCCAAGCCTTCCAGGCAAATGGCAGCAAGACTCTGACTCTTTCCAAGTGATCCTCCTGAGGCTTGTTTGCCTGAGTTCCGGCCTCTCGCAGGGAGCACACTGAGCTGAGCTACCTAAAAATCCACCCTGCATCCCTTCTGGCATCTGTGCTGGGTATATGAGCAAGATTATATTACCTTCTTGAAGTAGACTTAAGAGTTATGTCATGTATTTAAGGGATATCAATAGTGCATGTGAGGTGTGCACACTCCTGCAAGCAAAAGGATTGCATTGTGACATGAAAAGTGATAGGAAGCACCAACCTCAGGTTTCCTCAGCCCCAGTGAGCAGTTTAACAAGGCTTCATGATGCTTGTCTCCTCTCCTGCCATGCCCGTAGGACATGCTGTGTGTCTTTATTCCTCGTGCATACTATATCGCCTCATCTGTAATTATAAATATATGTTTAGTGTCACTTCAAAGCCTCCCCTTGACAGGGGTGTTCCCTTTCCAGGGATTTTGAATCTCTGACATTCTTTCTTCAGAAACTCTGGAGCAGGGTGTGATAGCCTCCTGCTGACAGTTACCTGTGTTCAAAGGGACTGTCAGAGAAAGCCCTTTGCAACGCAGGGAGAAAATGGACTTTGTGTCACCCATTGAACACAGATTGGCTTCTATAAAAAGAGGTCATTCTCTATGCTTGGCTGTTTTTAACCTGAAAGGTATTTGTTGATGGGTATGGAGAGTGGATTTGTAAGACATGAAAAGGTTAGCAGGAGTTTAGACTTTCCATCAGGTATATTTGATGAATAAAAAACCCTCCTCCTGGCTTTGCTTGTTCATTACGTATATTTTATGCAGTACAGACATGGAAGTTGGAACTTGGCTAGCCCATTTATTCCTTTTGTGGCATTTTCCTGTAAACTGGTCCCTTTTTTCCCTGAAGTATCCATCTGTCAGTTTATTACATTATTATATTACAGTACCATCTAGAGGTCCCAAATGGGATCAGGGCTTTGCATGATAGGTGTAGCATGCAGTTGTCATCTGGGAGAAAAAGTATACAACCTGATTAGAGAAAAAAAATAGTTACTGTTCCTATTTTGTAAATTAAATAACTGACCCTATTGTACAAGTTTTGCATATAGTAAGATACATGCAGGAAGTCAACAAATACAGACCTGCCAGGTCTGTTATTTTGAATATGACTGTATTGTTTTTAAAAACAACCCACTGCCCTGGAATCTACTAGATTTCTGTCTGTCTGGCAGCTATTGAGAACTCCCAGACAAAAACGCTGTTGTGCAGATCAGCACCTCTCAGACACATCCAGTTACTTCCTTTGGACTGGCCAAGAGGTACAGAAACCAGAGACAGAGCTGGGACATGAAGAAGGTCTGCTGAGTGTTAATCACAAGGCTCTCCTGATGCCTTACTGTTCATTGGTCATGAAAATGAGAAAAACATTGACTGGTAAACTTTCATCCTCTTTTTAAGAGGTTCATATTTCTGAAAGACTTTTCATCACACAGGATTTATGAAGATATTTCTGAGAGTAAGTTTCCAGACCTTTAGCCCCTGACCTAAAGAGAGTCTTTTTATAGACTTCCATGAAAATCTCACAGTGTAATGTCATTGAAGGCAGTAGTATTACAAACCAAAATTCATGGCAAATTTGGACCATGATTTTGAATTACTATATGGAGCTAGAATCCATAAGCAATTTGAAATATCTTTACTCAGACAGGTTGAGCATTATCCTCCCAGAAGGCAGCAAGGCAGTAGTTGATCCTGGTGAATGTAAATGAATAGAATAATTTTGTTGAAATTAACAGATCCAAATGACCTAATTTAGGTACAACACTTAACTACAAGCCTCTTTAGCTAAAGGAAGAAGATCTGGTGCATCTGAATGAGTTAGATAGACCAAATCTTTAGTTAATAAATGGAGACAGGAGTCTCTGAATGGCAATCCAGAAAGCTGGTGTGTGGTGTGGGAACTATGAAGAGCCAAATTACAAAATACGCTAGATGAATGACATCAGACTATCTGAAAACTTTTCCTGCTTTAGGACAGCAGATGCTTTCTTTCACCTTTCCTCTAGGAAATTAGAATGCTTTGCTGAGAGTATGGGGGAAGAGGGATGTCAGCACAAAAAAAAAAAAAAAAGGGAAAGAGGAATTAAAAAAAAAAAAAAAAAAAAAAAAAAGTAGAGAAATCATTAAATCTTATTGTTAGGACATGTGATAGAAAGCAAAACATCCCTAGGATATTGCCAATTTGAAGAGTCAAGACTATACACCCCAGAATCTACCTCCAGTCTGGCAGGCATTCATACCGATGCCACATTCCTCCATTTGCTTCTGAGAGGTTAGCATGCTGCATGGCTGGGAACGCAAAGTCACAAGGCCAGGAAGGATGACAAGAGCAAGGACAGTCCTGCACTAAAGGCAGAATGCTCTGTTGGGATGGCAGAGCACCAGCCTGCCCTTCACTCCTTCCTATCCCTTTCTTGCTTGCTCTTCTTTCTGTTCTGTTAGCATATACAGAATCTGACAGGATGCTTTGATGTACAGCATGCAAGTGACCTGAAGGTTACATTGCAACACGTTGTCTTACCCGATATTACCTGAATTGAGCAAGAACTGTGAATATTCAGCTCTTCTGCTACCAGATGCTTGCACAGACAACCTTTCTGAACTATATCTTGACCAAGGTAAAGTATTTTCTGGAGTTCTTTTGTAAATGAGAGTGTCTGGTAACCTGGAATTTACTAAATTGGTTACATTTAATTTCATTTCTGTGTATCTACTAATAAGGTGCCCAAGACCTCTTATGTATTTTGATCAGCTGTCATTCATCTCTTAAGGCTGCTAAGTCAAGCTTTGATCAGGAAGAGGAAATCTGTTCCTTCTGCTATTGCATGTCAGGGTATTTTGGGCCATCTGCAAAGAGTCATTATATTGGCATATATTTAAGGAATGTTGCATAGCTACATGACTACTCTTTCCTCTGGACTGGAGTGAGCTCAGAGAGCATGGAATGAGGAGCACAGGGAATGCCAGCATGAGAGATGAGAAAGGACAACAGGTCCTCCATGCTGGACTCAGCTCTGATCTCATAAGATATGTGCAAAACTTCTGTGAGCTTTGTTGCTAAAACATTGTTTTTCTAAAGAAGTCTGGGGAGAAAGACTGCTGAGGTGAAATCTCATAGTACTCTGACAATTAAGGCTTCAGAAATGAAACTATGAACCAAAAAGTATTAGATGCTATGATTAAATTTTTATAGGAAATGAGACTGATCTGGAGGAAAGTAATCCCTTACAGTTCCTATAGCTCAACACCATAGATCCTGTATTTTGATGTATCTATCTTTAGTGAAAGAAGAGTGGTGCTGGGCACCCATGACCTTGGTGACTCTGGACCTAAGGTCCTAAGAGCTCTTTATAACTGGGCTACAGTGCAGTCGGCTCTATTCAAATTGCCTGTAAGAGCAAATTCTGGTAGCTGGCTCTGTGCCATTGTACCTGTCCCAGTGGAGGCTAAATATTGTGTTGTATGACTGACCTACATATCATTACAGAAGAGAAATGTTCCCTGTTGCAGTTTCTGCCAAGTGCTATAGAGCTCTGATTGGACAGATGAATGATGGCAAATGCGCTCCTAATAAAGCCAATGCCATTAAGTTAGAAAATGAGGCTGCTGTCATGTGTGAGTGGTGGCAGAAGCATTTCTAGCTTAACAAGGTCTGACAAGACCTCCTCAACATGCTCAAATGAAATCAGTGTCAACACCTAATCAGTTAAGCAGGTAATGGATTATTTAAAAAAATTTAAACTGTAGCTGCATTAGCTCATTTAGAAAGAAGGAACACATGACCCCTACAGATAATGTAACATATTTTAACAGTTGTCACATTTACCATGTTCAAGGAGAAGCTGCTTTTATCTGAAGAGCTGAGATGTATACAGCAGCATGGTGGCAGAATGTAGGGCATGTCATGAATCTATGGACAAAGGAATTTGCAAGCTTTATCAGTCACTGCCTGGGTTTGCATAACAGGTCAGCTCAATGAAATATACATGAACAGCATCTGTTTCTGCTTTTAAGATCGCAGCATGCAATGTGAACCACCACCCACTGGATAGAAACTGGGTGATAGGAAGAGAATCCGGCACTTTAATGAGCAACTGAGAAAGTATTTGCTGTTGTTGTTGGGAAGCTGGGGAAAGAAGCTGAAAGGAATGTGGACAAATAGCCTGAACTTAAGTGTCCTTGGACTCTCATGAGTTAACTAGAGAAGTTAGAATCATGGCTAACAGTCTCAGAAAGGCATTGGATAGCACTCCTACACATGTGTGGTTCCTACAACAGATTAGAATAAATCCCTTGACCTGGGGTCTAGTCATTGCTTAGCCCCCAGAAGTGAGACAAGTATTTGCAAGGCACTGACACGTGAGGGTTCTTACGCCTCTCTCTGCAGCATCTGCAATGTGTCAGTGTCTAGGCCGGGCCAGCGAACTTGGTGACTTAGGCTAATACAGCGTGCCTAAAAAAAAAGTGCTTTAGAAAACAGACCTGACAGTCACCAGTTAGATGAGCTGCTGACACTTCTCACCTGAGAAAACTGGCAATGTTTTGCACAGAACTGCATTTGGTACCTGATCCCCTCTTCACTCCATGTCCCAAGGCTGCCCC
This sequence comes from Sakesphorus luctuosus, assembly GCA_013396695.1. Taxonomy (NCBI): domain Eukaryota; kingdom Metazoa; phylum Chordata; class Aves; order Passeriformes; family Thamnophilidae; genus Sakesphorus; species Sakesphorus luctuosus. Next base: position 363,422 of record VWZD01013315.1, on the reverse strand, counting down.
TGTCTTCCCTCTGCAGTTCCCATCACTGCAGAGCTGGCAACAGGTCTTTTTCCCCAGTGGTCCCTGCCACCTCTGTCCCAACAATCTCATGTCTCTTCACTGGACCAGAAAACTCTTGGCTGCACTCTCACTGTGGTTTAAATGAGGAGCAGCTCCAAGGTGATTCAGTAGAAAACCACAAAAATGGAGGAGTTGAAATGAGAACAACGGAGGCCCTTTCATCTTTTTTTCTCGCTGCTGCTGCTGCTGAGACCCACTGGAGACATGTTGGGAGTGTGAAATGTGCAAGCCTGAGGCAATCACGGGTGAGCTCCCCCACCGTTATTAATCTGATGTGTCTAACTCGTACAGTGTTCAGAACTTCAAGTGTCATAAAATACCATTAAATGTACAAAAATTGGGGTTTATTAATAGAGCGGGAGAATGGGAATCATAACGTTTTTGCTCTCTAAAATACCAGTAATAATCAATCAGTCCCCAGTCGTCTGTCTTATCAGAGCCTCTACCAACGCTTTGCAAATCAGTCAGAAACACATCTCTTTCTTCCGCGGTGCCTAAAGCAGGGCCAGCCGCCCGCCGATGTCGCCGTCGCGGGCTGTGGCCGAGGGGGCCGCCGTGGGAGCGCGGCTGCTGCGCCGCCGCCGGCCAGAAGGTGGCGCCGCGGGCTCGGCCTCGGCCGGCAGTGCCGCGGGAACGGGCGGAGCATCACTGGGAACGGACACGGACCCTGCGGTAAGGACAGCCACCCTGCTGCGGGGCAGCTCCGCAGCCGCAGGTTTCAAGGCTAAAATGGATTTGGAGGCTGATGGCCCTCGTTAGCATGCGTGGAGAAGCGGAGAAGTGGGCCAAAATCCAGCGTTAGGTGGCACAGGAATCCCTGAGAGTGTGGTGTGGAAGTCAGACCAGCTACACAAGAGGCAAAGGAAAGAGCCACATAAGTGGGGATATTGACCAATCTTACCTGTAACCGTGGCTAGTGAACTGTTAAATTTTATGGAAGCATAAGAAATTAAATGGTTTGGGGGCAGATGAGAGAGAGTGAGGGAAGTGCCACCTAGTATGTGCTAGAGAAGAAATTAGTTCTTGGTATAAGTGACAACCATTCTATTGTAATATGAAGTTCAGAATTCATGTCTCCACTATGACATGCAGCTTGAGCCAAATTAAAGGTTTGGTTTACTTTGCTTTGATGCCTAGATTTCATAACTGTTGGGATCCATCCAAATCCTCGGCAGGTACCCTGCTTCTCATGAACACTTCTCCCGTCATTCTAACATGTGATTCCTGATTACCTCAGAAGGAGTAGGTCTTCAGAGTGAGGAGAGGTACTGATCATACATCAGAGCTCACTATTTCATGAGCTGTCCAAACTACCATGCTGACCACCTCATGCTTGCAGCTAAAAGAGGTGAACCCTGTGCTGTCTACTGTCTTTGCCTTCTTTATGTCAT
>VWZD01013315.1:337149-361152 GCA_013396695.1 Sakesphorus luctuosus | reverse complement strand
CTTTTTTTCTCGCTGCTGCTGCTGCTGAGACCCACTGGAGACATGTTGGGAGTGTGAAATGTGCAAGCCTGAGGCAATCACGGGTGAGCTCCCCCACCGTTATTAATCTGATGTGTCTAACTCGTACAGTGTTCAGAACTTCAAGTGTCATAAAATACCATTAAATGTATAAAAATTGGGGTTTATTAATAGAGCGGGAGAATGGGAATCAACGTTTTTCGTCTCTAAAATACCAGTAATAATCAATCAGTCCCCAGTCGTCTGTCTTATCAGAGCCTCTACCAACGCTTTGCAAATCAGTCAGAAACACCTCTCTTTCTTCCGCGGTGCCTAAAGCAGGGCCAGCCGCCCGCCGATGTCGCCGTCGCGGGCTGTGGCCGCGGGGCCGCCGTGGGAGCGCGGCTGCTGCGCCGCCGCCGGCCAGAAGGTGGCGCCGCGGGCTCGGCCTCGGCCGGCAGTGCCGCGGGAACGGGCGGAGCATCACTGGGAACGGACACGGACCCTGCGGTAAGGACAGCCACCCTGCTGCGGGGCAGCTCCGCAGCCGCAGGTTTCAAGGCTAAAATGGATTTGGAGGCTGATGGCCCTCGTTAGCATGCGTGGAGAAGCGGAGAAGTGGGCCAAAATCCAGCGTTAGGTGGCACAGGAATCCCTGAGAGTGTGGTGTGGAAGTCAGACCCGCTACACAAGAGGCAAAGGAAAGAGCCACATAAGTGGGGATATTGACCAGTCTGACCTGTAACCGTGGCGAGTGAACTGTTAAATTTTATGGAAGCATAAGAAATTAAATGGTTTGGGGGCAGATGAGAGAGAGTGAGGGAAGTGCCACCTAGTATGTGCTAGAGAAGAAATTAGTTCTTGGTATAAGTGACAACCATTCTATTGTAATATGAAGTTCAGAATTCATGTCTCCACTGTGACAGGCAGCTTGAGCCAAATTAAAGGTTTGGTTTACTTTGCTTTTGTACCTAGATTTCATAACTGTTGGGACCCATCCAAATCCTCAGCAGGTACCCTGATTCTCATGAACACTTCTCCCGTCTTTCTAATCTGTGATTCCTGATTACCTCAGAAGGAGTAGGTCTTCAGAGTGAGGAAAGGTACTGATCATACATCAGAGCTCACTATTTCATGAGCTGTCCAAACTACCATGCTGACCACCTCATGCTTGCAGCTAAAAGAGGTGAACCCTGTGCTGTCTACTGTCTTTGCCTTCTTTATGTCATTTAGCTAAATGGGGAACACTCCACTCATTACCAGTCTAGAAGCTATGCTGTTCTGGTTTTTTGATCTCCCCTCTTTCTCAAGAAGGTTATTGCCTTTCCTTTCGTGGAATGATGACTGGACGGCTTCTTACAGCCTACTCTATTGGGATGTTAAGAGCCACATCATTTTGAAATCAGTACATTAAGAGATAAACTGCCTATGTTNAAAACGGGAAAAAAGAGAAAAAAACAGCTGACCGAGAGTGCACTAAATTAATTATTCCATAAGAGAACATTCGCTCACTGCCATCATCCTTCCTGGACACTCCTCATACCCGGGGTTAAGAATTAGCCTTTATTTTACACCACATGTGCAATAAACTCATCACTTCAGGGAAGCATTGGACCTATTTTACTTACGCAAACTGATTGCACCAGGGCTGTCAAGAAAGAATCCTGATGAGCTAAATCAGTCATTTATTTTCCTATGTAATCACAAAACTGGATGCCAAAAGAGGTACATTAACTATATATGCATTTTATTACATTGTTTCATAGGGAAAGCTTACCTGGAAATTAATTTTAAATTCCTGAGAGCATGCATGAAGTTGGAAAGGTGCCTGAATGACTCTGAAAAAAAAGTCAAGGTTAATGGTAACATATCAAATCAGGAAAGAAATATTTTGTGAGAACAGTATTTTACATCATCTTTGACATCTTCATTAACCATCAGAGGAAATACAATACATACCATTGACACTTTGAAATTACTCTGGTTTAGGAAACATTGTTGAATTTAGAATGAAGCAAAGAAATCCAAAGACATTAAAAATGGGTAGAAATTACATTTGAGAATATGAATATTAATTCAAATATGACTTTCTTTGGTGAAAAAACGACAACATGAAGATGTCTATGGAAAGTAACGAATCAATAGTAAAAATGAGGCAAGTTAGTGAATGCCAGAGTAGATATCCTCCTTCACTACAATGCTGTGTGAGTCCAAGGTATGGTAACTGATCTACATGTTTGTTTATGTCATAGAGTTGCAACAGCTCTCATGTGATCCCACGCCACTGCCATGTTATGTTCAATTTGGGACAGTATTATTTGAACAGTAGGGACAAACTGGCAAAATTTTGGGGAAGATCAACAGAAGCAGTCTGAGATTTAACAAAAAAGAGATGGGTATGTACATGTAAAACACATCCTCTGATGGGCACAAATCAGGATGTGTGTCTTTTCCCTATTAAAGGCAGAGAACTGTAAAATATCATCCTGTATGCATAGAACAGACATCTAGACAGTTCTAAAGACAGTGTGAACAAGACTCACAACCCAAGTACTGGACACTATTTTTTCTATAGCTCTTTATGGGTGCCTCCTGTCCAATTTTGGAGATGGACTGTTCTGTCAGAGATGACACTGAAAGGTAGTATAAACTTAAAACAGGGGACTTTAATCTCTGAACTCCATGCAATAAAATGAGAGTGGCAAAACAGCATTTCCCCTGAAGCCCATATTTATTTCCAGGAGAAACAGATCTATTAGTAGAAAAAAGGAAATGAGCACCTATTGGAGACCATGAAGATCCCCTGAAAGATTTTGTCATCACAGAACCAGTAACTGAGTGAGAGTATTTTGCCAGTGTAACTCTGCCACAATCATCATTTCCTTGGTGATGTGACTGGGAATTCTGGGAGAATGGCTCTCATGAAATATTTACTGTACACTATGTTATGTCCAACCAGATCACAAAACCTGCACTATCACTGTACATTGATAGAGAATGCTGATGGTAGTGAGAGGTAAAACACAGGTTTATGGCTTTGCAATGTGAGAAAACAAAGCTGTGTAATCAATAGCAGCATTCTTCAGAGGTCACAGTAGTGGCAGTCTCAATGGAGGAAGCTGCACTTCACAGGCAAAGGAGGCTAGACTTTGTGCAGGACATGATAAAATGTGTCAGTGACAGTTCCACCTGTGTTTCTCAGATACTCAGGAAATTTATAAGGCTCTTTTGACCAAGAGTTTTGATTTACAAATGAGTCTCAAAAGGTGTTTGAGTTAACACTGGGCTGTCAGTAGGTTGGATTTCCAGACTTGTTAGCCAGTTTCCTGGGCCAGATTACTCACCTGTAAGATGCTCATGCTGCTTTTACTTACAGGTTCTTGTGGCTGTACCAGTATCCTCAAGAATACAGGTCATGCTGGGTGTTCCTCGTGCTGATGTTCACTCTGTAATGGACAGCCAAATTAGCATACTTGTCTGTTTTGAGGTATTGGGTGTGGGTTCCAAGTAATACATTTTCCCTTTANAAAAAAAAAAAAAAAGCATTGTCATTTAGATCCCTGTGTCTGGTTAAAAACCCCAAACATCTGCATTGGCAAATCCACCATTTCAGCACAGCCACAGATGAAAAGCAACACTGCCTTCCTCCCACTATTTAAATTGGATAAAACTTACTTGTTTGTAAATGACAGAGGAAAATTGATGAAATATCAATGTCACTGATCTGCTCATATGTCAAGCAGTGATTTTGTTTCTGGTTTAATATTACCAGAGACTAGACAGAGTTGCCACAAAGTTAAAAGTCAAGATTAATTGCTACTATGTCATAAATAAATGCCAGGCTCTATCATCTCTATCTGGCTTCTGTCCTCGCTGCCTCTCCTCTAGCCTTCCCCAGGCAGTACTGCTGTACCAGCTGGAGATGGCAGTGCTGGTGGTTTACACCTAAATGGGAAGCACTGGGATCAGCAATCACAGGTTTCCAAGTGTATATTTAGGAAATACACACAAATGTTGTACAAACTCTTCCAACCTACCCAGCTTTATCCATTCCTTGGACAGTAGGGATTGGCAAGAAATGAGGAATCATACTCATGCCAATGTCTCCTCTTGATACACAGGAACACACCCAGCTTTTGTGGATGAAATGTCAGTGAGTGCTGATGGCAGTAGGTCCATGATCTGATGCTGGTGGATAAAACCCAGACACTCATTTGGACCTCCATGTTGCCTCGTTTCAGCTCCTCACTGGGCTCTGCTTGCACACTCAGTCTGCTCCACCAATTGCTGGGTCACCAACTATGCTGCAGCGCTGACTCACTGACACCATTTCATTTCTGCATGACATAACAGAACAGGCCTTGGAGGTTCCTTTATAATGCCACAGATAGACATAAACAGATGCTCCAAACAGATGTAATCAAACACAGATGTGATCTGAAGATTCCCAGGCGGGCTCTGGGGTCCAGCCAAACTACGTAGTGCAGATTGACAGCAAGCCTGAAATGCGTCAAGGGGCTCACCTTTCTCTCCTGCTGATGCTGGCTAAGAAGAGGGAGATAGGTATGGCAGATACAAACTTACATCAGCTGCTTTGGGGCACCCAGGGGTGGCCAAGCTGCAGGAGGGACCCAATCATCCTCCATGGAGTGCCAGTCCCTGCCTGGTGCTGGATGCAAGGCTGCAGGCATTGTTGTCCTTGGAGGATATTGTAGTAGATGATTCGGTCAAAGTCAGCTATTTTTGTTGCCAGAATCTACCCAAACAGCCTGCTCTTCCAAAGAGCGTGTGTCCAAAGAGACTCTGACCTTTTCCACTTAGTGGGTGGTGAACGGCAAGGGATGAGTTTTCTGTAAGTAGGGGAGGGCATTAAAGCTTATCCTGGGGTACATTCGTTGAAGGGAGGTTGAGAAGATTGCAGAGTGAGGAAAGTAGGGGAGTTAGTGCCAGAAATGAAGAATGAGGAGAGTGGGTCTTTCTTTTTGTGTCATCCCTGCTTCTGGTTCTGCTGTTGGTGTTCCACTGATTCTCTGCATTTCCTTCTCACCAAAAAAGGACACATTTGCTGGAGAATTATGGGGAAGACAGGTCAGAAGGTGAACAGTGAGAAAAATAATTTTTTTTCATATGATGGTACCACCTACAACAAGTCACAAACTGGAGGTGAGAACTTGGTCAGGGCAGGGACAGCTGGACATATTTCAAGGAAATTTTTACTAAAGAATTTCTTCATCTAGGATCCTAGAATATGGGAATGGAAAAAATCCTCGAGACCCAGTTATCTAAGCAAATGCAATGTGCATTTCTATGAGAGAGTATTAATCACTTCTTAAATTGACTCATGCTATGGGTTTGATCCAAAGTCCATGGAAAAACTCTGACTGACTTCACAGCTCCTTGGGGTGTAGGTGGGAACTTTGCCACTGTCTTCAAAAAGAACAGGGCCAAGCTTTAGCTCTTGGCTGAAAAACAAATCAAGAAAAAGACACAAATCCTTTTCAAAAACTTTAGAAAGAATTTATTATTTGAACTTCTGGAGCTATACTGTTATTAATAACATTAAACACCCTCGAACCTATGTTTTAAAGCATATTGTGCCTAAATAGAAATTGTACATGTATCTGCTTACATGTTTGTTGTACATAAATCACTTAATAGGAAAAGTAATCATAAAGATTGAAAGTAACATGCTAAATAACACTTTTGATTCCTTCAGAATTAAGATCAACTGTTTTCTGGCTAGTGCAGATGATCACTTTTCAGAATAGCTGTTTTATTTAGTTTTTCTTACAGAAATGAGCTGGGTGTCAGTAAATGCAATTTCATCAGACCAGGCAAGTGGAGATTTTTTCAAAAGCCTATACGAATAAATTTCAAGACAATATGAAAAGTATTAATAGGAAACATAAAATATCCATTTGTCAAAATCCATATTGCCTGCAGAAAAAGAAATTAGAATTTTGACAACTTTTCTATGTAAAAATCTCTTAGGATATTGAAATGGTTGAAAAGTTTTGGAAAGGTCTTTTGGAATGGAGTAGTCATTTAAATTCAGATTTAGATTAACATGCAGTATATGCATACAGTAATATTTTTAGAAAGAGGCTGAGACTGCGTTCACAATTATGTGAACAAAGAAAAAACAGATTGAGATTTGCAACACTTTCTGAGATTTTTTTTCTATGCCCTGTTTCTTTGACTTCTTTTAGATTTCCCATCTCTATAAATAGGTGACACCAAACTAAACTCGCTTTGACCCGAGCTGCCCTTGTCACCAAAACTGTCCTCGGGAAGAACTGACTTTCACCGGCTCCACATTCATCTAGGGTTGATTTGAGCATATGGTTTGCGTCCAAGAATGCCCTGTAAATACAAACAACTATTACGACTCGAGTACATTTAATGACAAAAATGTGCTAATGCCGTGCTGATGATACTCGCCCTTGAATTACATTCCTTATAAGGGCGATGCTGCTGGAACCGGCCCGGCGGCCCAGCAGAGAGGCGACCCCTCCCGCACTACCCTCACCACCTTCTCATCTCTGTCCCGAGTAAAGTAACCTAAAGCAAAAGCGTATGCTCCTTACCCGCCGAGATGTACCTATCACAGTCCCCGCAGTGAAGCTCACCGACAACGCTTCACGGTCGGAAACACGAAACACCGGGAAAGGTGAAAGCAAACCTACCTCTTCACCTAAAACTCTTGCTCCTCCGAGGGACGAAGAGGATGATTAAAAAAAAAAAGTAAAAATAAATAAACACAAACAAACAACCAAAACAAAAAACCCTCCAGCCCCACGCCACCGCGGGACCGCGAAGGGCAGCTCCGCCGGGACCCTAGCACTCGCCAGGAGGCAATGGGAGACGGGAATACTCGAGGGCAGCGCCCACGGGTGTATGGGGAGCGGCCACGCGTGTATTGGCGACTCAGTCCTTTCCTTCTCTCGCCCAGCTCTCCGGGCAGAGTAAGGTGCGGGGGTGTGCTGCTCGGGGCTTTTGGTGTTAGCGGCCGTGGCTCCACTTGGCAGACCTCCCTCGAGGCCTGAGCGGGGGCACGGAGGGGCTGGAGAAGGCACTCCCGCCCTGCTCCCGGGGCCGCTGCAAGGGAAGCACCTGCCCCGCCGAGGAACTGCTTTTAATTAGGCGCGGTAATGACCTTCTCCTCGGTCGCGGGTGGCGAGTCAACTGCTTTACACTCCCGGCCGTCATCCTGCCTTAATTGACGGCTTTGCCAGAGATGCTGGACCCCTGTTAAAGCTGCGACAACAGCAGGCTTTAAAAAGCCCCCGGAGCCCTGGCCGTGGAGTCGCCCCCTCCGCGTCAGCGACCCCCGCGGGTCCCACGGGCAGCGCCCTGCGGCAGAGCCGGGCGACGGGCGGCCCCAGCGCCTCACGTCTTCCCCCATCATCCCAGTACCGCTTCTTATCTCACACGTCCCAAAAGGACAGAGGTTTTATTCTCCTGTTTTGCCGTGTCGAGTGAAAATGCCTGTTTTCCCGGCGTTAACAGTTCCTTCCCCCGCCTTTGCGTCTTCCCTGCTGGAGAAAGAAAAATCCCAACGAGACCCTTGGCAGACGGGTGGGTTACGACAAGGCCACGGCCATGGCTCTGGGCTGACGGTGCCCCCTTGGGGGGAGCCCCCCGGTGCACCCGCCGATGCCCCCCGCCCCAGACCCGCCTTTGGCCCAGGCACGTTAGCGTTCGCCAGGACACGAAGCACGGAGACACAGCTTGTCCCTGCTGCTTACACATCAGATAAGCCGTTCCAGGAGGTGCCCAGGGCTTGAGGAATGAGGGAAGAACCTGCACCAAGGCGAGTTAAGCAGGGGCACAGCAGCTGCCGGGACCTGCACCCGCCAACATCAAAACGGCACACCGGGCTTTGCTGGCTCGATTGGCCCCTCTGAGGCGGCATCTTTCGAGAACTGCAAAGAAAATACTGGCTTGCAGTCACTGTAATCCACGGTTTTCATTTACTATTATTCAATCAGGATTTATCTCTGTTTTTTTAGGAGGCTACTTTTCCAGGACTGTTACTCGATACTGATCCATTAAATCATTCCAGCTGAGAGATTAAATGTATGATTTGCAACCAGCTGGATTTCTTAAACGGTGTCTTCGCCTCCCTTCAGAGTATGAGCAGACCCGACGAGAAAACACTTTGCTTTGGCATGGAAACTAGCACATTTGCCCGAAAATTACCGCACCGAGTTCATTCAATGCCAACAGTATTCTCTTCCTTTCTCTTCACCGGATTAGATTTCCCTCAGCCATAAAATACCTCCAAAGGGGAGATACCATCAAAATGGCAGCGCATGCCAAGGGAGTGGGTAGGCAGCAGGCTTAAGCCTTCCTTCATACTAATACCGCAGACGCTCTCTGCGTCTCTCAGGGCTGCCCCGGCTCCAGAGAGCCCATACAAGCAGCGCCGAATCAGGGGAGGGGGAGCTGGGGCTCTCGCAGGCGCTTTCCGGGGGCTCGGAGTCCCCCGGAATGCAACCGTCGTAGCCAACCGCGGGGCAATCCATTGCCAGGGGTGAAAGGCAGGCTGGGAACTTGCGCCCTCGGACTTGAGCTCCCCGTTGTGCCCCAGCGGGGCAATGCAGAGGGAGAAACTGGTTTCTGTGGCCACTTCCAAGCCGACAGTATTCGAGATAATAAACACACCCGATTTAGAGTAATTATGGGAGAGCAACTGGCCGCCCTCCACCTCCGGAGATCTTCGGCGGAGATGGCATCTCGAAGGCTGGCAGTAATAACCATCACATCTCAAAGTAACACTGTGTAGGTGGGAAGCACCGTCGCTTTGGCTGTGGCGGCCTCGCCCGAAAAAAAAAGCAAAAAAAACCCCAAACCAACCAAACAAAACCTCTCTAAGCTAAAAGGGATCTACGTTTTTTCTCCGACGAAAACCACTCTGCAGAGCCACCGTACAGTGGGGGAGATGCGGCACCTATATGTAAGGGAGAATACATTAACTGGGCACACTCAGCGAGACAGAGCCCAAATCCACACACATTAGCAGCAGCAGAGCTTGGTGTCAGTCAGTGTCTCCGCTTCCCTCTGACCGCCTTGATTTCTGCTAAAAGCGCCAGTGAGGTGAGATCGTCCACCTTCGGCCCTCCTAATCCGGCAAAGGAGCGAAGTAAACTGCTCAGGGACGAAGCCAAATCCCACGCCACTCTCTCCACAACCACCCTTGGGGCACCCGGCTCCGCGTCCCGCGCAGCACTGCCAACACCGCCCTGCCCCACGTCTGGTTTTGTTTGGTTCCAGGAGGTTTCCAAACAGTCCTGATTTTCCAGTTACTGATGTTTTTGTTGTATGTTCGCTCGGCATGCTCTTAAGAACGATGTCCCAAGCTGTTTCTTAGTTTTTCAATGTCCACTCTCTTTCCCAGCTCCAGCCGCGGCCTCGCTCGCTGCGCAGTGCATTTAGCTGTGGGTCCTCGTCCCAAGCAGCTACTTGGCTCATGGGTACGGGGAGAAACCCACCCGTTCCTGGCTCCACAGCAGCCTGGGAGCTCTGTGCCCCTGCTCTAGCAGCTCCTGTGCCCAGGAGAGGTCGTGCCCTTGCTCCACTCCCCTGACTTTGGTGGTGGGCGGCAGATCGGAGCTGGCCGGCAGGAGAGTGCTGCAGAGCACAGATTTCCCGCCTGCCATGAGTGCCCCGACGGTGGGAAACAGCCGGTTCCCTAAGTCGGGGTGGCTCCGGCTGCCGGCGCACAAACGACCCCCGACGGCCGCTTAGTTCCACGGCGCCGGAGTAAATGGACGAGGGGTCTCAGGTCGGCCCTGCTCGGTTGTCGGGACAGGCCTCCCCCGGGGATGTCACTAGCTCAGTTTTCGGTAATGCTTTCTCCCATCACACAGCTCTCAGGTGACAATAGGGGGAACGATATTTAGCTTCTTTCCATCAAACGCATCCCACCGAACCGGCGGTGTCCAGTCACCTGCCACTCCCGCGGCAGTACCGCCAGGTGTGCCGGCAGAGCTGTCTCACTGGTGGGTGACTGACTGAACGCTCACTCTCTCCACCTCCTTGCCAAGGGCTGCGTGTCCCCGCGAGGCGTGGGCTCGCCCGCTGCCGAGGTGGCCACTTCTCCACTGGCACTTGCACCAGGGGTTTCCAAAGCACCTGGAAAGAGCCAGGCCCTGCAGCAGAGACAACAAATGCCCACCTTACGAATGAGGTGGGAAGAAAAGCAAAGGAAAGCGAGGAGCGGGACCAGTTGTCCTCTCGGAACCTGACTGTGCTATGTTCGGCTCCTTGGACAGGATGTTCGGGGGGTGTGTGGGACGACCGATGAAACTTTACTGCTGAAGTGCTCTCTGATCAAGTTCTCTGCTCTCTCCCCAGACCTCCAGCAGCTGCATCTAAACCCACGGTTTGGAATGGTGCAGTTGGGAGTACCTCTGCCCAGAGCCAAACTCCTGGACGTCTAGAAATCGCTTTTCCAATATGATTCACTGGACTTTGTCCAACATTTTGTAGCAGTCTATAGGCTTTATAAAGTCCCGCTTTCTAACTCTTCACACACAGTTTTTTTTCTTCCTCCTTGTTGCCAGCCAGTCATGCCTGGGGTGACATCCAGACCAGCTCCTGACAATTTTCAGACTGAGATGTCCATCTCACATGCGTTAGTTCTAACTGCTGCCTTGGGTTTTCGCGCTGCACTATTTTTGGAGAGCAGGGCAGCGCAAATGAATATTCCTGACGAAGGTAGTTTTCATGGAATTCTTTACAAAATCTATGCCCCCTTCCTCCCATCCACCCCCTGGGTACACACGCACCATACTGAGGTTTGCATTTTTCATGGCGGGACAGGCAAGTCTATAAAAGGCATGTTTGTTTTTCCTGGCTGTTTCAAATATGTATTTCCTGAAGGACTTCGCATCTGATGGGGTCATCAGAAGCACATGTGCGATTTTCATCTTTCCAAGTGATCTCCTCTCTCCTACCATCCTTTCCTTACCAGCAGTGTTTGCTGATACAACATTTTAGCAGTCCATCCACCTTAACTCTCATTAAACAAGCCTCTCTGTCCCAGACTTTCGGTGGAGTCCCAATTTATTTCAGTGTGTCTGATTGTTTTTTGATTTTGTTTTGTCTGGGGCCTTGAGGGGGTTGCTTTTTTTAAGAAGTCTTTTTTTTTCTTTTTGTTTTATTTTTGTTTCATATAGTACACGGTTTGAGGGCTTGGGCTGGAGGTGCTCTGCCGACCAGCAAGCCTGACAGCAAGCTCGGCAGACGCTGCCTCCTGATGCCCTGGGGTGCGGAGTGGGACCAGCTCTGCGACACAACGGGACTCCAGATAAAGGCGGATTTAATATTTAGAACTGGAGATTGAGAATTCTTACTTAAACTCGGGGGAAAGGTCGCTGATAAACAACTCCTGCCTCCCGTTTATTTTACTGGGAAGGAGATGAACCTTCTTTCCGAGCAAGAAGCCACCTCCTCGATGCTTGGAGTGGAAGCTTTGAGCACAGCTCCACGCAGCAAAATGGGAAGAAGCTGATCATGCATCCCAGCTCCGAGATTTATGTATCCTTTCCAAATCCCAGAGTTACTTTCCTTCAGACAAAACCCTCACCTTTTCCTTGTGTGCTGAAGCACTGAAAATTCCCTTCAGTATATTTTCCTTGGCTGCCTGAGCAGCAGCGTTTTGATCCACTAAGCAGCGGAAGTTAAAGAACTTTGCTGTAAGGCCCAATGCCCAGTGTTTTCATCACCACTCCCCTACATTATTTGTCATGCTCAAGTGAGGATTTGTTCAAGGCAAAAGCCTGCGCATACCGGGCTGCATTTGTTTCTCCTAAAGAAGGCAAGAGATTTTGTTTCCGGGTCTGGTAACAGGAGCCCCAGTGCCTTACACAAACATCGCTGAGCAGGCAGGGGCACTCCCAAGGCTTTTTGTTCCGGGGCTGCAACAGCCCCCCTCAAGCACACATTGAGGCTTTAGTTAGGCCCAAACTGATGTGCTAGTTCCATGGAGAAGAGGCAAGTTAGCTTTCTCCAGGGTAGCCCACAAAAAATATGCCAAGTGGGCAACTTCTCTGGTGTAGATCATGTCGAATGCCTGAAAAATGGCTCATATTGTCCAAAGGAAAAAGCAGCCACACAGCCTTGTAAATGAGATGTAACTGTGTTTCTCAGAGGGAGTCCTGTTTGCCCTCGAGAGCCTGCAAGGGCTCGTGGATGGAAGCCATTTAACCAGCAAGCTCTAGCATACACTCCCCCACCCCCAGGAAAGGCTCTTACTCCAATAAACTTGCATCCTGTATCCAGAAAAGCGTCAGAAACTGTGCCACATCTCCAGTAGCCTGTCGGGATGCTCTCCCATCGCGTCCATCAGTGTTTCCCCATCAGGCTGACGAGTTGCGCCTTGTCAGGACAGACAAAAAGTTTTCTGTCTCAAATGAGCTATTCTCTCATAATTCTCTTCACTGCATCACCGAGTCAATGAACACTCATATAGTAAATACAGCAGAAAAAAATCTGTACAGTGAATATTCAGCTCCCTGCTCGCTAAAGGAATTACTCCACTTACAAGTCTGAGGGCCGCAAATGCTGAATACATTATGTAATTTCGTAAGGTTTTAGCCTGAGGTCAAATACTGCTCATATATATATATACACACACACATATACATATATGTGAATGTGTATGTATATCTAGGCGTGTGTGTGTGTCTGTGTGTGTACACGAGAGAGACAGCGAACACAGTTCTCCCCTAACTTGTGCAGATTATAGGGGCTTCACCATGCGGTTTGCCCGCCGCACCCTGGCCTCAGTCCGATGACAGTCAGGGGGATTTTCAAGGGTAAAGCCTTTGGGAACCGAACCGCCTTTTTATTCATGCCCCCAAACCCATGCGGCTACCAGAAACAACTAACCCTGAGATGAGATATGCCCCATGTAACCTAATGCTAGTGAATCATAACTAATCTGTCTAAAACCAAGGATTAGTCACGTCAGTTTCGGCATATTCCTCTATCGGGAACTTTTTTTGTGCGTGGAAAATCGGAGCGATTTGGGCTAATTTACCAAACATCAGTACTAAGGCAAGTACGGTCCGATACAATGAGTCTGAACATGTACGAGTTTTCAGGCAGCATTACACACGTCCCATCACTGGGGCTTTGAGATGTATGCACCCTTTATGCCGGATTGACCTGTAGATTTTTTTTCCTTATTGAATGATTTCTGTTTCTAGACGTCTTTAATTGGCTTCAGCAACTAGCTCTTTCTTAATTTCTCTGTGTATAAGTGATCCTCACTGAAATTTACATGATTTTTCACAGATCCCATTCCTTCATAGGGCCTTTCTCACTATGTCAGCCCTTCATTTACTTTCCACGATCGAATTCTCCTTCCTGTGTGCAATATGGCCTTTTATTAACCACATAAATCCCATCCTGTTTTCATATTGGCTTTTTAAATATTCTCCATCTTGGCTTCACTCTTTCTCATTTTTTCATTCTTCAGCAGGCAAAGCCTTAAGGCTTTATTTCAGTTTTACAGCCATGTTTTATTAACCCAGACATTCTGTTATCCTTCCCAAACTAATTTCTGTCTATAAAAATACAGAATAGTTAACTAGCCAATTAATTCATTCTTTGCAATATTACACAGCTGCGTGTGTTATTTTACAGGGAGCAGAGATCTTCTGCAGCTCTAGGAAGCAGTGGTTCCTCTACTTGCAAAATGTTTATTTTCAAAGAATTAAAATTCATAGCTAAAATTATTAGTTGTCTCTCAACGGAAATAACAGGATCTGCTATTTAGACCCTAATGCACGCAGGGCCACACTGGTATGCTCCCACAGCACAGGCAACAGCCACATCATCTCCACTGCTGAAAAAATCACCCCAAAGAGCAGGAACACAGGAAACATAAATCTGAATATACCACATAGTCTCCGATATAACGCTATACCCCGCTGCACCAGCATAACGAGAACCCTGGATTTATAGCCGCTAGTAAGGGAGAAGTTTTTTTCTGGAGGCCGAACCTCCGCGTTACTGACATCCATACATTCCCTTCTATAGACTTTTAACGGGACCTCGGACAAACGTGCTTTTAGCGGACACCCACAAACGCACAGAGGCGCTAATCCAGCCCAGATTATATCAAATTAGGACATTGCCCGCATAGTACTCCCACTGATTGAAATTTCAGCCAGCGTCTGAAACCTGGACACAATCTTTGCTGAACTACACATATTTCTATCCCGCTTGAAGCCATATCGTTTTCTCGGTTTATTTTTTCACAAGAAAATAATTTTAAATAAGAAAAGGGAAAAAAAAGAAAAAGGAAAGTGTAAAACCCTTTGCAAGCTCTGAGGAACATTTTAAGTAGATGTTGCAACACATTCGGTTTCGAGCAAAGAGATGGCAGCGACGGTACAAACTGCATTGAAATCACTCTGAGTTGTTATCTTTTAATGGGGCAAATTGGCAAGCAACTTGCCTGTCTCTTTTGCCACATGGTGCTTACAGAAAAGAAAATTAAAAAGAAAGAAAGAAAAAGGAGAAGAATAGAGAAATCCCTCTCCCAGCATCACTCCTGCAGTCGCTTGGAAAGGCGTTTGCAGCACAGCAGTGCTGGACCGCGGAGCAGGGTCTGGTTTACCCACCCGCCCTTGAAGCGAGGTGGGGAGAGAGTGGAGCGGGGAGAGGCTTTCTGCCGGGGCCAGCTAACGCCGGGCGGAAAAGCTCGCAGTCTGCAAGGCCGTGCCCTCGGTGGAGCAGGTGGGCGACCTCTACCTTCCCCTCAGGGTCCGCACCACCCGTCCTTTCCGGTCTCCTCAGTTCCCCTCTCCTGCGGGGCGACTTCAACTCCCACAGGTGCATGCCGCTTCCCCAAACCAACGCGCCCGGGAGCTGCTCCGCGGGTCACCCCAAATGGAGCAGGTTGCAGGAGTCTAAACGCCCAACATCGCTTCGCCCGGCATCTCCACTAGGACGCCCGTTCTGCTCTGCTCCACTCATTGACTGAGCCCCAAAACACCCCGAGGGCGAGTGAAGCAACCGTACGCAGACTTAGATTTCTAATTTTTATTATAAAATAAAAGCAGAAATATTTTCCAAAGAATGTATTCACATAATATAAACAAGAAACAAAACTAAGGTGAGTGTCTTGCGGTTGATACTGTCGTTTAGGTCTAAACTTGAGCAGCAATTTCTCTTTTCTTTTTAAAGCCAGCTCCTGCCCGTGTTACACATCGAGGGAAAAATTCTGTCCCTGCTTTCCTTCGGGCCGAAGCCGGGCCATCACTTCCTTTTCCACCCAGCAAATGGCGAAAGCACCACATGGACAAGGCCAAAGAAGCTGTGTCTCTGCATAGCATCAGCTACAAGAAGGTTACAGAGTCTGCCTAGAGCGCGTGTTGCTGCTATAGCTTGACTACAACTTTTGTATTCTTAGTTGAAATTGTACATCCGACACCTGCCACAGATATATGAGTACAATTAGAATAACGGGAGAAATGTGTAACGTCCAAACAGGCATGGCAACAGTAACCTTGCCTTCCACTTTCCTCCCCAGCCTCCCTCTAAAAAAAAAAAAATACAATGTGCCTCTTCCCACACAGACCGGCCCGATCGAGTGACACCACTGAGAGATTCGTGAAATTAAGGCTGGAAAGAGCTGCTAAACCGATGACCCTTACAGCCCGCCGTGAAAATCACAGCTCCTGTCCAGCACGCCTGAGTCCACCTGTAAACAGCCCTTAAGGCTTTTCACAACATCACTGCCCACAGTTGAGTCCGCTACCTTGCAAACCTGCAGCCAGCCTGCTGCCAAAGGGCACAACACATTCCCTAAGGTGTTTGAAATCGATTTCAAAGTCCCTGGTAAGATTAAGGGGTGGGGGTGAAAAATAAAGAGAAAAAAAGGAAAAAATAGAGTAAAGGAGGGCTGGTGCAAAAGAGGGAGCGTGTACACTGTTTTAAGAGCCCAGATCGACCAGGTTAGATGACATGGGGTTGAGGATGGAGTCCTGCAAGCTGTGGTGGTGCATGGGGTCGGCGCTGGGCACGGGGATGGCGCTGGGGCCCTGGGGGTGACCCAGGCCGTGCAGGGGCTGCAGCCCGGGATTGGAGCTGAGCAGCAGCGCGGGGCTGGAGGAGGTGTGATCCGGGGTCCCTGACGGCGTCTTCTCGTCCTCTGAGCTCCCCAAAACTGTCTTATTCCCGTTCATTGACGCCGAGAGCGGGTTGTGGCTGTTGGAGTTGGAATTCTCGTTGTTTTCCCTATAGGAAACACAAAAGAGGGAGGGAAATCACCGTGTGGCCGTCTCTCCGGGGCGCACACCGCGGGAGCAGGGGCCGTGGGGAGCTGGCTGTGGGGATCAGCGAGTGGAGGGGAGTGCAAAAACAGTAGGTTTTAAAAACTCTGCAAACCTCCAAGGTCTCTTCATCTGGCACTAAGGTCTAAGGTCCGCTGAGCTTGTAAACAGAGTCTCCCACTAGCCCAGTGGAAAGTGTCACTTTGCCAAAACGTAATTTTCTAAGTCCCAAGGGTTTGCACAGCAGGAGGGGTGGCGTAAGGGAAGGGAGGAAGACATTCAGAAAAAAAAAGATAGACTTTTTGACTTTAAAACTGCTCTAGAACCTGAAGAAAAATTCGGTCTCAGTTTCTCCTGGGAAGGCCAAAGCCAGGCAAGTTGCAGGCAGGATGGCTCCATGCAGCAGAACAGCCTCCAGGGCTCACATCAGGAGGGAAAGCCTTTTGCTTAAGTAACTGGAAGTGGTTTGTTGTTTTTTTTTTCGCGCCTCGCTCTGAGCTTTAAGCTCAAAACATAGCCCAATAAGGAAGATAAGGCAAGGGAACAGAATTAACTCTCTGAGTTCCCCGGTCCTCTCGGGAAATGCTCCGCACGCACGCCCCTACCGCTTCGTCCCTACTCTGGCTGCCGTGGGCGCAGCCAGGATGGCCCCTTGCACGCCTCCGCGGCGCGGACAGTCGGCACCGCCGACAAAGGCTCGGAAAGGCAGGAGGTAGTTTCGAAATTCATCACCGGGTAAATACCGAGAAATTGCTGGAGACTGGCCAAGCCCTTGTAGATATATATTTATATATCTGTTTTTCTGTTGGGCTTTTCTTCGAAATGAGAAGAGCAAGATGGGATCGGGACGGCCGTTCCGTTAAGGCTTACGCGGCCTTTAGATGTAGCCCTCGTAGAAATACTTCAGACACAGTCCTGCCTGAAATACTGAAGTCAATGTAAGTCTATTTAAAAGGTTTTGCGGAAGTTTTGAAACACGCTATTTGGCAGAGGGGCCCTATCCTGCAGGATTTGGTCGAAAGAAGTTAAAACCTTACACTGACGGTTTTTCCTCACTGAGGGCTGCAGGATGTGGCTGGAGACACTTACTGCCAAAAAAATAAAAATAGACAAGAAAGCTCTGTTTGAACAAGTTTCCTTGAGTAAATGGCAATCCCATGAACGGTCTGTTTTCCAACGCCTGGAGTGTAATATTAGGTTGAGTGTATGTTTCAATGTCAAAAATCTTATTTGTCTCTGGAGACTTTTAAAATTTGATTCCTCGGGGGCAAAAAAAGAAAAAAGAAAAAGGTATGGAATAAGTGTAACTTTCATTTCCTTTGGATATTTGAAGGTGGTTCCCTGCTATCAGCAATAAAAAGGATCTCTAACATCTCGTAAAAACAACACTTGTGAGGATTTGAAGTAAAATTAAAGCGCTAGCACCACTTCGGGAAATGAATAGAGCAAATCTGTGCCCGACCCTGCCGGGCTGAACAGCTGCGCTGTCGCGGCGCTGCCCGTTTCCAACACACAGTAGGCAGAGAGTCTCGAAAGATGGAAGTTTCCTCCGAGGCATGGATCTATAGGAGATTTCTGATCTGTTAATTAACCGCGCAGGTCATACGATCAGGTTCGTACGAACTGAGCAATTCANACGAACTGTGCAATTCAGTGAACTAGTGACTGCAGTTAGAGAACCCTTTTCACTTCTTCGAACCGTCTTCCTAAGGCACAGGGACTGCTGATGACTTTTCAGTCATACAGAATACTCGAGGATGTAGTCATTAACCTCTGCCGGGCGATTCATGGCCCTTTCACTTCATTTAACGTGAAAAGCACAGTTGCAGAATCATGTTCGCAGTAAGAACATACACCTATTGACATGCGTTCATGACCACCTTACTAAGTAGGGAGTAAGAACTGCAATGTCATGAGCCTGGCAAGAAGTTGCTCTGCTCAGTCCTTGTCCCGCTGCGCTCCAGGAGCCGACTGGAGAGCTCGTATTTGCTAACACCGTTCAGACCTACGCGTTCCCGGCTTCCCCCCGGCTTTCCCTTTCTGCACTGCAGTAACCCTCGAGGACACACTCTGAGCTGTGCAGTGCGCGGAGCCCTTACTCTTGGACCCCGCCGCCGCCGGCCTCTTCCGATGGGCCGTGGACCCGCACACGCACCTCCAGCTACGGCGCCCGGCAGTGCTCCACACCGGGTTGCGGCGTGGAGGAGGCGGCCGCGCTGCTTAACCGGGAGCCGCAGCCGGCCATGGGAAGCGTCCCCGGCAGCAGGGGCTCTCCTGGGGCCGCCGCGCTGGCTGTGAGGGGAGTGAGAGGGCTGTCGGCGGGGAATGGGTATTGGCCGCCTCTCTCGGGTCTACTTTAGGCGGACGGACGCCCTCGCCGAGAGCCCAGCTCGTTCGCCTCTGGTTCTCTGGGCGCCCCTACCGCGAAGAGCCCGTACCCTCCCGGCGGGCCTCCCGCAGACGGGGTCGGGACAGAGCGGGACGCGCGGGGCGAGCGGCAGGGTCGGGGAGCAGCGGGCACTGGGGGAGCCGTAGGGAGCCGTACCTTTCCTTGGCCTCGGCGGCGCGGTCCCGCTGCCGGCGGTTCTTGAACCAGTTGCTGACCTGTGTGGTGGTGAGACCGGTGGCCTCGGCCAGCTCCCGCTTCTCGCGGGGGGACGGGTAGGGGTTGTGGGCGTACCACTCGCGGAGGACGCTGCGGCTCTTCTCCTTGAAGCAGTAGCTGGTTTCCTCGCCGTCCCAGATGGAGCGGGGCAGTGGGAACTTGCGGCGCACTCGGTACTTGCCCACCGCCCCTAGGGGTCGCCCCCGCAGCTTCTCCGCCTCGATNATAGCCCAATAAGGAAGATAAGGCAAGGGAACAGAATTAACTCTCTGAGTTCCCCGGTCCTCTCGGGAAACGCTCCGCACGCACGCCCCTACCGCTTCGTCCCTACTCTGGCTGCCGTGGGCGCAGCCAGGATGGCCCCTTGCACGCCTCCGCGGCGCGGACAGTCGGCACCGCCGACAAAGGCTCGGAAAGGCAGGAGGTAGTTTCGAAATTCATCACCGGGTAAATACCGAGAAATTGCTGGAGGCTGGCCAAGCCCTTGTAGATATATATTTATATATCTGTTTTTCTGTTGGGCTTTTCTTCGAAATGAGAAGAGCAAGATGGGATCGGGACGGCCGTTCCGTTAAGGCTTACGCGGCCTTTAGATGTAGCCCTCGTAGAAATACTTCAGACACAGTCCTGCCTGAAATACTGAAGTCAATGTAAGTCTATTTAAAAGGTTTTGCGGAAGTTTTGAAACACGCTATTTGGCAGAGGGGCCCTATCCTGCAGGATTTGGTCGAAAGAAGTTAAAACCTTACACTGACGGTTTTTCCTCACTGAGGGCTGCAGGATGTGGCTGGAGACACTTACTGCCAAAAAAATAAAAATAGACAAGAAAGCTCTGTTTGAACAAGTTTCCTTGAGTAAATGGCAATCCCATGAACGGTCTGTTTTCCAACGCCTGGAGTGTAATATTAGGTTGAGTGTATGTTTCAATGTCAAAAATCTTATTTGTCTCTGGAGACTTTTAAAATTTGATTCCTCGGGGGCAAAAAAAGAAAAAAGAAAAAGGTATGGAATAAGTGTAACTTTCATTTCCTTTGGATATTTGAAGGTGGTTCCCTGCTATCAGCAATAAAAAGGATCTCTAACATCTCGTAAAAACAACACTTGTGAGGATTTGCAGTAAAATTAAAGCGCTAGCACCACTTCGGGAAATGAATAGAGCAAATCTGTGCCCGACCCTGCCGGGCTGAACAGCTGCGCTGTCGCGGCGCTGCCCGTTTCCAACACACAGTAGGCAGAGAGTCTCGAAAGATGGAAGTTTCCTCCGAGGCATGGATCTATAGGAGATTTCTGATCTGTTAATTAACCGCGCAGGTCATACGATCAGGTTCGTACGAACTGTGCAATTCAGTGAACTAGTGACTGCAGTTAGAGAACCCTTTTCACTTCTTCGAACCGTCTTCCTAAGGCACAGGGACTGCTGATGACTTTTCAGTCATACAGAATACTCGAGGATGTAGTCATTAACCTCTGCCGGGCGATTCATGGCCCTTTCACTTCATTTAACGTGAAAAGCACAGTTGCAGAATCATGTTCGCAGTAAGAACATACACCTATTGACATGCGTTCATGACCACCTTACTAAGTAGGGAGTAAGAACTGCAATGTCATGAGCCTGGCAAGAAGTTGCTCTGCTCAGTCCTTGTCCCGCTGCGCTCCAGGAGCCGACTGGAGAGCTCGTATTTGCTAACACCGTTCAGACCTACGCGTTCCCGGCTTCCCCCCGGCTTTCCCTTTCTGCACTGCAGTAACCCTCGAGGACACACTCTGAGCTGTGCAGTGCGCGGAGCCCTTACTCTTGGACCCCGCCGCCGCCGGCCTCTTCCGATGGGCCGTGGACCCGCACACGCACCTCCAGCTACGGCGCCCGGCAGTGCTCCACACCGGGTTGCGGCGTGGAGGAGGCGGCCGCGCTGCTTAACCGGGAGCCGCCGCCGGCCATGGGAAGCGTCCCCGGCAGCAGGGGCTCTCCTGGGGCCGCAGCGCTGGCTGTGAGGGGAGTGAGAGGGCTGTCGGCGGGGAATGGGTATTGGCCGCCTCTCTCGGGTCTACTTTAGGCGGACGGACGCCCTCGCCGAGAGCCCAGCTCGTTCGCCTCTGGTTCTCTGGGCGCCCCTACCGCGAAGAGCCCGTACCCTCCCGGCGGGCCTCCCGCAGACGGGGTCGGGACAGAGCGGGACGCGCGGGGCGAGCGGCAGGGTCGGGGAGCAGCGGGCACTGGGGGAGCCGTAGGGAGCCGTACCTTTCCTTGGCCTCGGCGGCGCGGTCCCGCTGCCGGCGGTTCTTGAACCAGTTGCTGACCTGTGTGGTGGTGAGACCGGTGGCCTCGGCCAGCTCCCGCTTCTCGCGGGGGGACGGGTAGGGGTTGTGGGCGTACCACTCGCGGAGGACGCTGCGGCTCTTCTCCTTGAAGCAGTAGCTGGTTTCCTCGCCGTCCCAGATGGAGCGGGGCAGTGGGAACTTGCGGCGCACTCGGTACTTGCCCACCGCCCCTAGGGGTCGCCCCCGCAGCTTCTCCGCCTCGATGTAGTGCGCCTTCAGCCAGAGCTGCTGCAGCTTGGGGTGGTTGTGCGCCGAGAATTGGTGACTCTCTAGGATCTTGTAGAGCTCGCGGAAGTTGCCCCGGTGGAAAGCCACCACCGCCTTGGCCTTCAGGACGCTCTCGTTCTTGTGGAGGTGCTCGCAGGCAGGGAGGGACCAGAGGAACCGCCCCAGTCGCTCGATGTTGCCGCCTNCGGCGCGGACAGTCGGCACCGCCGACAAAGGCTCGGAAAGGCAGGAGGTAGTTTCGAAATTCATCACCGGGTAAATACCGAGAAATTGCTGGAGGCTGGCCAAGCCCTTGTAGATATATATTTATATATCTGTTTTTCTGTTGGGCTTTTCTTCGAAATGAGAAGAGCAAGATGGGATCGGGACGGCCGTTCCGTTAAGGCTTACGCGGCCTTTAGATGTAGCCCTCGTAGAAATACTTCAGACACAGTCCTGCCTGAAATACTGAAGTCAATGTAAGTCTATTTAAAAGGTTTTGCGGAAGTTTTGAAACACGCTATTTGGCAGAGGGGCCCTATCCTGCAGGATTTGGTCGAAAGAAGTTAAAACCTTACACTGACGGTTTTTCCTCACTGAGGGCTGCAGGATGTGGCTGGAGACACTTACTGCCAAAAAAATAAAAATAGACAAGAAAGCTCTGTTTGAACAAGTTTCCTTGAGTAAATGGCAATCCCATGAACGGTCTGTTTTCCAACGCCTGGAGTGTAATATTAGGTTGAGTGTATGTTTCAATGTCAAAAATCTTATTTGTCTCTGGAGACTTTTAAAATTTGATTCCTCGGGGGCAAAAAAAGAAAAAAGAAAAAGGTATGGAATAAGTGTAACTTTCATTTCCTTTGGATATTTGAAGGTGATTCCCTGCTATCAGCAATAAAAAGGATCTCTAACATCTCGTAAAAACAACACTTGTGAGGATTTGCAGTAAAATTAAAGCGCTAGCACCACTTCGGGAAATGAATAGAGCAAATCTGTGCCCGACCCTGCCGGGCTGAACAGCTGCGCTGTCGCGGCGCTGCCCGTTTCCAACACACAGTAGGCAGAGAGTCTCGAAAGATGGAAGTTTCCTCCGAGGCATGGATCTATAGGAGATTTCTGATCTGTTAATTAACCGCGCAGGTCATACGATCAGGTTCGTACGAACTGTGCAATTCAGTGAACTAGTGACTGCAGTTAGAGAACCCTTTTCACTTCTTCGAACCGTCTTCCTAAGGCACAGGGACTGCTGATGACTTTTCAGTCATACAGAATACTCGAGGATGTAGTCATTAACCTCTGCCGGGCGATTCATGGCCCTTTCACTTCATTTAACGTGAAAAGCACAGTTGCAGAATCATGTTCGCAGTAAGAACATACACCTATTGACATGCGTTCATGACCACCTTACTAAGTAGGGAGTAAGAACTGCAATGTCATGAGCCTGGCAAGAAGTTGCTCTGCTCAGTCCTTGTCCCGCTGCGCTCCAGGAGCCGACTGGAGAGCTCGTATTTGCTAACACCGTTCAGACCTACGCGTTCCCGGCTTCCCCCCGGCTTTCCCTTTCTGCACTGCAGTAACCCTCGAGGACACACTCTGAGCTGTGCAGTGCGCGGAGCCCTTACTCTTGGACCCCGCCGCCGCCGGCCTCTTCCGATGGGCCGTGGACCCGCACACGCACCTCCAGCTACGGCGCCCGGCAGTGCTCCACACCGGGTTGCGGCGTGGAGGAGGCGGCCGCGCTGCTTAACCGGGAGCCGCAGCCGGCCATGGGAAGCGTCCCCGGCAGCAGGGGCTCTCCTGGGGCCGCCGCGCTGGCTGTGAGGGGAGTGAGAGGGCTGTCGGCGGGGAATGGGTATTGGCCGCCTCTCTCGGGTCTACTTTAGGCGGACGGACGCCCTCGCCGAGAGCCCAGCTCGTTCGCCTCTGGTTCTCTGGGCGCCCCTACCGCGAAGAGCCCGTACCCTCCCGGCGGGCCTCCCGCAGACGGGGTCGGGACAGAGCGGGACGCGCGGGGCGAGCGGCAGGGTCGGGGAGCAGCGGGCACTGGGGGAGCCGTAGGGAGCCGTACCTTTCCTTGGCCTCGGCGGCGCGGTCCCGCTGCCGGCGGTTCTTGAACCAGTTGCTGACCTGTGTGGTGGTGAGACCGGTGGCCTCGGCCAGCTCCCGCTTCTCGCGGGGGGACGGGTAGGGGTTGTGGGCGTACCACTCGCGGAGGACGCTGCGGCTCTTCTCCTTGAAGCAGTAGCTGGTTTCCTCGCCGTCCCAGATGGAGCGGGGCAGTGGGAACTTGCGGCGCACTCGGTACTTGCCCACCGCCCCTAGGGGTCGCCCCCGCAGCTTCTCCGCCTCGATGTAGTGCGCCTTCAGCCAGAGCTGCTGCAGCTTGGGGTGGTTGTGCGCCGAGAATTGGTGACTCTCTAGGATCTTGTAGAGCTCGCGGAAGTTGCCCCGGTGGAAAGCCACCACCGCCTTGGCCTTCAGGACGCTCTCGTTCTTGTGGAGGTGCTCGCAGGCAGGGAGGGACCAGAGGAACCGCCCCAGTCGCTCGATGTTGCCGCCTTGCTGGAGCACCTCGCAGACGCA